>CM047880.1:22489598-22814797 GCA_026212405.1 Petrea volubilis
ATACCAAAACGTAAATTTATAAAAATTAGTTGCCAAATTACATAATACTGCAAAGGTTGGAGTCATTAACATAAAAAACCTGCTTGTTTCTTGCATGCCGAGCAATATACCCATTATTAATTTATGGGGGAAAAGATATAATAACAAATGGCTAAATTCCATGTTTAAATAAAAAAGAAGGGCCCATTAGCATGTTTCTCTGTCTATGAATGAAATATTATGGGAACCAACAGTGTGTAGGGGAAAAAACAATTCCCAAGGTAATCAAAAAAATGAGCTCATGAAAAGCCTAAAAATGCGATTTTGGTTACCGGGATTGTGTTCCTTTGGCAGGAGTCAATAGTCGGCAACTCCTAAAACGCGATTATTGTACAAACAATTTGTTTGTTTTTTTTTCGTTTTTTGTTGTTGTTGTTTTTTTTTTAAATTTTTTATTTTTTATTCATTCATTAAAACTTCGAGAAGTAATCATATCATGCATCTAATTCCAAGATTTTGTTCACAAGATCCAGTACTTAGTGAAAAACGACCTACTTAAAAAAAAAGTTGAACATGGTGCATGCTTCACGACATTAAAGTACGAGATAGAAAACGATGTATAGATATATTTTTTGTCAATTTTAGTTGTAAATGGCCATTTCATATATAATGCATGATATATTATGATTGATTGATCGAAAAAATATCTCCCTAAAGACAAAAATTTGCACTCAACCTTGATGTAATACTTTTTTGGACTTTGATTACTTTTTGAAAGCGAAAAAAAAAAAATACTTTGTCCTTTCAATTATCATAGCTTTATACTTTGGTTGCATTTGATAGCCGTACGAAATTAAGTGTGATATGAAAATTATAGAATATAATGGCAAAAAATATGGTATTAATCATTTGCATAAAACTGTTGGGTAATCAATTTTATTTCAACGCATATATCCAAAAGGGTGTTTGATTGCACTATATTATGGATATATTAGATATAAATTACATAGTTTTTTTTTCCCTTTTTTCAATAAAGACCAAAATAATCTCTATAAGCTTTTAATTCATTTAACCATTATTTGAATATATTTATAAGACACAATCGTTTAACATCAACAATTATTCTTCCCAATTGCTACAAAATCGAGATGACCTGCCTTTTTTTTTTTTCTTCATTTTTTACCTCACGTAATATATTGATATTATGATTTATTATCAATTAATGAGATTTGATTAAATCTAACCTAAGAAATAAAATACACACATGATATATATATATATATATATATATAATCAATTAAGTATATTACAATATGTTTTCTTAATAAACCATCATTATCGCTTACAAAAGCATGTCCCACGTTAATATTGAATAATTATATAATTTTGATGATTGAATTTTTTTCTTTTTTTCTTTTCTTTTTGCTAAGAGACATCAAAGGCCTTCAGGGTAAATTGGAAATTTGGAAGTTATATCAACCAAGCCCAAAACCAGTGTATTGTTTATCCAACCCGTTGTAGGATGAACTATCCCAATAAGTGTAGGATAAGAGGCTGGACCTAGACTATATCAAAGGCCAAAAAAATGGCATCAAACATAATTATAAATGGGATACCCATATAATTCAACCAATAAACCCTACCAAATGCAACCTTTAATTATTAATTTGTCTTTCATTTCTTTCATTTATTATTCAAATAGCAAGGGATTTGTACTTAGCCCTCCTTGACCATTTTTCGACCACAAAAATTGATGGAAAATGATTGACAACGGTAGTATGGCGATTTCATACGTAACGCTGATTGACACTGAGCTAGTAAATTTCAAAATTACGCTGGAGCTTTTCTCAGGCTAGCAAGGTAAGTTTATTGATAGGGTGAAGAAATCTCTTCGGTAGTGGCTTTGCAGCAGTTCAACGATCATGTTGATCAGAGAGTTTTTATACGATGCGAAGTATTTTTATTCTCTCTTTAAAATATGCTACGAAAAAAATCCGAGTTTCAAACCATCAACCCTCCTTTTTATTTTTAAAATTACACTTGACACCCTTTACTTCATTGTCTATCTGCAAATAGGAATCTCTGAAGTGTAAAGTTCACAAAATAGCAACAAAGATTTTTGATGAGAATACCTTCATTTACTCGCATCCTCACAAAAAAGATCAAACTCAAATGTTTCTACATCAACAAATCATATATCTGCAACAAATCCAACTTTACTATTACACTATGCCAAGGCCAAAAATGCCTTGCTTATTGCATATATACATAATAGTTCAAAATTTCCAGAGAATCCCCATTCCTCAATTTTGTGAGAGCTGTCCTCTCTATTTTTCTTATCCACTCTTTGCTCACACAAAGTAGCCTCCCGATTTCTTCAAGCGACTTGTATTGATGGTTTCCTAGGCCATACCTTAGAATCAAAACTTGCTTCTCTCTTGGCTCCAAGCTATTTAGAAGTATATAGACATCATTTATCATGTGCTGCCTAGTGACCGTTTCTTCTGGGCTCAGTATTGATGTATCAGGTGTAATTTCCTGTAAGATAATCGAGAAAGCCATGATAAATAATTACGGATATAACGCGTGCAACACTCCATTTCTCTGAGTTCAAGAAGAAACTGCATTTCTAACTTCTAAGGGCCCTTCTCTCTCTCTCTCTCTCTCTCTCTCTCTCTCTATACATATATATATATATATATATATATATATATAGACACACACACATATGTATTAATTTTCACCCACCTTTCCATTTCTCTACAATTTTCAAAACTCAGATATGTTAGAATTGGTTTTTTGTGTGACAACGAAAATATATCTGGATCAACCTTAGATTCTACAAATCATGCAGTAGCAAAATTTAACCTTACCATGTACTTTGTGCTGATGGACTCCCCTATTTTCTGATCAATTGATCCCACAACTCTGAGACATTTGCTAGCCGACATAATTTTAGCTATAGATAGACCAGTAAACTTGGCAATCTCACAATCATCTGGATATTTTCCATTGCTGGTACTAAGGGCCTTTCGCGCTTTTTGTACTTGATTTATCACTTTGCTTAAAGTGCACTGCACCCACAGAGTCGTAAAATTAGCAGGGGTGCACACACACAAACTCATACATAGTATACATATATTATATAATACACAAACACAATGAAGAACAGGCAAAACTACAGAAATTCATGAAACTTCCATTTCTCATTTTTCAGAGCACACACATGCGCGCGCGCATGTGTAATGAAAAGGAAAAAGTGGATGAGGCGTACAGGAATTCGAACTCCTCTAGCATGTTTTGCCACTAATGTTGATATCGACTTCCTAATCCAATATTGGACGTATGTTGAGAATTTGTATCCTCTTGATTGATCAAACCTTTCCGCGCCTTGCAAGACACCTATGTTCCCTGCCTGCCATCAAAGTTTACCAGGAATTTAAATTTCGAAACAAGTTACAAGCACATCTAATTCAGCAGTACAAGAGGACCAAGAAGTTCAGAAGAAAAGAAACGGGTATAGTCTATCCTGATCGTCAAATAGTGGAGAAAAGGAAACTCAAAAGTCACAAAGTCGGAAAAAAAGCGGAGAAGTAAAAGAAAACCTGAATCAGATCTTCAAAGGCTACTCCAAGTCCCCAATAGTTTCTTGCAATGAACAAAACCAACGAGCGCGTGCTTCTCAGAAGCTCGTCCCTGCAATGCCAACCATAATGCAAACGCTGCTGTAGTTCCTTCTTTTCAACTCCAGCAGCTTCAGCCCAACTGCTCAAGCTAGCTGTTTGACCAGTTTCTTCTTCAAGCACAATCTTCATTTTTTCCAATTCTGCAACCAACTGCCATATAATAAAATTAACTGTAAGACCACCTTTTGTTGCCCGCTAAAACAAGCGAAAAAACACTTCTACATAACAGAAACAAGAAAACAACCTTAACCCCACTCGCCATTTCAGCCTCATTCCTAGCGAGTTTCTGTCTTTTCTTTCTAGATCTCGAGGCTCTTCTTGCAGGTGTAAAAACAGTATTCGAGGGCATTTCTTGCATAGAAGTCAAACTTTCGTGTTTCACCATTTGTTTTCTTCTTCTCGATTTTCTGAGTTCTTTTTTCCCAGATTGAACAACAATCTTGCCCTCATGACCATTGTTTGAATCATCCAGCCTAATTTCTTCTACAAGTTCAGAGGGTGAATTAGTCATATCCAAAGAAGTTGAGGATTTGAGGGTCCTGGATAGACATGAATGGAACAATTTTAGAGCTCCAAGTCTGTCTAACTGCTCCAGAATATCTCTTTCCAACCTTATCGCGTTGGAGTCAGCAAACATGTATTCTAACATATCTAGATTTTTCATTAATAATCTGAACTGTGATGCTTGGGTGGCTTGTAAGCTAGTAAGGTATGCCAACTTATCCTCATTGTTAGACGTTTGATTTTCTTCGTCGAGTAAACTGTATAAACCATCATTGGACCCCTTTCCAAGCGCCGCCTGAAAAATAAAATAGAAACGTAGAAAAGTTAAGTTGCTACAGAGGAGAGGCGTTACATATTTAATATCTTTACCGCGTCCCCTCACATGCATTTCTCTTTGCCCTTTTACATGAAATTCTTTACTAATCTGAAAAAGCTAACTATGCAAAAGATCAGAGTTTTGGAAACAAAAGTCACCTTTATTTCTCCAGTTCCGAGGTTATTCTCCAAAGGGTGAGGAGACGATGAAGAGACATGTGCCCTAGACGTATCGTTAATTGTTTCGATCTCGCTACATAAAACTGATGCAGTAGATGATCTCGCCAAGACACAGGAACTATCCCTGCCTCTACCTGTATTGTTCGAGTGCAAAGGATAAAGAGTCATTTCAGAACTTGTTGATTTCAGGATATAAACTTTTGAGATGGAAAAAAATAGTTGATTTCGAAAATACTAACGGCCACGAAACAAGCTTTTGAAAGCAGTATCATAAATACAACAAGCTAAAACGGTCTGGCTGAATGGCTATACCAACATAAAAATACTAGCTCTAGCTAATGATTTGATCAAAACATTCTCAATAAATCATCAAAAGGTTTAAACAGGTTAAACCTTCACACTGAATCTTGAAGATTTATATTTCATTGTCCAGTCAAAAAAGATAGGAACACAATGCATCAATCTGTGCTTCAGTCTAAAGACTCTAAACACATAATTATTTTTCTTAACTTGGTAATAGGCAATCCAACTAAGCTTAATACGCCAAAATATTGCAACATTTAGAGAACTCTTAATCCCAAGTTCATATTCTCACATAAATTAGCTTGTTGATAAACTGTTCACAGTCCACTGGATTCTGGAATTACATGAAAACATCCATGAGCCAGAGGCTAAATCTTTGTCACCAAAAAAATAGAATAATTCCTTGAAACAAAATCACTAAGAAAATCTAAAGCAAAAACAAGCATATCAGGAGCATAATTTAGACAAAAAAAACAAAAAAAGAAAGTCTTAAAAAAGAAACAGTATGATCAACAAAACAAAGAGAGACCCATTTGCGATAATAGATTGACTCACAAGAATATGAGGAAGGCCAAGACGACGAGCTCGTGGAGAGAGGGGACTGGACTGAGAGACCACTCCATTTGAGGTTTAGCCTAAAACCCATTAACGAAAATGGTTTCTTGAAAGCAAGAAATAGAGCAAAAGCAGAGTAGCCATCGAGTACTTAAAAGGGTGATGAGAAATGAAGAAGTGAGACCTAGAGGGAGATGCTGCGCTTGTCAGCTCTCAGCCACTGGTTCCCCATCTCAACCATAGGGTCAATTGCCTCTCTCTGTTTTTGTGTGTGACCCAGACGCTACCAATTTGATTTAATCAATCTATTTTATTCACCATATATATTCACACACAACATGTGTGCGTGTGGAGACTCTCCCGCCCCCATATTTTGCCGGTTTCTATTTGAAGATGTACTGATTTTGGACAAGTTACGTCCATGTCGTGAGGTATAATACAATTATAAATTATTTTTTTTTATTTTAAAATTTATAAATTTTCATTTGAAATTTAATACCTTCCTATAAATATTATGAGAGATATCAAAAAATTAATTTTTTTTAAATTTATATCAATCAATCTAATTACGAAAAGATGCTCCTTGCCAAGTTAGGCAAAATTCTTAGATCAATTTGTTATTCTATTAATTTTTGCGAAATAATTTCATTTTATACAATTATAACCACTATTGTACATCATCATCAATAAACTAATACCACTACTCTTTTTTTTTTCTTCCCGAAATTAACTTCTTGTATAATTTATACGTCATAAACTTGTCGAAATCATACAAATCTCATATAAAAAACTCGCCGAAAATACCACACATAAAATTCATAAGTATGTCTCACTTTGGTAAATAATAAATTTTGTAAATTACACATACTCTGTAATTTTTAGAACCACACCACATTTGTAATTACATTATATTTTAACATGTATAAACATAATTTTCCCCTTGATTTTATGGCCAGTATTGAATTAAAGAAAGAGTCGTATTGCTTCCATAGGGTAATAACACATGCTTTTTTTCTTTTCACTCCTCTTTGATTGTGTAGATAAAACCTTTGAAGCCTCGCCCCCTCCAAGCCGCACCCCCCCCCCCCCCCCCCCCAAAGATTTGAATACGGGAATCTGTGTTAAAAAACCTTGTCCTATTGTCAATGTGACAGTCCCACAGCATAAGAGGTCAGAATATGAATCATGATAACATAAGTACTATTTTGAAAAATAACAGTTCCTTCGTATCTAGTAACTGGTTATGGATAACATAATACCTGTAGTTAAAATCGATGTAAAATAATTTAAATATATTAAACTGCTCCTGATAACCTGTGAGCCACTCACGATGGCTTCCATAAATTGAATCATGAATATTGCTCTACAAACGAAGCTGAGCCATACAATTACAGCGGTTCGTATATTTTCCTCTAAATTAATTGCCAGTAAAGCCTAACCCAAAGGCAAAAACCGCATCGAAAGCTTGTTCATAATACCAATACTGTAATAAGCACCTCTACATATGTATATCTCACCTTCAAGAATTGTATAAACATCAGTTATCCTTGCAGTTTCTTGCATAACTAGAAGACAATCGGGACTGTGATGGGAAAAAATCAAACGATGCTCCAGGTCCAAAAGACCGTCTGGTGGCACTGGGAGATTCGGACAACAGAGGTTCATATACTGAATTACGGCTCTTGGGTTGTGATATTGACAAGGGGGTGAGGTCTTTCTCTAAGGATCTTGATTGAGGCTCTATGTTACCCAATGACAGGATCGGCCCTCCCAAACGTTCCGCCTGCTGAAGTATGTTGATTTTGCTTGATCTGTATGTGTATCTGAAGTACTTCAAAGCAAGAACGGGACCCATCCCGGCTGCAACAATAAGCTGAAATAGGGATATAGTGTTTTGGTCAGGTCCGCATGGGATATAATACAGAGATAAAGACTCTTTGCCATCGGTTTTTACACTTCGGCACCTAAACCATCTTTTGCGACACTTTTCCATCCATATTATATAATTTTTAAGCATTGCCATAGACAAACTCTTCCGATGGCATATTCCAGGAAGATTCCATAACATGGTATGGAGACGTGTCAAGTGTCGTGTAACTTGGATGGCAAAGTGTGGCAAAAAATAGTTTAAGCGGCAAGGTGTAACAATGTCCATAGTCTTGATCGCAAAGCAATTTTCCCCACTAATATAATGTTGTGGACTACTTAACAAATTGGCCTTCTGATTTTTTCACATACTGAAAAGATATGTGTTCCAGAAGGAGATATAAATGCTGATAAGAAAAATCAGCTTACATTCAAACAGCAGCATTTAGCATATTAATAGGGACAAGGAATTAAATGGGTTTACATGACAATTTTGGGCATCAATCAAACAATTGACTATACAAAATAGGTAGCAACGGTAAACACACCAGTTTTCCTGACAGATAATACTCGTATTCCCTTATCGGCATGGGTATTTTTGTTTTTTATATAGGTTTCACTAGACTATTAGATGAACAACAGCAGGGCCATATATTAAGAGACAAAATGAATTAAAAGAAGACTCACAATCATCGTAATCCAGTATGACGGTTGCTTGCACAGGCGAAACATTATTGTGTACATTCCCGATGATGGGAAGGCACTAACAATCCAGTTGATGATATAAAAAGCAACCAGATTACCCCATATTGCAAGGTGTTGCAATATTGTAAAAGAACTGTAAACACCAAACAGAAAAGAGTGAGCCAAACTCAACTATATTCAATATGTCAGATAACATGGAAGAACCAAACAGGGGAAGTAATATAATCAAATGGGCAAAGTTGCATTTTTGGTCCTGTATGAATCACACGAGACATTTTCCCGTAATTTTTGTACATTTCCAATGAATTAACTCTTCTGAGAGCAATTTGTCCTGAAATTGCCATTTTTCTGCTAACTGCTGTACTATTTTTGCCACACCCCTGAGTGTTAGATGTGAAAGTGGTCCAGCATATGGGACCAAAACTACTGCCTAATGAAATGTTGAATTGCGTATAGCTTCTCAGAAATTGTTCTTTTTATCTTTCAGCACATTCTCAGTTAAGAAGTCATCATACAAAGTGCAACAGAAAGGTAGCCACTCACTTGGTCTCCAGTGTAACAACAAATGCCTGCAACCAAATGCATCCAGACAGAGCAACCATGGATACCTCCTCCATCTCACTTTTCTCAAAAGCATAGGAATGTATGGTGATGACAAAAACAACAATTGCCTGAAAAGCATCACAGAATAATAAGTGAACTATATCATCAAGGATCACATCAAGGAAAGACAAAAATTTCACCACACTAAGAGGACAGAAATAAATTTTATTGGACGAGTTGGTTGTGGATTGAGAATAGGTCAGCACAATACATCACAGATAGTACTCATTACTTGCTAAAGTACTACTTCTCAGACTATTATCTAATTTCTCATTAACTAGGTCAAATGCTTTATTCTTCTGGAAACATGAATTGTAATTCTTGCACAATTAAGGGAATTTAACAGGTGAACTGCTGGATAGATTCAACTCATTTTCTCATACTTGTTCAACACGTTTTTGGGCCACCTAAACCCAACCTATATTATTACTCTGTTGACCTCTTTCTCTTGGACCTTAAGGCAAGGACAACTTCCTTATCCAACAATTCACATGCAAACCTGTCGAAGGATGCATAAGAAAAAAATGATACATAAATCAAGAGCAAAATGGGCACTCACATGAAAGAGAGATCGGCCAAACCATCCAGCAAATGTGCTAGGGTTAAGAAGTCTGTTTCAAAAGTTGTCAGTCAAAACAACAGATGGAAAGTCTTAACTAAATGAAACTTCAGGAACAATCATTCAATGGAAGCTCAATCCTTAGAAAACAAATTCCATTAACAGTTTAACAATGAGCACGGAGTCGAACCTTCCCGCTTGGCAGTAAAATAGTATCTGAGGATGTTGCATTACAGTTCTTTCACTAAGATCTTTGTCAAGAACACTGACTAAAACAGGAACACTAGTGTAAAACACATTATAAGCCATCAAACTGACAGAGTTGAAAAGACTGGTCCCTGAGACGCCTGAAATAAAAGAGAAACTGGAAGCATTGTACTGTTAGCATAGAGGAAAACCTATACTCGTTTAGCTCCTCAAAACAATTAATCCAAAATTAGAAACTGTATGAGAATGGTCCTAGCAAACAAAGGAACTTACAAGATCTGGATGAAACATATTAGCAAAGACTTATAGAAGGAATATTGGGAAAGAAATGCTGTGCGGTTATATGAATAGCGTCCGTGCACAAGTATCAGTCTTTTCAAGAATCTGAATTCTGCAAGACAAAATACCAACACATGTTAATGCTGTCAGCTATAGTGTAAATATATCACTTATTGTGAAATATCACAAACGAACCAATTCCCCAAGCAAATTGGACATGAACTTGAATTCAAAACAGCAACTTAACAAGTTCAGACTCATTGAACTCTTTTATTTCTTACCCAAAACAGTGTACGACCTTTTTAAGAGAAAAAATAATGTCAGAAATATTTTCACAGCCCAAAGCATAAATGCACACTAAGTACCTTTACATAGAATAGAAACAAAAGACAGGCTAACCGCACAGAACTGCCACAATAAGGTTTGTAATCGCTGCTAACCGCACAGAACTGCCACAATAAGGTTTGTAATCGCTGCTTAAAAGGAATTGACATATCTTCATTTGGTGTTTTGATATTTAAAACTTTTGGCCAACTTAGGAATGGTAAAATGCGAAGTTTCAAAAACCTTTTGCAACCAAAAGAATAAACAATAAATAAACACGGAAGCCTTGAGATCTCTTGAAGATACCAGCTTATAAGCCCATGGACTCTATATGCAGCTCTAGATCAAACAGAAAGGGCATATGGATTCACAAGGATATCATTACTAATGCATTAGTGTTTCGCCAAAATATTGAATTCTAATACGATGTATTGCTTTATAAAATTATAGCAAGTGATGAATATTCATTATTTACAAGTACATTCTTCATTAAAAAGACAATCATGTAGAGAAGTAAACAAAAATGTCTGACCAACTCTAGATTTTAAACAAGGAAGAGATCATGTTAATTTGGACAGAACAACAAAAATCTTACTTCCAATGCTATAATCAGCAGCCCTTGCTGCTTGCAATCCTTCTCTCCCGCTTATGCCGACTCCTATGTCAGCTTGTTGAATCATTCTCACATCATTTCCACCATCCCCAATGGCCAAAGTTCTATAGTCACATGACTTCAAGAGTTCTACAAGCTAAAAAAGGAAAGAAAAAACAAGGACGCAGCTTCAGTGCCATATTACTAGGAAAAATGAGAGTAAAGCAGAGGAACCATCTTAAATGGCTCCCTTAGTGGTCTGCCACAATATCTCAGTCAGCATCTTGGTTTGCTTGAGAGAAGAATATAAGAGAATGTCAGAAAACAGAGTCTAAGAGGTAGAATTCAACAGTATATCAAATAAGTGCATACTTTTTCCAAATTTCAGAACTGAAATCTGCTTTCTTATTTTTTGATTTCTTCTCTCTTATTCTTTCTTTCTTTCTTTAGAGGTCAGATCTAAATGGATTCAAAGCATTACTTGGTTTAGATAGACATACTTAAATGGATACAAAATGGCATGATGGTACAACCAATCAATGTGCATTCTATTATAATGCAGAAGGCATTAAAGCCATATATATTAGTTCAAATAATTCCTCAATTTGCAATTCTTAAAACGGCTTTTAGAAAATGATACTTCTTTGCCAAAAGAAAAAAGAAAGAAAGAAAGAAAAAAATAAAATGACAAACATTAAAATAAACTAAATAGCACACTCAGTAAATGTTAGTATTACCAAAGAATTGTATGTAGAATTTCAGGCAAGGAGATTCATGGGTTTACAGTGTAGTTGGAAGACGTACAGATGTCATGACAATCATACAGGTACTAACTGCTGGAAGGTTGTAAAATTCTTTTAGAGAAAATAATTGAAAGAACTTGTTATGTGAATAGTTGATGAAGTTATTGTCCACCTGAGAACAGTTACAAGACACTAAGAATGAAAGTGATATCAAGTGCAGTTAAGACACCTGTGCCTTCTGGGATGGAGTAACGCGGCAACATATAGCTGTCCTGGACAAAATTGCAAGCTCTGTGAATGCTTTACGATAATGCTTAAGGGCAATTTCAAGAGCCCATCCATCAACAACAAAAGCTACGTCCTGCAACAATAAAATATCTGTCACAAGAAAGTCCCAACAGGAAACAAAGAGTAAAAAGTGGAGATTGGGTTTTTCTTTTTCTCTTCACATTTTAAAATATGAGACGCAAAGATTCTAGAATCGACAGTGTGACAAGCATTTTCTGGGCCATGAGCTATTATTCACATATTTCTTTGACTTCTTAAATTGCTAGCATTCAGACATGAAGATTTATGTAGAAGTTTAGGTGTAACACTAGGTCTCTAGTTTTACCAGTTAAAGAACATAGTGTAAGGTTTTATTCCTGAAGATGCTCGTGGTGGCTCAGAGAAATCACAAAATCTACAACAGGTGATACATATTACACACAGGCGTAAGTCATTAATGATAGGTGGATCTGATTCAGAATTAAGAATATTGAAGCACATGGAAAATTCAGGGAAAGGATGGAAAAAGTGACTTACGAGAGCCAAAAGAACCATGACAATTATTTTCTGCATTATACCACCAGGTTATTCATCAACCAAACAATTTTTTTTAATTTTTTTTGGTCAATTTCTTACTAAATATTTTTTCTTTCAAAATTTGTCGAAATTATGAAAAATGATTTTTTAGCCACTGCAGTCCGACTGTGTGTCACGAACCTACTTAACAAATAACAAAAACAGTTCAGATCTGCCAGCAAATTGCAGTTGATGCAACACTGGTGAATTCAGAATTTCAGAAATATGGAAAAATCATACCTTAGGTTCAGAATCGGTGATTCTCATAGTAAGCAAAACCCTCTCCAGACTCCGACATACTTCATCCTCAGTTTTCCCATTAATCATCAGAAGCTGACCTTTAGGCTCTGTTAACAGCAAAAACTGGTTTGAAATATGAAAAACTAGCAGCATGCAGAATGATGTAAAAGTCCATTAAACAGCGCTCTCCCTTTACAATCTTCCATCAAGATTCCTTCAAATTAGTAAAACAATAGACTTAATTATTGTTTACTAATTTGCCCCCAAGAAACATAATATGTATTCTTTACTGCTTTCTTCTTACCAATCACGTTAAAAGTTCTTCCTTTACTAGTTTTCTCCTTACCAAATTACACTAGGATTCCTACATCTAGGAACATGATCCATGGGACATCAAGTCAGGAGGGCTCACTGTTCCCAAAAAAATTCCACTTCTAAAATATGAAAAAATTGAGTAAAATCACCTGGGGACACAAAATTGCAAGAAAGAGCAATTTGTAGAGCCGTGCTCTGCTTGTCTCCAGTCAGCATCCAAAAATTTATTCCAGCTTTCCTTAGAGTTTCAATTGTTTCTGGCACACCGTCCTGGATTGTTATAAAAGTGAAAGAAGTTCAAGTGAAACTTCTTTGGCAGGTAGAGGGCATAATGAATGAAAAACAAAACTTATGTATTGCAATAAACTACTTGAGAGATTTTTCCTAAGGAAACAGAATCACCTGTAGACGATCCTCTATGGCAGCAACACCAAGAACCTCCAAATCACGCTCTAATCTTTGGCAGACTTCAGCTACTCTCCACTGTAAAATACAGTAAGTAAATTAGGAACTATTTCTTGGCAAAGAAACATACAACAACCAGACAGAGAGATGGTGAACCACATAAAAACGGAGTCTGGGAAGAAGATGAAGAAAGTCAGAAGTGGTTTGTTTCTCATGTTACCTCTCTATCAACGAGCGTACTATTAGCCTCTTTGAACATCGAGGCCCATTCCTGGTATTCATCATCATCTAATTTTCGCCAGGCAAGGCATAATGTCCGCAGACCCAGTTGAGCATATTGTTCCACAGCTTCAGCAAAAGTCCTTATCTGTTGCCCTGACGCAAACTTCATGTTCAGATAATGCACCCAACCAGAAACTATGCCTTTCAAGAGACTCATAAATGAACAAGGGATAAGCAAGCATGAAGAGAAATGACAAGAGACAAATTATAAGGAGAATCAAGCTAACAATTAATATGGTTTGTGCTTTTGCGGTTAGCATAAACCAGACAGTGCAGATCTGGGAACCAGAGAGGAAGTTAAGTGTTGGTAAACAGGGAAAAAACAAAAAGGGAATCGCTGACAAAATAAGAAAAAAATACCAGCATAAGCATGAGGAAGAATAGCTTCATCTGCTCCTTTAGACAGGAGGAAAATTTGCCCACTCTGCAAGTCCTTAACCACTACAGACATTCTTTTCCTGTCAGAAGTGAATTCCAGAGTGTCTAACACTTCATATTGGTTCAGTGAAGCATTGAAATTGATGTCTGCATAGAAAGGAAATATACATGAGTACTGAACTAAAGAAATTACAACTAAATCAGCAGGTACTGCTTCAGGATCAAAGTCTTGGGGTGAGGGACGGGGGAGTAGTTATTACTTGTGAAAAAGTTTTCGTAATATGACAATTGTAGGACTTCAAGGAAGTTCAACATTGAGGGACAAATATGACAATAGAAAACATAACTAAAATTTCCTGGAGTGGTGCATAACACATTCTTCTGAACTGAAACTTGCAAGTAACGAAGATTTATTAAAAAAATTGTATTATGCATTTCTTGATGTAAGCAATTAGACAACCAATCTGCAAAGGAAATCTTCTGTTACTAACAATTTGTTGTAAAAGGAATCATATACGTAAACAAGTTTCCTTTTTCCCAGCAATTATTTATTAGGGCGAATTACACTTACCTCCCTGAGGTATACTCTATTTACAAAAAATACCCTGACCTATGAGAAATTACAATTACCCCCCTGAACTGAGGGGGTTCTATGTTATATCGATGAGAAGTCAATTTTACCCCAAGTGATTTAAGTAAAAATAAAGAGAAAAAATAACTAAAATGAAAACCCAAAAATACCCTTTCTTTATCATTTTTTCTTTTTTTTTCCCCTTTTTTCTTTTATTTTCTGTTTTCTTTTTTTCCTTATCAATTTTTTTATATCAGATCTGTCCCTTCTCTCCCCCCACCCCTCTCTCTCTCTCTCTCCCTCTCCCCCTCCCCCACCCTCGAATGGTTGGTATGCTGGATGCGGAGGTGGCGGCAGAGGATCTCTCGATCTCTCTCCCTCTCCCCCTCCTCCCTTCTCAATCTCTCTCTCTCCCCCCCCCACCTTCCTCCCTCTCCCTTCTCAATCTCTCAATCTCTCTCTCCCTCTTGATCTCTGCCCCTCTCCGCTCTCGATCCCTTTTCAGGCAGTGGCGGGCGACGGCAGAGGACGGTAATTCCTTGCTCTCTCTCTCTCTCTCTCTCTCTCTCTCTATTCCCCTCTCCTTCTCGATCCCTCCCCCTCTCTCTTCTCAATCTCTCTTCCCTTTGGATTTCTCTACATGGGGGTGGTGAAGGACGGTGGTGGGCAACGGTGGACGACAGAGATGTGTGTGCGCGTGTGTGCGTGTGTGTGTGTGTGTGAGCGCGAGAGAGAGAGACGACCTGGGGAAGAAAAGAAGGGGGGAAAAAAAAGGAAAAAGGGGGAAAAAAAAAAGAAAAAAGAATTTATTTAATTATATATAATATGTATTATGATTTTTTTATCAAATATTAGAATATCAATAATTTTTTGTATTTATAAAAACAAAATTTATAATATTGTAAGATATTTTTATGTATTTTGTATTTATTAAATATAATTTACATATCATAATTATATATTTTAAAGTATATGTTTATAACTATTTGCATTTATTATATAAAAGTTTTAATTTTTTAAAAAAATTTAAATATGTATAATAGAGCATTAAAGTTAATGCAGTTGGACTCAAAATTTAATATTGATGCTGAACATTTAAATGCGCATGAATGTTGTGAGTGAAATACATAATGTTGCAATACTTCCTGAGGGAGAGGGCCCTCCTAGCCCCCCATCCCTCTGTCCCTGAAAATAAGTGAAGCTTACCAAGAATATTCCCATTTTTGTTTACGTAGACCATATGCAAACGAGCAGCAGCGCGTACAAGAGCTTCTTCATCTTGGGATTGAGCTTTGTATGAAATTGCCCCACTATTGCTGTAGAAGTTATGGGGGAAAACAGTGCAGAAGTAAAAGTCACTTGCAGGAGAGAAATCTTTTTTTAAAATCATATAAACATTACACACAGTCTGGCTCACATAGAGATGCTAAAGTTACCTTCGGACAGGAAGTACAGTATTGCACATCGCCATAACCTTTAGAAATCGAATGACATCAGTAGAGCCACTGGATACAGCATTAAGCAGTGCTGGATCTGTACAGACAAGATCTTATGTGATAAATATCTTCTACTTTTATTTCATAACATGGAAACTAACTTCTACTTATACATCATTAAGGGATTCAGTGCTGCAAGTAAAATGACATCAAATAATCATAAGACTTATTCCGCATAACTTATGACATGAAGAAACTCAGATGATAACAGTGGTAGCATCAGTATTAACAAAATGAAGAAAAACCACCAAATAATGTAGGGAGCCAAAAATAGACTCAAATTCGTACTAGGATATCTACAGATTACACAATCCAATCAAAGCCAACTAGCATCAGCGTTAAAAAATCAAATTCACCTAATGTTGAGAGCAAAAAATAAACTCATTTCATATCAGGACATCTACTGATTAAACAATCCAATCCAAGCCAACTACTCAATGAAGAGAGTCCCCTAAGCATGACACAACTAATATCTTGGCAAATAAATGTGGATGTCTAGAACTTCCCAAAAGTGAGATACTAGATCATTGATGGGCTGGAAAAAAGAGTCAAATTATGCAGGACCAAACACGCCAAGAAAAAGAAGAATCCAATTAAGTGGAGGTCTACAAGATAAGTCTCTATACAAGGACAGCATACAATGTGGTTACAGGTCATAGGTCTATTGTATGTCTCAGTTCTTCAAAAGAAAATTCTTTAACAAGAAAGCACCAGCAACATCTTGGATAAAAATTATGTGCATTTACCTCAACTAGGAAATACCGCATTGAGATAAATGCTTTAGTATAATAGCTATAGCAAACAAACATATTCACTTTAACTGAAACCACAGTATCATGAAATTCAACACTCTGTCACATGCTACAGCTGGATGAAGCCTTATGATGGTGTCACAAGATTAGTTCACATATTTTCAACCACAATAACTCCAATCCTGTTCCAACACAATCTTTTCTGCATGAAGTGCTAGTGATGGGAAAAAGAAGCCCATTAAACTCAGGAGACAGAAAACCCCCATAAAATGACTCGAAAATTGCTGTCCGCCTCGACTATAAATTGCTGGAAACCTAGCTTTTGAGTGCAATAAGGTTTCAACACGAGGACTAGATCAAGAATCTAAAATTTAACAGAAGAGAAGGTCGTCTTTCCATGATAAACTCAAATATACACCTTTTCAGAGTGATAAAAACCATGGCATCATTAAATAATTTACTAAAATATTCAATCCATGTCAAGAAGGTACAATATGTATCCTGCAGTTGTTGAGTCAGTAGATGCTTTTCAGTCATTAAATTTGATGGCAAACAATAATATAAAGACTTGAAAAACCAAAACCTAATTAATTTACCTGTCGAAGCATCCCCATTCTCATTCCCAAAAAATCTTCCAGCTATGCAACATCTCTTGAAGATCATTTTATTTTCAGTAAGGGTTCCAGTCTTATCTGTCAATATATACTCAACTTGCCCCAAGTCCTCACTAATTGCTGTGCTGCCAATTCCAAGAAATAGAGTAAAATAAACCAGTGTTATATTCAGGCGACAACCCAACATCATGACTGCATCTAGACTTACTTGGTTGCATGGGACCTAGTCCCAGTTTCTAGATCAACCATCTGATCATCCCAATCAATAAATTTTGCATATAGGCCTTTAACAAGATCTAAGGAGACCTGAAACAAAAAAGAGCGCCCCCTCCTCAGAGACAATGTGAATAGACACATGATACTTAAGTTGCAATTACATGCAGCAAACTATTAAAATTCATGAGCAAAGTTTCTTTAAGAAAATTTTGGAATGTGCTTTTGCTGGCTTTAAACACAACATCCCTCACAATGAAGTTAACTACATAAAGCCAGTAACGAGTAGGAAAAATACAATACAATAAATAGATCACTTGCAAACTCAAAGATTACCTTTATAGATATAGGAATCATAATGGAGCAAAGCAGTTCAAAACGTAGAGGGATGATCAGTAGTTCATACCAAGGACCTTCTTTTGGATATCGAACATACCATAGCTACAAGATATGGATCAAGATTGTGTGGATTAGATAGTGAAAAGAATTAAGGCACACAAACCATAAGATAAATAGAATGGGTGTACTTTTAAGAAAAGAGTCAATATAGGACTACATTATTTGCTAATATTTCTACTTCTGTTTTGAATTCCTTATGTCAACAATGAGTAATGGTGAATGTGAAAAATAACAACGTACTATTAGACCAAATATCACACTCATGATTGCATAGATGAAATGCAAGGATCTTTTTTTAAGATCTCCAACCTGTATCTGAACAAGCTTGACTAAGATAGTAAAATTCCATAAAAGTAATTCCAGAAATATTGTCTCATTAGGATTTCTTTAGCTGCAAGACTATAAAACTTTTCACCAGACCCCATCAGGTTGAACTAGTTTGCATATTACTGAACTAAAAATGGGAGATGGCAAGCAATAAACTTTCTTAACAAGACACACCTTCCTTGCTTCGGTATCCTTCCAAACATTTCCCGCTATTCCCAGAACAACGACGACAACTATCTGAAAAACAAATATTGCTCCGGTCAATTTGTCAATCATGGCATCGACAGCGGTAAGCTTCGGTTCAGCTATACCCCTACTCATGCCCAGCTTTGTTTCATTGCCTGTAATTAAAAAAAGAAAGACGGAAAATTAAGACCAAGAAATCATTTTGACGTAAGGGGAGAGAGAGGGAGGGGGAAAAAAAAGAAGAGGAGGGAAGCAAATTATGCCAATTTGGAAGAAGAAAGGTCAGGAAGGAATTACAAACAGTAAAGGCAACCTGTAGCAGGCACAAGTATGCGCCCACAAAAGAAGGATGAAGAACAAGAGAAAGTGGGTCTCTGTCACATGCTACAGCTACAACAAATTGTCAAGTCATGCTTGTAAAAGATGAAAGATTGACAACTACTGGAAACAGAACACAGAAACAGAGGTCATTCAGTTGCGCTACCAGGAAATTGACATGCAATTTCAGATAAAAATGTCTTTCCAGGGGAAGCAGCTTTGCAAGTCAAATACACCAATATGTAGAGTCTCGAATTATTGAACTTCTCTAGAAACATATCCAGCTACAGGTTCTCTAGAATACACCCCATCGAGAGACCTACCAGACAAATCTTATTTATAACAGCTCATTACGATCATCATAACCAGAGGCAGATTTACATTGTAACCATTGAGGTCAGTCAACTGCAGCAGACCAAAAGGAACCTCACCACATTCTTTTTTTTGCTTATATTTTTAATGGCTAACTTTAGTTCTTTGACCCACTAAAAATCTTTTAAACACAAAGAAAGACTACATAACTCATGTAGAAAACAAGAAATCGAATAAAAAAAAATTTCATTTTCTAAATTATAAAAGAATTATGGAGTGTCCTCCTTGAAACATGTTTACGACATAATAAAGAAGAAAAGCATTAAAAGCTGGTATCATTATGATTTAAACTATAAGTCAAGGTGAACTGCTCCATGACCCCAATGATGAAATCCTTGGGCTCTTACAGATGCAGTAGCTAAGCATACAAGGTAGAAGTCCTCTTCTACTTACAATTAACTCGCTAACCAACTTCTCCTTCAACTAATTGTCAGATCACAATAATTCAATAAGGTAAAAGACTTCGTGAGAAAAAAGTCACACTTGCCTGTGTATACAGCAACTCCGCATGCCCACTCTGTGTTCCTTAAGTAGCATGATTGAAGAAGTGTATTTTTAATTGTCAAGGGGCACACATCATTATCAAGAAATGGAGGAAATAGTCGCATGTTTGCATCAAACCTCCTAATATCTTTATCTGGACTCGGGCACTCAATCACACCCTGGCATAAGTGAGAAAAAAAAAAGAAATGACATGAATGTCCTACAGTGAATCTATTAATGAAATCTATAAATGTCTTGCCTTGATTTTGTGCAACAACTCAATATCTATTCCCATGCAAGCAGAAGGTATCACCCGTGTCTTCAGGTCCGTCTCACCATCTAGTGCTGATGTCTACAGAACAAAATAACTGTTAAAAAATAGCTATATGTTTGATTTTCCAAATCATATAAGAATGACGTAAGAAAGATCTAAAAGCATTGGGGTCAGTTATTCACGTGTCATGTTTAATTCACTAGAGCCGTGTTCATTTAGTATGATCATATCTAGCCTATTGAAATGTTCTTTTCAACGTAGGCCCATGACCCAGGACATGGCCTAGTACCAAGTAGCTTTTTATAAGTAAAGTTATTTTGGAAAAGATATATACAATCATCTTGAGTAGTCAAGTCTACTAAACGAACATCAATATATCCTCAGACTTGAAATCATACACTATCCTTCTAATCAGGACTGGCTAATGAGTTCAGTCAACAAACTTTTTCTTTTCCTTCCACATAATAATTCAAGCCTTCTATCCACCAAACAAAGTGAACATGTGCTACGAAGTCAGAATAATCCTTACATAAGCTTTGGAGTAGAGCCCAGTACATAAGACAAAGCATATTGCAGAGTGGAATAAAAAAATCAAAACCTTTTCAGCCTCAAGCATCTCTTTTTTAAGACTCAGTTGTGGCTGCACATTATACCTTGGATAAGCCAAAGATAATTTATCTGGGGCACATTAAGACAAATTTCAACGTGAAACAGAGATGATCACAAGGCATCTCCCTTTGACTCCCAACTTTATGATCCTTACATAACTCGGTGTCTTAACTAGATCAAAAAACTGAGGCACAACGCTACTAAACGTAAACTGATTCGATCTTTATTTAGTCACAGTTCTCCAACCTTGTGGTCAGCCGAAATTCAAGTCTATGGCACCGTTTGACTTCTTGACAAAATCAACTATTACAGACAGTAACTCTGAAATGTTTGCTTTGGAATACCAAAAGATATGAAGCCAGTCAACACCTAGAAATTGATCTGACAGCATATTTGTTTCCTGCTCCTCAGTTTTATCTTATGGTACTGTTTAAATTCAATCGGTCAATCCTGTAACTTCTTGACATAATCAACTGTTAAATGAAATGCTCGTGTTGAGTACTAGAAGATATGCAGCCAGTCCTTGATTGAAGAAACTAACATTATAATTAACTTGAATATAAAGCCAAATACCACATAAGAAACAAACATATGAAGTTAAACAGAGGAGAGAGAAAGTTTACCTCAACATAGCAAATCCCTTGAGGATCTGCCGTACCAAGCAAGACAAGATCACAAGGAACTTCATCATTTTCACGCAGCCATACAATATTTCCAACACGAATGTCTTGGGCTTGAATCTAAAAGAAAATATATATTTACCAAGGCAAATGGACAAATATGAGAAAAGTGGAGGGGTGACATTGCAAAGTGGAAAGGAAAAAACAATGACAAAAGTTGAGAAATCCAAAAGCAAGTGGGGAATAAACCATTCATAATGGCAATGATTGACTTTAAAACACACAATTTTCTGTTGTTCAGTTGTTGTCAATTCCACCTCTTGGACATATGGAACTAAGTTTTGCTGCAAAGTAGTGACTAAACCAAACAGATGGATACATCATGAGAACGCCAAACATTGTACTGAAACCATCATGTACCAAATCACGGGTGGAGGGCACGCAATGCCCCCCCCCCCCAACAAATTGTCCATACACACACAAGCAACAAAAAGGGAAAAGGAAAAGAAAAGAAGAAGAAAAGGAAACGGAAGGGATGGAAGAAAGCTGCAAAATTCCTTATTTATGTGTGTGCAGAAGAATATTGATTATCCTATCACAGGGGGTTCTTGACTTGGCCTTCCTAAGTTTGCACACCACTGCATATTTCTATTTATTATATCATAAATACTTCCAGTGAGATACAGGACTCCAGCCTGTTAAACTTTCAACATGAATGTGGGTATTATACATACATGTAATACAGTAAAGGAGCATCCAGTAAAGGCTAAACAAAGTCATATCATTTTCCTTTTGTTTCCACTTTTCATTTGCGATGACTATGAGGATAGACCAAAGCGTTAGCCAGCATAAACATATTTTGGTGAGTTAGGATGCGTACCCATCTGAGACAATTCATACAGAAGCAAAAACTAAAGAACTATCAAACAAAAATTAAAGGTACAAATAGATTAACAGAAGAAGCTTTCACATACAAGTTTTCTGATTCCTTGCCTCACAATCCAAACTTCTTTCTCATTTGCTTTCTTATCTGAGAGATATCTATTGTAATCATCCCAGGCCTCTTTTGTTGCAGAGACCGAAAATATGAATATAAGAGGACCCCATGTACTTGCAGGGTTCACAGGAGTGATCAGAGACCACAGTTGAAGGCAAGCAATCAACAAAAAGTATTGATTCATAAATCGGCTGAAAAGAAAATATGGAGTTGTTAGATACAACCTAAGGAAAATGGGAAAAAGGAACATACATTTTATACAGAAAATGACAGCAAAGGTCATTGCACATAGAGAATCCACCTTAGATAAATTTCGTTTTGATATACACCAAAGTGCTGGGTAATGTTGATAATAGCAAACAAAAAGTAGCATTAAAAAGAAAACAATATAGACAGAAAGAAAAGAAAACTGCTGAAAATAGGAAAGGATTAGTGTGTTTAAGAAAATAGTAGGTGATGAATACGAAAATCAAGTGTCCCCAGTCCAATCGAAATACCAATCTTTTACAGGAAGATGAAAAACAATTTTTTTGAAAAGTGCATTCATCAGACTTGCTTCTTTTCGCCCTAAGTGAAAGAAATGCACGCAAGCTACTAAACTTTGCCAGGTGTCAAAACTTAAGTTTCACGTAAAAATAGCCTGCATATACTATTCAGGTGGATATGACTTTCCTAAACTAAAGCCCCACGTTAAAAAAAAAAAACTTACTTCACCAGTACACATGAATTATGGAGGCGATGTAAAAAATTATGCTCACCTGAATTGTTCCCATAGATTTTTGGGGAGAAAATTCCATATTGTATACTTTCTGTTTGATATACGATTATCACAGTACAGATCTTGAGCTAGACTATCATCGTTTATGTATACATAGCGCTTCATGATCAACTCAGTTGCACGTGATGAAGTTTAACATCACAACAAGGCCGACATGGATCTCAGTGACCTTCGGGTATAGCAACGCCCACAGATGTTTGGAAACTTGTACAGCCTGTACATGTTCAAAATCATACAAATAGGAATAAGATGTTGCGATGGAAATAAGAATCTAATAGAAATTCTGCTAAAGAAATGGAACACATCAGATATGAGATAAAACTAGAATGTTAAATAGAGAAACAAATCAGAAAAACCAAGGGGTACAGAGTCTGCCAAGAGATTGAATCATCATAATAGGATAATGGAAAATGAATGAAAATAAGTGTCCTAAGGTTCACTCCTTCTGGATTTTATCCAGAAAACATAAAACATGTTCAAGCGAGAACAAAATCCATTGGCCTAGGATAGGAACTTACTGGTTTTATTGTTAGACTTGTAATAATCTTAATTTCTTGTGGGTGGGAAACATTGAAACTAAGAGGTGAAAAGGAAACTGACGAAAAAAAATAAAATATGAAGAAGATGAAGACAATATTGCAACCTGTCAAAAGACTTCCTATACTATGCTATTATCTAAGTTCCGCGTGAATTTAGTTATGAAGTAGTTAGCTCATTTGTTTTCTCAAATCAGTGCACTGCCACCTACTTCCTAGTCCAAAGGAGGAAAAAGTTCAGAATCCCGTCATTTCCCACTTGCACAATTGCATGAAGTGATTCATGTTCCAGCTACTTCTATAGATATATTCTTACATAATTATCAGGTATAATATAAGTTCTTCTGAAGTGCTGCCCTAAACTAAATTACAAGTCATTCATCAGATAAAAAAGGTTCCAAAGGCAACGAGAATGAATGGTTAGAGGCATGATATTGAAAGTAACATTGTTAAGAAACATATGTAATAAAAGGAACTAAGACTATAGATTAAAAAAACATGCTAAGTCAATCCACAGAATGTAGTTCAAGAAAATGAGAACACTGTATGACTCAAATTTCCACATGAAGAGAGCCCACAGGGGGGGAGAAGAAAGCAAAAGGTCTATTCCAAGTTCTACTATTACATATATAACAATATGAAGTAACGAACATAACAGGTTAGTGGTATGAAAGATGCTCAAATTTCAGCTTGCCTTCTGAGTAGCAAAATTCATTATGTTAACTAATATCAGTAACTGCATCCTGGTTGTGCACGCCGATTGCTCAACCCTAAACTCATGTATTGCTTTACTCCATCCTACGCATGCTACCAGGGCTATGGTCCACAGTATGCAGGACTGTATTCCACCTAAAATGAGCGTGAACTACTAATTGCCATGTCAAAATTCAGTGCACTTGACCCTCTCCACCAAAAAGGTCATGCTAATTGGCATTTATATGACTCCATTTGAGTGCTCCTTTTGTTGGAATACTTTCTCTTATCTTTTACTGAAATCACAACAACATTTTGATACTTTTGATATCATAAAATTATTAAGTAGTGATCTCTATTATGTCGCCCGAAATTGTTCAAATACTCTTTTCAACAAACTACATATTTAACTAATTCATTCACAAAACTAGCTAAATTCCCTGCTCAACCGTCACCACATGCATTTGCCAACAGAAGGGGAAATTGGGCACTTCTATTTCCAATTTATCTGCCTGCCCAGTTAAGGATTTTGTGTCCTTAGCCTCAAATTCACATACAAACCGCCATTTTCTCCCGTTGTTCGATATAGAATATCACAATTTCTACAGCAAACAACTGTGCAAACATGTCACAATTAATGAATGATCCATAACCCCTCCAAAGGAAAGACAGTTCTCAAAATTGGCACTTTCACACAGCTTATTCAACAAACAAAATTCGATTCAACACAACAGAACGTAGTGTGGATATTAATTACCTCTCGATCAATGTTCCTTCAGCTTGTGCGCGGCGGTGAATCTAAAAAACGGACTTTGAATTTCAAAATCCGATGATATTTACGGGGCTTCTTTTTCTTCTGCTGCAAAAACGCGCGAGTACCTGCGATCGCATCAGTCAACTCCAGAGTTTTTTTATGTTTTTCGGAGCCGGTTCCAATTTGGGGAAGGAAAGTCGCGTTTCAGAAAAACATTTTTCGATTGGCGCCTGGGCTGACATAGGGCGTTGGCATTATAAGGTGATGTATTCAGAGACTTTGGTTGGGCCTTAAGGCTACAATAATTGGGCCTCATATATATTGTTTTATCCCATTAATATGTTACATGAAGCTAAAAAGTTTTATGCACCCAATATAATTTTCAATTGTAAAAATAAAACCACCTAATATTAACTGTGAATCATATGAATCAAAAAAGTTGAAAAATATTCATCATACCCAACGTTCATTATTTTCAATAGGAATATGTCCTTTTTTATTTATCTACACATATATATACACGTTCATTATTTTCAATAGGAATATGTCTTTTTTTATTTATCTCTCTCTCTCTCTCTCTCTCTCTCTCTCTCTCTCTCTCTCTCTCTATATATATATATATATATATATATATATATATAATTAATGAAGAAGCTTTGAAGCTATCAAAGTAAGCTTATATGTGGATAGTCTGATTTAATTCTATTTTTTCATTTGTAAAATTCAAAATATTTTTTCTATATGAATTTAAATAATTACATTTGTGATTTATATTCATCCAAAAAAATCCAACAATTGGCATGTACTTAAAATGAGATGGATAAAATTTAATGCATATAAAATTAAAAAAATAATATTTTATTAACAATATTTATCATTTACTTTACTACTAATTAATTTTTTTTGATTTACACAAATTTTTAAAAACTTCATTGCCTTATTAATTTTCATTGCCCTAAACCCTAAATCCTAAGCCCTAAAATTAATTCTTTGATAATTTCCATCATTTTATGTATTTTATTCTTTGTTTTTGTTTTCTTATAATTTTGTTATTAAAATTTGTTATTATTTTGTTTTATTAAAGTTTTTTTCTTAAATTTTATTTGTTATTGTTTTTTTTTCATTTAATTTATTGCCCTATGATGAGATTTTTTTTTTTTTTGACCAAAAAAAAAAGAGAATAATTTTTTCAAGATTCTTTGAATATTTTGCTTCAACGATCCCAAATAGTTTGTCGTGTTTTTTTTTAATATTTTCATTTGTATGTATAACTCAACATATTTTTTCCCCTCATAAAAGTTCATATATGATGTTTTCAAGTTAATTATTTTTTTCTTTTTTTAATAATTTATACCACTTCTCTTTATTTTGTTGTTTCCTTATGTTTTTTTATTTTATTCTTCAAATTTGTTATTGATTAGTTTTATTTAGGTTCTTATAAATTTAGTTTGATTCTTTTTGTTCATTTAATTTTTATACTATAATAAGAAAGATTTTCTAACTTTATTACATTTTTTTTTAATGAAGACAGTCTATTACAATCGATCGAATATATACATTAATATATATCCCTACATGTGTATCTTTTAAATCTAAATTTAAATTTAAATTTAAATCTTTTTATATTTAATATTTTTAATATTTAAATATTCTTTATTAACTCTACTACCGTTTGAATTCCTCATAACCATCAAGTATTTGTATTAATAACAAAAATATTTTGAATTCATTTAGCCATTTGCTATTAAATTTCATTGTATGCTAAGTTCTTTTTCTCTTTTATTTTCCTTTTTCATATTCGTGTTACCATATTTTTCATTTTCTTTTTCGTGTTTCACTTCTTATTTCATTTTGTTTTTCATATTTCAATTTTCAATGATGTTTTTAAAATAATTTTTTTCATCATTTCTAGCACTATTTTGGTACTTATATTGTCCCATTATTCTATTCTTCAAATTTGTATTTAATTTGTTTGTTCCAGCATTTGTTGGTTTGGTTTGTTTTGCATTTATTATTACTTTCATTCATTTAATTTGTTGCACGATAATAAGAAGGATATTTTTAGATTTCATTGCATACCTTATTTATGTCATTCCACTTAATTTGTCACTTCTTCCTAGATATTTTATTCATCCATATATATATAGTTCTAGTCTTTTTTTTTTCTTTTTTTTTTTTGTTAAAACAAAAGTTAATATATGTTTCACATTAGCTTTTTTAGATAGTTTCTACCATTTTTTATGTATTTTATTATTTCGTTTATATTATCTCATTGTTTTATTCTTCAAGCCCATTGCTAATTGTTTCATTCAAAATTTCTATTAATAATTTCATTTAGTTTGCTTTATTATTATGTTTTTCGTTCATTTAGTTCGTAGTACTATAAGAATAAATTTCTTGAATTTTAAGGTGTACATATTTTTGTTTGTTAATGAGCAATTGTTTTTTAGTGGAATTATATTTTAGATTAAGAAGACACTTTTGTGGATTTTTTAATATATATTTAAAAGTTTATCTTTAGATAATTATGATAGTTATTCATTTTTATTTGATCTTCCAAACCTCATATGAGAAATTATTTGGTTAAATTTGTTCTTAACATTTCTTATAATGTATTTATGAGTTTATAAAATATTAGTGAGTGTTCGAAGAAAAAATGGAAGTGGAATTCACAAGTTTCAAGAATAAAGTATAAAAATTTTAGTATATTTAAAATAATGCAAAAGAAAAAGGGACTCTCCAATTATATACAAAAAGTGATATACTACAGAAAATAAATATCGTCATGCTAATTGTAAGAAAAATATCACACATTAACTTGACATATATGTAATAATATCTCTAATAAAGTTATACGCTTTAAACATTTGAGTATACTCTTACAATATGGAGTCAACACACTTTATTTCAATTTTCAAATTCTAAGTGAGAAATCCTTAAATTATAGTGAGAACTATTATTATATAATAGAGTTTATAGTTGTTGGTATCATATTTCAACTAAAGCATACATTCATATAAGTTGGTTCATATATAAATTTTTTACTTTGAGTTTGCTACAGAATATATTGCATTAACAATTGTCCACCAAACTCTAATTTAGTTTTGTTTACAAACTTATATATTTATAATTTACCATTCTTTCTATTACTGTAAAAATTATAAATTATTTATTATATTCTAAAATAGTAGGATCCCGTGCCTAGGCATGGGATTAGGGCTAGTTAATTATATAGTTAATAAAAGCATACAACAATATAAAACTTGATGTAAGGTATGACCAGACAAGAACTCACACACAAAAAGGAATTTCGCAAATTGGTCTCCTTCAAAATTTAATCAAACATATTCTTACTCCTTGCATGCCCTCCTAACTCACTGTCAATATATATTTTCCGAAATACTTATCCCAAAATAATCAAAAAAAGAAAATTAAAGACTCCCTAATTTTTTTTTATAGTTTTCAGTTTTGTATATTTTCAATTTTGTTACTGTATGTTATTTAACTTGGTTAGATCAATCTTATAGTATAGATTCAGCTTATGTTATTAAAATTAACTAAGAATTAATTGAACCGAATACAAGTATTTTGTTATTATTATTTATAACTCAATACTAATTACTAGGATTTGAAATTTGTAGCTTGCTAATTTCATTGCCCCGTAAAAATATTTAATTGGTATCAATTTTTAGTATAATTAAAATGATATATGCATAATAACACTTAATATTAAAAAATAAAATAAAATTATAAGCACGGGAACCGCGTGCCACGATGGCTAGTAAATATTTAAATGACTAAAACATAATTAGATTAGATAATCTAAATGAAAAATTATTGCAATCTTTTTAAAAAGCTATTACAGATGGGCCCAAGTTGGCCTGACATTTTACCAATTGCCCGAATGTTGACCCAATAAGAAGTCCACCAGATTTGGATGTGGACCCAGATTAAATTCAATATGGCCCATTTAAGATATCCCATTGGCCTACAAATGATCCGACAAGTGGAACGCGAAAGTGGGGCCCCGCGAGGACAAATGAAATCTGCTAACAATTATTTCGCATTTGATATTGACAAACTTTTTGTTTTTTTTTGAGGAATTTAGAAAATATTAAACTTATTTTAGAAATAAGTATTGGGTATTGAATAAAATAAAATAAAAAATTTTATAAGAAAATAGGAGCTAATTACACTTTACCACCCGAACTATACGTATTTTTACATTTTATAATTTTAAGTTTTAAGTGTTACTGAATGTCATCCAATTTTTGCGTCTTTTTATCGGTTGCCGCCTAATTGTATTTTTCAGCCAAAAATTTTACTTGGAGTGGCCTACACGTATTGCTGCTCTGGCTGACATTTTTGAACGAAAAATGTAATTAGTTGGCAACTTGTAAAAAGAAGCAAACTTCAGATCGCAATCTATAATACTTAAAATTTGAAGTTGTAAAATGTAAAAATACGTATAGTTTGAGTAGTAAAGTATTAACTTAGAAAATAATGACAAAAATTTTGTATTAATATGGTCGTGTTTGAAAGAATCATTTGAAATGCCTAAAAATAAATAATATTTACATTATGCATTTTAAAAATTTCATAAGATGTTATAAAAATTAAAAAATTTATAAGCTCAACCCAATGTAATTTGGTCATGGATATTGTCGAACCTTTTTAATTATAGGGGCTAACAGGACTTGTATCACGGGCGATTGATAAAATTATGTTTATGTGATTGTGGTCATTGATAATTTAAATATATCACACTCAATTTGTTTATATTACATTCAATTTATTACTGTTGGAAATGGGCTTAATAAGATGATGTTTTCAAGGGGTAATATAGGATTGAACCATTTCGAATGGTAATTCATAGATAAAGCCCAAGGAAAATATTATCTGTGTGTAAATAGAGCTGTGTAAAATATCCCACATCGGATATTTAGCCTTGACAATGCTAGTATTTATGTGGTTAAGTGTTGTTATAGTGTAAACTAAACAATTAAGTACCGCATATGGGCAGACCCTACACGCGCGCGCGCGCCCGACCCGGCTCCGGCCACGGGCTAGGGGCCAGGACCAGGACCAGGTGCGGGTGTGGGTGCGGGTGTGAATTGTCTCAGTCTCGGACTTAATTTTTACTGAATTACCCTTGGTGTAACGGTTTTATTCAAAATCTGAATTTTGAATTCCATTACTATATTTAATAAACGCGGTTTGAAACCGCCAGACACGTTACCTGGTCAAACAAACACGTTTTCGAATGTGGTCTGTTTTTAGTCCAGGTACATTGCGTGTCCGTTAGCATTCAGGCGGTTTCAACCATGCATTAATGTGTCAGAATTTATTCTGGCTGTCTCCTCCCCCTATATATAGCTGCCTCCTGGTTCCCTGCAAAACACATAGAACGAAAAAAGATAAAAATAGCAAGTATACTACTTTAAGAAATTTCAGAGTCGTAAGAGTGTATACGGTGTTTAGCTTTTGAAGTGTGTGTTTTCAGTTGCATACACAATCTATAGAGCTGTTTAGTTTTCGAAGTGAGGTTCAACGTAGCAGTGCGCCTTGGAACGAACCTCTGGACTGTCTTATCCTGGAAGGAGTATCGCAGGCCCATCGCACCGGTTAGTGGGGCGAATATTTCTTTAAGGCAAACCGGCTCAACTCGGTGATTCAGTCGTGCTTTCTCAAATAAATACTGATAAGTGTACTGAACTTTGTTGTTTATTTATTTGTTTACGGCGTTGTTTGATTTGCTTTTGGCTATAGTGTTTGTACTGTAAACTGTTATTGCATTGTATTTATATTATCGAATAAATCCACCCACGAGAATATAAAGTTTTTGGATATTCTGTTTTATTGTTTCTAACAATTACACATTAATCGAGACAAATATAAAAAAGAGGATGTGTATTCGAAGTAATCTTTATCAGTTTTATTTGTGTACATATATGCTTAATTTAATTATAAACCATTTTATATGGGTGTATAATATTCTATTTTATCATATTATTACATTCTTATTTGGTCATTTATAAGTACTTTATTTTAAAATACACATTTGTCATGGCATGAAACAAATGACCAGAAACAGTTGAGAATTAGCTCAGTTCACGCAGACCTTGTGGATAAGGTTTGAGGACGTGGAAGGCTTGAGTTAAACTCAAAGCCAAACCCACAATAAAGCGAGAAATTTTGGGAGAAAAAAGAAAAGGAGAGAGAGAGAGAGAGAGAGGCGCGCGCTCGTGTAGAGTGTGTGTGTGTGTGAGAGAGAGAGAGAGAGAGAGAGAGAGAGATTTTGGAAGGAAAAAAAGAGGAGAGAGAGAGAGATTTTGGGAGGGGAAAAAAAAGAGGAGAGAGAGAGAGAATAGTCAAAATCACGATCTTGAGCGGGTGCGGGGACAAGCACAGTTTAATCCATATCCAAAAACCAAAGGCCACGCATTCACGCGTCGCTATCCAACACCAACACGCCACCAAACACGTGTACTACCTTGAATTCAAATCACGTGCCACCTGGATTTTCGTACGATTCTCTCGGATTTGGCAGACAGGATAAGTAACTCTACTGGATAAACCGGGATATTTTTGCCTGCTCGCGATCACACCGGACCGGGGAGTGGGTCCCCCAATCTTAACTCGACTTTCCATGGCCTGGTCAATGGTCCCCTTGTATAATAACAACCATACGCGATCGACTTCGGGCGATATTGTTACTTGTTGAATAAGATTCAATTAAGTTTGGACCATATGTAGTTATGTATAAATTACATATTTGAATCATAATTCATCAATACCTGCAATTTACATAAATGACGACGAATAAGAACTTAACAATTTTACTATTTTTTGTAATTTAATAGTGTTATTTTTTGTATAGATCCGAGTATTGATGTAATATCAATAGATGAATTTAATAAACTCGAAACTGGACAAGAAATGATTTGGGATAACTTGTAACCAAACAAACATACATTAGGCTTGTTGAATGTATTCCGACTAAGTCTTGTTGATGATAAAGCAAGATGGAATTCAAGAAATCAATTAGAGTATTAGGATGATTGAGACATGAATGCGTGTTTTCAAGCTCGTTTGGTTAAGGTATTCATAAAATGTAAATTTACATTTGATACTATAGGTGGAATATATTTTTTTTCTCGACAGGATGAATTTTATTGCATATCAATTCATTACATTAATATTCACGACTTAAAATTAAACTATTATATAAATCATTAATAATTATTAAATATCAAATAAACTATTAGACATTAAACATTATATCACCATTAAACAAAGCAACACTCACAATATAAGTGAGACCTTAAAAATTATAAAAAGATTATTTAAATTGATAAATACAAGGCACGTGATCGAACACATGTCAAAAAAGGATTAATATTCATAGCCGTTGATATCAATATCAAAGGTTGAAATGCGATCTGAATCCTCAAAAGCTAGAACGTCTCGGGCCCTCGCACTGGGGGTTTCACTGGATGTCCATGTCGTCAATATACTAGGAGTCAATTTGAATGGTTTTTTTTTCAAAGATACAAATACTTATTTTTCGAAGAAAAAAAAATCATAGCCAAAAAAATGTGTTTTGGTAAATTTTTTTGGAAAAACAGAAGACAAAAAGGGTAAAAAAATTAAAAATAATATTTTTTAGAGGTTATCACATATTAGTTTAAAAGAACATATATTTTAAAGTATTTTTAATTATTATATATAAATATAAACTCACACAGATCCATCTAAAGCCCTAGGTCGACAAACAAATGACACTTAAAGGTGGTTCATTAATTGTTGGATGGCAATGCCCTAAAGCTCAATGGATAAAATGCAATACTAATGCCACATTCGAAAATTGTGTTTCAATTGCAGCTTTAGGGTTTAAAAATAACTTAGGTTCGATTATTTTTGCTGCTACAAGCTGCCTTCTTTGCATTGACCCTTGTACAACTAAAGCTATGGCTCTGAAAGAAGCTTTCTTTACAGCCGCTACACTTAAAGCCCAACGTATTATTTTTGAGTCAAACTGTCAAGTGGTAATCCAAACTTTAGTTCTCAGGGATGTGGAAATTCCATTATATATCAAGCCTCCTATTGAATAAATTAAAAGACTTTGGGAATGTTGACCTAAATGGAAATTTAGATTTATTAGTATAAATTCAAACTCAACGGCTCACAATCTTGTAAAATGGACAACTTAACATAGTTGTTTTGGTAAAATTCTTTTTTCATGTATTCCTGCCAATTTATTTTGTAATGGTGTTGCCCCTATGGTTTGACGATTTTTTCTAATGAAATTTTATTATATAAAAAAAATAAAATACAAACTACATAATTTTATAAAAATAAAAATTTTATTATAAAAATACCATTTGATAAGTATTTTTTTTTTATTTTATATACATCCAAACGGTCGTAAAATAACCATCTCAAGTCAAATTATACAGGGTAGGCAAAGCCTTGCTACATTCATTAAACAATGTGGGTAAGATTTTGCCACATATGCCGTCCATAATATTGCAATTTAAATAGATAATATTGAAACACCCTATGTAATTCGATGTAGGGAAATATAGCAATTGATTATACACTAGAGTTCATTATAGCTCATAATATTGATAAATTAAGTTTTTCATACTTATAAGAAAACATCTAAAAATTAAGTTTATTAGTGCAGTACGTCCGCCATGCATGCATGTGTTGATATGTGTACAATAAACATACACCCAATAGTTGAAATATGGCTGGGATTGGATCTTTAAGTGTTTGTACCCGTAGAAGGTATTAATAGGAAAATTCTTGTACGATCATGGTGTTTGAATATGTCACACACCATATGATCATGATTAAATTATATTTTATGATATAAGAAAATCTCTAAATGTTTATGTGCTTTAATCTTTATTATTGGGCATTTGGGTGGATAAATTGGGTACGGTACAGGGCCATGAGGGGGCTAGAGGGCGGCAATCATCCCTTTCAAGAACATTATCAAATTAAATTATATATATCTATATATATTTAAAAATTTTGGATTTCATTTTTTAAATAATAAAAATATCTTAAATATTTCATAAAAATTTGATCTTTTCCCCAAATAAAAATTTATGATTCCATTCCTAGCATGAATGGAATCCACACACTTGGTGTATAAAAAAAATACCCCGGTCTTGATATTATAAAATTATTAAAACAAGATATTCCCAACAATGTTATATTGACATTTTATTTAGTTACATTAATTTGGACCCCCTACAGTTCCATAGTTACATAGTTCTAGGACAAAGGCATGTAACACGTACCGTGTATCTGTCACGTGCGTTTTGTTTTTTTATTGTGGGGTGGGGTGGGGTGGGGTGGCAAACAACATGAATTCGACAGATGGGGATTTATTGTTCAATAATAAATGGCCATAAGTCAGAACTTCAATAGGTACAGTATACGCAAATATTTCCAAGTTGAAAATTCAATTGTGCCGTCGGCACCACTAAATTCTCAATTATGTATAGGGAACAGGTGCCCATTTTGCAGACAGGCCTTTAACTATATGTGGGGGCACAAAAGAAATTAACAGGCCCAAAATTTAATGGCGAGTAAATGTATTTATAAATAAATCGATCCCATTTAATTGTCATTGTAGCAGGCACGCCTTTAACTATATGCGGGGTAACAGGCTCAAAATTTAATGGTGAGTACATGTATTTATAAATAAATCGATCCCATTTAATTGTTATTTTAGCAAAACATATATTTCAAAATATCTTTCATTTTCAAATTTTTTTATAGGATGGTTTATATATTATTTTTAAATATAACTTTTTTTTTTAACTTTGATAAATATCTTTTGTGAAATTCTAAAAGAAATGTTAAAAAAAACTCACTAGTTAGAACTAGAGTCTTAAATAGTATTTTGGTTAAATTAATTTAAAATTATAATTAATACTCACTCCGTCCCATAATATAAATATCATTTTAGGTTATTGTACAAAAATTAAGAAAATGGAGTAACGCTATTAATTATAGATTAATTTGATTAAAATATCCCAAAATTAATGAGTTATTGGGAGATTTTTTAAAAATTTATAAAAGACATTAATTATTGTCTAAGGGTATATTAGAAAAATACTAATAAATTTCCTCTTGAAATGTGAGAAATACATATATTATAGGACACAAAATTATTCCTAAAACGATATTTATTGTGGGACGGAGAGAGTAATTGCTTTTTTAGTCTTTGAAGAGACGATGGGGGAATAGCTAATTAGGGGGTAATAAAGGGCAAACAAATTAAAAAAAAAAAAAAAATCTACGTGGGGCATGATAAATTAGTAGAAGAATTGAAGAAGTATGGTATAACGCATAGTACTCGATTCGAATTAATCAATCAATGAGTCAGAATCGAGTGATTCAGACCAAAAAAAAAAAAGGTGGTGTGCCGCATTTCATTTCATAATGTTTGGTAGGTGGGTGGTACAAAAACTTCAATTAAATGAATTAAATACTCATTTATGGTGTTTTGAATTGAATTTCGGACGTTTCTGAGGTAGATGTCCTTTAAAATTAGTGCTACCATAAACTGAATTTGAAGTCAAAATTTTTAACATTTATTATGCAAATTCAAGCAAACTTGGTAGGAAAGTTATATATTTCGTTGAATTTTATATTTACCGAAGTCTCATTTGGAGCATTTCTTTTCTTCTCTCTTTTTTACCTTTTGCGGTGGATATGAAGCCCGTATAGTAGAAAGTCACTCTAAACCATTCTAGCCAAATGCAACTTAAAAAGTTATACTTTGAGAATATTTAATCCAATCCTTTATTAGCTTATATTGATTTATAGGAGTACGCTTTTTTTTTATTTACCAAAAATATATATTTTAATATTTGTTTAGCATCCCCAAAAAAATAACCTTTACGACGCGAAAATTATAGAGGCTAGTAACGGTCATATTGACGTAAAATTTTATTTATTTATTTATTTATTATATATATTGATGACAGATTTACATATTTTTATTTACATTATTTTGGATAAAAATAACAGACAACTGAAAGATTATCAAATAAATAAAGATATATAATTTGTTAAATTGAAATTTGAGGTAAAAAGTCCCTGTATGCTTGCTACATCAATCATGTAGTGTCCCAACAAAATTATACATCACTAGTTTTATCAAGTTGTTGTTGACGTTGTGAACATAATAAATGGATTGCACTCAAATTCTTTGCAAGTTGTACGAGCAGACTTTTGGATCCATTCTCGTGTACAACTAACAACTGTTTTCAGATGCATATTGAAAATTGTTACAAAATGTTATACACGGACGAATATTGCGACAAACTACTAACCCGTACGCTATTATTTTCTATATTACAAATTTTGCTATTGTAATAATGTGTGGTGCTGTACGAGAAATTTTAACTTATATTCCAATAAATCAATTATTCCCTAATTTTAATTTATATACCCATCTTATATATCTACTTCAGTGCCAACCATATATATATATATATATATATATATATTTACTTTAGTGATCTATCTAGTGGCGAGCAATTTACAATCAAATGTTAATTAAAAAAATATTATGTGCGTATTGAATGTGTATATATAATTATGAATTATGAATTACGGAAAGAGCACAACAAAACGAGTAATATTAAGTCGAGAATCGAGATGTTACATCTATGATCTAACAGAAGTAATACGCTAGGTTGGTTTATTGAGTCAAAATGTGTTATTTATTATTTTTATTTTATTTTTCTAATTTAACAAATAATTTGATAGCGAATGTGTATTTATTAAAATTAACATCTCGCTTGTTTTCATCAAATGAAAATTTTTATTTCTGCACACGCCGTCATGTGATCATGCAGTATACCCTATTTGGTATAACATGAAATACCTCGACTGAGATATAAAATATGAAGAGTTCTTATTCACCCTCTCGATATCAGAGACAGAAAGGGACGAATTGCCTATTCCTCATAATCACGAAGATAATTCAAGAGAACTGTAGCACTTCACTGTGTTTTACACTTATATACTAAAACTAAATACTTAAAACACTTGTATTTTGCTATAATATATCAAAGTCTTTATTCTTTACATTATTACATAGAATTCATCCCGAAGTTACGTGCATATAATTTGTTGCAATTTTAATTCATTGAAGAAAAAAATTAATATACAAAATACAACTTAGTTTAAATCGTTAAGTGCATAGGTGAAATCGCATAAACAAATATTGATTGTTACAAGGGACATGTATGATTACATCTTATATAGCATTTACACACCATAACATCACTTTTATGAATATATTTTATTTGGTATTGGATTTCTTATGAACCATGTGACTTGAAATTCGCTTGAATTTCAAATTCTACAAAATATTTTATAAGAATCTTACTTATGAGGTAAATTTCATAAATTTTAATTAAAAAAATTATTTTAAAATAAACACACTTATTAAATACTTTAAATATAGGATCTACTTAACTTTTAAAATTCAACATATTATACTTTTAATATAATATTAAATATATCGAAAAAACTATCCTGCACCCTCCAGAGGGCACTCACTTATACTTCGCACGTGTCACCCAAAAATGGACTCCCCCGTATTTCCTGGTTTCTCACCCAAAACAGGCAAACGTATCTGTTCCAGGAGAAGAGATAAATAGGCGAGTATTTGGGTTGCCCGTTGCGATAATCGTGGAAAAAAGTTAATTTCACCGCCTGTGAGGACTGTACAAGTCAAAGTCGCATTCCCGTGGCTCCAAATCCAACTAATGTCGTATTCATGGGTCCCCCGAAACTATACACGTGGGCTCCACTCAATTAACATGCCCTGTGGGCTGTGGCGTGACTTTGTGTATAAATAGTGCAATACTATGCAAAATGCAATGCCTACTGCACGGGGCAAACAATAAAGGCACAAGTGGACAAGAAATTTGGAAATGGCATTAATGGCAGCTAATTTTATTTTAATATTGGGCTAATTTTGGCAGTTGGGGAATTTGAGATTTGTATTATTAATTGATAATATTATTATTTAAAGTATGATAGTTTTTAACCATCAAAGAGAAACAAGAGTTTTAATAAGTTAAATCACTTAAAATTTTGTAGATTATGGATTAATTGAAAATATTGGGGTTTTAAAAATGTGTATTGTGTTATTAAATACAATTATCGGCTTAAAATATTTGATTGTGGATCGATTGAAAATCTGGCATGCTTTTTTAAATGTGTTGTTATGTAATTGAGTATGATAAATCACTAAAAATTAAATTTCGTTAGGTTGTGATTGGTTAAGGATATTATAAATTTTTTTAAAACAGTTTTTGTTATGGAAATACATACAATCGACGCCTCTAAATTTTGTTTGATTATTGGTTGACTCAAAATATTGCATATTTTTTTAAAATTGTACTGTTAAGTAATTGGGCTATCACAATTGTGGTTAGCCCTTTCTTTTCTATTTTCAATGATACCCATATGTTGTTAGTGGCTAGCATTTCAATCTATCTTGATTGTTTTTCGTTGCACTTTGTCATATAAATTATCTAATATTTACACATTATCTCCTATAACATACGCTAAGCTTGAAAACACAATGAAAAAATCAACACGCGATTCTTTGTTGATGTTAATATTAATCCTGAGATTGAATGCGGAATATGGAATTTAAATATATGATATTATCCATTTTCCAATAAATTTTTAGGCCGAAAACATATGTTATGGTAGGGGAAAATTTAGCTTAAATTTGGTTCAGTCGAATCAATGTTAATCACGCAGTGAGTGTTTTATACTTGCTCAGTATATGATCGATAATTTATAGAGAGTGATCAATCACTTAGCGAGTGAAATATACTTACCATATTATTTATTGGGTTCGATCAAATTAGGTTCGAGTAAGAATTTTATATTCTAGTAGATAACATGCATAAGCGATTGCATCGTTTCATTAGCAAGGTGTAATTGTAACAAATATATATATATATATATATATATATATATATTTGTAACAAATATGCATAGTTTCAAATTTGTTAAAGGGCGGCCCCTTAAAATCCCGTGATCACTAATTTTATCAAGTCAAATCCTTCGTATCAAGCAAATCATCGTTGTTCTAGAAAAATGAGGTATTTCAATTATCATATCCGCTTTGGTTAAAATTCCTCCACTTACTATAAACCAATGATAGAGGTAGAATATCTCACAAAATTTAATTACCAGCTCATAACTAAAAACTAAATAATGACAAGTAATAGCCGTCCCTATAAAATTAAAATAAATATATCCGCTAAAGCACATGAAAAAAATCCAAACACAATGCTATTTTTTAGGACAAAAACTCATATAATCTTTTACTTTTTTGATAGAAGTGAAATTATTTATTTATCATCTGTAGTAAAAACTGTTGGCTTCTATAAACAATTAATATCATAATTTTAGATTAATAAGATTAAAATATCATTTTAATTAATTACTTTAATTAATAAGTTGTTGAGAGTTTTCTCATAAATTTATAAATGATACTCTATTAAAGTGAAAGGGTATTTAAAAAAATAATAATAAATACGATCTTGAAGAGTGAGAATAATAAATATTTTTAAAATATTTTATTTTTGCTAAAAAGATAAATAAAAGTAAATAGATGGAGAAATAAAGCTCATTGGACTAACAAAGTAAATTTGGATTTAATTACCCAACAAACAAGTCCTTTTCGATTCCAACTAAAATAATTAAATATAATAAGAAGAAATCCTTATTATGATGGGACCCGCAAAAATCATTCCCAAGTAAAAAGCTAGCATCGGATAAAGCCGGTGACGTTTTTGAAGTAAATGCTAAGGTAAGGTTAGTTTTATTCCATTTTTCTTTTGTCCTTTAAAACAAATAAAAAATAAGCCCACTTGTTAGCCTATTGGATATGATAGTGGATGAGGAGGCTAAAACCAAAAGCTACTAAACTCATAAACCAGCCAATAGATATTTCACCCTAACCATGGTTAGGTCAAAAACCCTTTAACTATGGTTAAATAAGCAGTTTATATTGGAACCCCCGCATGCAAATCCATGGTGATCATGACAGCGCCACTAGAGTGAGAGAGAGAGAGAGCTTTTTTTTTTTCCAAAGAAAATGATGATGATGATCGGAGATCCTCCTCGGTCAAATCCCACCGTCCAAATCCCATCTTGGGATTACCCTTACGTCGATGATCCGACGGCCCACATTCACTCTCCCATCACCCACGGTGCCTCAGTACACAGTCCCGATGCTTCTCTCTACGAGACCGCCATGGCGGCGCTGCAGCGTTACCTGCCGTCGAACAAAGACGACGTAGTTCACGGGGACGGCGATGATTCTGACGATTTCGATGTTCCGGTGGATGCGTTCTCATGCGATAATTTCCGAATGTACGAGTTCAAGGTGAAGAAGTGCGCACGTGCCAGGTCGCATGACTGGACCGAGTGCCCTTTCGCTCATCCCGGCGAGAAGGCTCGCCGGAGAGACCCACGTAAGTACCACTATTCCGGCAGCGCGTGCCCGGACTTCCGCAAGGGCGCGTGCAGGAGGGGCGACGCTTGCGAGTACGCCCACGGCGTATTCGAGTGTTGGCTCCACCCGGCTCGCTATCGCACGCAGCCCTGCAAGGACGGCACCCATTGCCGGCGCCGGGTCTGCTTCTTTGCTCACACGCCTGAGCAACTCCGTATACTGCCGTACACTGCCAGCCCGGACGCGTCGCCGGGTCGACCCAGTCACGACTCGTTCGTGCTGGTGGGGTCTTCACCAAAATCGGCGATGTACTCTCCCCCGTCGTCTCCACCAACCGGTTCACCACCAGTCTCACCTGGCGGATCTCTAAATCTGGGTCAACTTACTGATTCGATGCGCGGGTTGCAGCTGAGCAAGATGAAGATGGGCCTTGGCATGGGGTTGAGCATGAGCCCTACTTCCTGGGGACTCGGGTACGGGTCGCCCCGTAGCCCGTCAGCTGTCCGGCCCGGATTCATGAGCCTTCCATCGACTCCCATTCGCGCCGTGACTCGTTCGGGACTCAGCCCATTCGATGCCTGGGAGACTTCTTGGGAAGAGGAGCCGGTCATGGAGCGAGTCGAGTCCGGGAGAGCGCTGCGTGAAAAGATTTACGCGAAACTGGGTAAGGAGAACTCGTTGGATCGGGTCACCCGATCCGTCTCACCGGGTGCCGTTCCTGATGTTGGGTGGGTCTCCGAACTGGTTAAATGAGTATCAGGGTCGGGTAAATGGGTGATGCAAATCGGGCAGCCTCATTTTGATTGAAGTTAAGAATGTTAATATTTTTCCTTTGACTATGATCTGTAAATACGGTTGTCGGGTCGGGTAAGATCAAATGTTAATCAATCTCTATTTTGTTGTGGTTAAATTTTTATCTAATTCGGATTTAGATGGCTAGTATTTTGGGGAACGGAAATTGCAAATTTTGTAATTTTGTACATAACAAATTGAAATTTCAATGGGCTGCCTAAGTGTTGGCTACCGTTTTGATAAACTATCGTACTGAATGAATTTGATTTTTAGTTCGTAGTTCTTGTTTTCATTAATCTTTTTGAAACTCCATCACATAACATTGTGGTATGAACTATCTCTCTGTCCGTCCCCCTCTCTCCCTCTCCCTCTCTCTCTCTCCCCCCCACGCAGACTGCTGGTTTAATTTTGTAGTATATGGGTATTGTTCCCTTCGGTGGCATCAAAATCATTTCCCTACTTTGAGTCCGAGATGTGGATTATTAGTTAATTCTTTCTGAGATTGGGTTCAATTTAGTATTAACATTAATGGTGAGAGTTAATTACATATATTATACAATTTCTTTACATTTTAGAAAGTAATAATTCAAATGGAATGTGAACTTATCGTGTAGTAATTGATCGAACACCGTCGAATTGGATTAGCATTAAGACTTGTTTAGATTTTACACAAATTGAAGTCTCTTTTTGTCCTCTCTTTTTATGCAAAAAAGATCAAAAAAGAAAAAAAGGAGTTCATAAGCGGCACTTCTTATATTTAGGAGGATTTTATAAGCTTATAAACCCTCGTTTAAACGAAGATGTCAAATATTTGAAAGGGGTCGGATCACATTTTCTCATTTATTTTCTTTTATTTGCCATTTAAAATTCTTACATAAAAATTGAGATGAATAATTAATAATCAAAACTTTAGATCAATAAGATTAAAATATCTATTTAGTTAATTAATTTTGTTGAAAGTGTTTTTAGAAATTTACAAATAATACTTATTAAAGTGAAATTGTATATTTAAAAAAAGAATTAATAACTTCAGTATTGAAAGGTGAGAACAATAAGTACTTATATATATATATATATATATATATGTAAGACAAGGAATGAAGTAATAAAAATGTTAATGTTTAGCTACTATGTTAACTTAGTCGAATCTAGGAGTAATAATAATAATAATAACATGCAATTTAAATGTAGGCTTTTGCTTTAAGCTCTGATGCGCCCAAGGAATAAGCTGAAAGCCCTCCAATGAAATCCACCCTAAGTGGAGAATACAATGATAAAAATTAGATTAAGTTGCTACACAAATGTATTAACTACATAATTGCGAGGGTGTTAAGCTAAAATAAGCTTACAATAAGCAATCTATGTAAGTTAAACTAAGTAAAAAAAATCTATTGATCTAATCAAGATTAGATCCCTGACGTGGACTTGTACAGATAAACTTGTTCTCAGCGATCTTATCCTTAGTTCCTTTCTTGACTATCAAAAAAGCTAAAAAGAAATATTTATTATTGCTTATTGCAAAAATCTTTAGAATATATTAAAGTGAAAAAAACCATCCTCGCCTCTTGTTTTCTTGAAAAAACTATCAATTTTCCGAGACAGTTGTCTTGAAGAACACGATATGATATTTAATTAAAATTTTTGAGAACCTTATTTTGAAAAAAAAAAATTTAAATCAAAACCTTGTTCCTCCGCATCGATATGTATGTATATGTTGTATATATTTGGGATCAAGTCTGAATATTTTTTGGCGATTATTTGAAAAATTATAAATATATTCAATTAATATGCCAATGGTGAGTTTAAATTTAAGAAGTATGAATAAAAAAACCAATTCACAGTTAAGATTCGAATATAAAAGAATAAGAATAATACTCAAGTAGATCACGAGAGTGCACGTCAAGCTTAGGTGCTTTTAAGCTTTGCACCTTTTTATATTTGCAAGAATATGAGTATGTCTAGAATGATTATTTATTTATTCATTTTTTGCCCTTTCTGAAAGCCAAAAACAGCTAAAACTAGATGTGTTACTTCCAAGTTCTATATATATATATATATATATTTAATATTATATGGTAGTTTATATTTTTTTATTATTTAATAGTAATTGATTGCAATATTTTATTCTTTATTTAATTTTGATATAATTGTGATGTGGTCGAATTTTGTACGTAGGACACTTTACTCCGAGTAAAGGTATACTCCAAGCAAATGTTCGTCCAACAGTTCGAGTAAAAGGTATACGAGTGTTGGTCGGGTCCTATTCTGCAAGGATGAAATACACGTGAGTTTAGCCGAAAGTGTCTTCGGTGAATACCTTCCGACGCTCAAGTCAATATTCGAGCAAGGATTCGGAAGAGGGTATAATACGTAATGTGAATGTGGAAAGCTTACCATTGTGAATAGTAATGATATGCTATTTATAGAAATCGAAATCGAGTGTGCCGGACTAGGGTTGGACCGACCTAGCCTTACTGTTCATATAGAGGATATTTCTCGACACGTGTTGTAGATGTGTTGGCTACAACTGTTGTTAGAGACGGTTATAATTGGGACCACTTCGAGGATGAACGGGGACCACACGTGGAGGGCTGGACCCCTTTTCGAAAAATCCGTTGGTGAGACTCGTGAAGACACTTTGAGGGTTCGACACGAGGTGAGCCATACTCGGACTCCGAGAAGGCAACAAACGCGTGGCAGGTCGGGAATTATTCATATATGTGACTTTTCGCCACATGGTAATCTGCTGTTGATCTTATATTTTGAGCTGATATCAAAAGTCACAGAGCCGAATCCCACCACATCAAATTGATTTAAATGTAATATACTCATTTTACTCAAACTAAAAAAGACTTATACGATCTTGCATATTTTTTTAGCAAGTTTTAAGTCCTTTTTATAATTTATTTTTAAAATAATTTTAATTTTAATTTTAATTACGAATTAGTCTTTAAAATAAAATAACTTATTTAGGAAAAGGAACCCTCTGATAGATATATTTTAAGATCGTTAGTCGAATTCATGTATTTAATAAAGGTCCACTTGTTACTACTTACTAGGAGCAACCGAGCAAGGACCCATCACATCAATGTAGTGTTTTTAATCCCATTACATATTTTTTTAGATCATCGGGATTGAAAAAAACAAATAATATAAAACGTTAAAAAAGAGGGAAAAGCCGACAGAAAAGTATTTTGATTCACTAATAATTTGTACGATATAATCATTTTTTTTTGTTTATAAATATACGAGATCAAATGCACAAACCAAGCCCTAAAAAGTCGCAATAACATGAACTTACTCTCATTAGTGGGATGTTCTTTTCTTGAAAATATGTGTCCAATTTGAGCTTTCAATGTTCCCATCACCGTATTGACTTTCCATGATCCCATCACCTTCTTGACTTTCCCCAGAGTGCCACGAGCAGAGTAATATTTAATTAATGACTATTAATAGTGACCCATTCAATGTACATATATAATAAAAAATAATATAATTTAATAATATATGAAATTTTTAATGGTGTCTGTATTAATAAAATATTTTTAATTATTTATAATAAATTTATAAATTTAATAATAAAATAAATAAATACTTTAAAATAAAGAAAACTAAGAGACAATTATAAAGAAATATTAAAAAATAATATTAAAAATTATTAGGAGATAAAAGACGACACATAGGAGTGAGAAATAAGAAGAGAAAATAAAAGGAGTGTATAAGGGGAGAGAAGAGAGAAGAGAGATGAATGCGGAAAAAAAGAAGAAGAAATTGGTAGGTAAAAAAAGTAGGCAAAATAAAAGTAGCTATTAAAAGATGCTATCACTTGATATAGCAGTATACATAATGATAATGATAATTATTATTATTATAGAAATTTAGAGTAATTATATTTTATTTTTTATTTATTTTCTATATTCCCTCTCATTTCCCCCTCTTTGTCGTATTCTTCTACTAATCTACTTTATATTCTTATGTAACTTCTTCCTATTTCATATACCTCTCTTCTGCATTTTCTTCCATTTTTTTAATTTATTTTCTAATTGTAGAATTTAATCTTATTTTCGTTTATATTTTTGGTTTATTATATATTTAATAAAAACATGGATAAATAGTTAAATCAGTAGATATATATTTATTCAATTACTGTTGAACCTTCTATTGAAATTTCAGCACACCATTAAATGTTATTTTATTTTTATTTCATATATGCATTATGAACCCATTTGGATGATTTTTTTTTTATAAAAAGAAGCACTTATTTTTTGGGAAAAAAACCTCTTTGGAGAAAAAAAAATTATATTTGGATAGATTTAAAAAAAAAATTTGAAGCAAAAAATGACTTTTTATAAAAGTTACCTCTGAGTAGCTCTAATAAAAATATATTTTAAAGCACTTTTAATTATTATATCCCAATGTAAAACTGTCTGACTAAAAAAAAAGACTATACTCTAAAAACATCATTCGAGAAGTATTTTTTTTTAAATTATCCAAACGGGCACTATGTTTATTCCAACGGAAACCAATGTATTAGTGGAGTCTATGATTCTGCAGCACCAATGACCACAAATGTCTAATACGAATAAAACATGGGCTTGTAAACAACCTATATTTTAGCTTTTGATTGCTAAAAAAACTTTGTAAATACATAATTTCTAAATGAATTGCACCGAGCACAATTTAATTATTAGAACCATTCTCTAAAATTTGTGCCAAACCCAAGTTAAACTTTTCCATGTATAATCTAAGTTTAAAAATTATTTGTGTTAATTAAACCCAATTGTTTTTCCCCTAACCCCTGTTAGTGGACTAACGTGGCCAATAAACTAGTAAGTTGTCATATCTTAACAATAAATTACCTGAAATAAACAAAGTTAATTTATGCATTAAAATAAACAAGGTGTTTGTGCCCATAGAAATTATGTAAAGCAGCTGCCTAACAAATGTCTATAGCCGCCACCCGATTTAGCCACACTATACCTAATATTGGGCCTACCCCAAATTTTTTTTTCTTCAAATTCACATCACAGTCATTTTCTATCAAGCATCGAGTTAGGCCCGCTTGGACAGATTAAAAAAAATACTTATCGAGCTATATTTTTTTATAATAAAGTTTTTTTAATAAGTTAAATAATTTTATATTTTAATATAGTAATTAAAAGTATTTTAAAATATATTTTAATTTAAAACCATATTGAATATTGATGATGGTCCTGTCACACCTCCACCCGGGGCCATAGCACAGATACTGTCCCGCCTGCGTGGTCTTATGCAACAGGGTTGCGTCCACGGGGGTTTTCAAAAGGCATCTTTCAGGTGTAAGGATGGTCACCCTGGGGGCTCTTGATCCGCCACCATCAGATATTGTCCCAGCTCCAGACCAACTGAGGGATCGCCCGTCCTAGCTCAGCGGTAGTGCGTGGGTTTTGCTCCCCTTGAGGGGAGGCCTCTGTACTATGAGAGATCACCTGGCACTTATAAGGTACTCAGGCCCCTCGTCTGCACCAGATGTGGGACGCCATTTTCCAGCCGCATCAGATATCTTCTAAAAAAGGTCACTTTTGGGCTTTCTAATCGCTTCTGCTTTTCTGAAAAAATCCAATTAAATACAATTTTTTTCACTGAATGTGTCTTTTTTTTTTAAAAAAAATAAGTGTTTCTTGTATTAAAAAAAAAATCTCATCCAACGAGCTCTAAGAAATGTAAATATGAAGAAATAAGTTATGTTTAAAAATATATATAAATTGAATTTATCAATAATAAGTGAGTAAAGTTTTATTTTTTGACTTATTTATTTATTAATTTTTTTTAATTATGAACTTATTTTAAATTACTTTTCACTCATGGGTAATTCAAGAATACACATTGAAAATACTTGAACAAAATATATATCCAAGCAAAAAAATATTAATATTTTTATATTATCAACATCAAGTACGAAATTAAATCATATATTTTTTTTAAAACATGTATCGAATATGTCTGCCCATTAGCATAAATTTAAATGGACAAAACCCCAACAACTTTCTCATTCCTCCATCGCTTTCTCTTCTTATTCTTCGCTTTGCTTTCTCCTCCATAAAAAAAAGTGACCCATTTGACAAATATCAATAAAACAAGAAACGCAATATCACATAATAACAATAGTAATAGAGAAAAGAATAGTCGCAAAAATAAAATTGAGTAGTCATTAAGAAATAAACATGCATACCCGGGTCGTGTTATGGGGCCACAAATGTGACTAGACATAATGATATTCACAAGCAAAAACTTCACACTCGTTTATTTTAAAATATACTTATTTTGTGTTGTTAAATAAATTAATTGTACATAATTATAAAATCAAATTTTAAATTATTCCTGAATACCAATTTCGATTTTTTCCTTATATATATATATATGTATTTTCTATAAAATATCTTTTGCTTTTCAGGAAATCTTCTAATTTAATGGCTGTAAAATATTATATATATATATATCTTTATACACTAAGATGATTTTATAATCGCCCACTCATTTTTATTTAATTTTGTTAATCTTAATTGTTTTCCACAAAAATGGAATTTCAACTTTACCACTTCATGCGGCGTAAATTCCCGATCGTGGCATAATTAAATGGGCCATTGAGAGGATAGCAGCTTGGGTTCTAATTCTAGCCCTGCTTGGTTACTTTAATGTGGGCTTGGTCCTCCGAGGATAGTTTACGAAAACTCGAAAATGCCTTCTCTAGGTTATATGTATATATATATTGGTCTTAGCCATTCGATTTTGATTCGTTGACCAATTAATTCGAATCGTATACTGTAGAGACCCATTATGGGGATGACCTTCCTAACTCAATTACTCTGTTCACAATATCAGAATTCAAACTCTGAACGTTGTTTAAGGGATCTAGCGCTTCATCCCACTAGACCAATCAATAGTTAGTGTTTATCTTTTATATGAAAATAAAAAAATTTGTACAATTTTATTTATTTTTTAAATCAAAACTTAACTTTTTTTGACTAACATCGTTGCAATTTAGTTCTTTTTACTATGATATCCGTGAATTTATATGGTCAAGGGGTATTATTATTATTATTGTTGTTGTTGTTGTTAAATGTACGATCTTGTTACCAAAAAAAACATACGATCTTAAATATAATTATATCAAAACGAGAAAAAGGAAAAATCAATGCTATTTTTGGTTTTCTTTCAATTTTACAGATAGAAACATCAAGATTTTTTTTCTCCATTCTAATAATGTGAATTTATACTTTATGTTGGAAATGTTTTATTTCCATGCACTGATTGAAATCATAGCCTAAAAAGGTTATTCTCTAGGTACAAATAATCTGATTAAATATTATGCAAGGAAATATATATATATATATATATATATATATATATATATATGACCATAAATATGTGAAATTCAAAACTGCAACGGAACAAAGATTTTGTCATCACTAATCATGTAAAATCAATGATAATTTCAATAACGCCACTAGCCATCTTGTTGAAACTTAAGCACGACTTGTGTATATTTTTCCCCTTCATTTAATTTTGAATAGACATTGCATTAATTGTTCCAGTCTTCATACAATTAATGCGGCAAAGTTTTTTCCCGTTGAAATGACATCACTAAAAACGAAATCAACTTCATGTTATAAATTCAAAAGGGCCAAAAATATTTGAAAAATCAAAGATCCTTGAATACAAAGCAAGAAAAAAAAAGTTCTCCACCACAAAATTTACAGCAAGGGGAAAATTATAACCCTCAAAAGAGAGAACTTGAACGAGTCTTAGTACCCTCTTTCGGAATTGATGGAGACACGTTTAATTTATTGTTATAATATTTGTGATTCAAACTGGATATAAAAACTCATCTTATTATTTATTTATTTTTCTAGAAAATGACAGATATTAATGCTGCTAAAGTAGTATCATTAGAAGTAAGAAAATTATTTTCCTCCACTTTATTAATTCTAACAAGTATTCAAGAATCAGACATAACTTAAAGTGGGGAAATAAAAGCAGAAAAAATAAAACTGTGGACCCATTATTTTTTGGAAAAACAAGAAGAAGAAGAGGAAACATGTCATGGGGTTGGTGTCAAATTCAAACGTATGCTTTGGGCATGTATATCAATATGATATCTCCATTAATATGAAACACTGCATGAGCCCATGTTTGAAGCACTCAACTGATGATGTCTCTCTCCAATAAAGCAATGGGAGTAGTCATCAGTCATGCATGTGCCCAGTCAAATTTGGCAATCTTATTGTCATGCTTATGAATCAAATCATAAGCCTTCATAACTAGATAAGGAAACATAAATATGTAAAATCCTAATCCCCCCCCCCCCACCCCCACCCCCCACCCCAAACCAAAATAATAATAATAATAATAACAATAATAATAATAATAATAATAATAATAATAATGATGATGATGATGATGATATATGATGATGATGATGATGGATGATAATGAATAAACACACTTGATCTTGTCAAAACACCACATATTCTCTAGGGATAATTACCGAAAACTCCCTAATATTTGCCTCAATTATCTAAAAACTACTCTATCTATTGAAATTACAATGACTTGCGATACAGTGGTATGTGCCAATAAGCCCACCAAAAGCCTTTGTGGCACTAGTGTGACACAGAAGTCATGCGAGATCGCTGGTCCGGTGCTTTGTACGAAACCAATTTCCAGGGTGTGATGGGCTGTGCGTATAGGGTCCACATACATATTCATCGTGGCATGCTAATATGCGATTACTAGCGATTCCGAATTCATATTCCTGAGTTGCAGAGAACAATCCGAGCTGAGGCAATCTTTCCGGATTCGCTCCCTCTTACAACCTTAATTCCCATTGTAACTGCCATTGTGTAGCATGTGTGTCGGCTGTAGCCCAGCCCCATAAGGGCCATGAAGATTTGAAGTCATCCCCACCTTTCTCGAGTATATCACTGGCTGCCCCTCGTAAGTGTTGCTAACGGGTAAAGGGACTTTTGTAATTAGAGCAAATAACAATTAGTGTTGTTTGTCGGCGGGAAGCAAACCTGACCTGAAGACTAGCACTTGTTATTTCAATAGATAAATAATTATTTTTTTTCCTTTTTGAATAATTGATACCGATGTCGTGGAAGCAAATAACTCAAGTGAAAATTTATGAAAACTACAAGCAACACCCCTTTGTTATGTATTGTAATATTTTACATGAACCAGATTTGATTATTGTTAGAATTTAGGAGTTTGTTGAATAGTCCATCAGAGAAATGTCACTTAGCAGGTCACATACCAAATTATTTAAAACATGTGAACAGTTAATTTAGTCTACGTATCCTTATAAAAAAAAAAAAAAGTCTACGTATAGTCCTCTCTCTGAATCCTGTCTATAGCAGGAAGATGTGATGAACGTTCGCCAAGAAAATTTAATAAATGTCTAGAAGGGAGACTTAAGTTACATGTAATTTTCTTTTTTCTTTTTTAATGCTTCATTTTGGAGACTTTTTGAAAGCACTTACTAGTAAAAGTCGAGAGTACTTGAAAAAAAAAAAAATTGCTAAAATTTTATTGAATTTACAAAAGATTTACTAAGTCGCTAAAAGTTGGGTTGAGGTGATTTTAGCTTTTAGATTTTTGAGTTTGAAAAAGTAAAGCACTAAGCCAACATTCCAAACACTCTTCAACTATTTGGGGGTGGAACCGAAAAGCTCAAAGCACTTGTTTCAAGTTTTTGCTAACACAGGTTAAAGACCAAGACGAAGCAGTTTGGGAAACTAGAAAAGACTGCAGCAGTTAACGTCTTTGGAAAATACTTAAATTAGGACTTCACAGTCTTAAGGTTTGTTTTTGTAAATATATATACACGCGTGCGCACACACACACACACACACACAATAATACATGTTCCCAAGCCCCAGCAATCCCCTCTCTCGGGTCCTCAGTGTGTGTTGTGTGTGAAAAGAGCTGCAGGAATGGGAAGAAGCCCATGCTGTGACAAAAGTAAAGTGAAAAGAGGGACTTGGTCTCCAGAAGAAGATGCCACTCTCAAGAATTACCTCCTCAAGCATGGCACTAAAGGCAACTGGATAGCCTTGCCGCAGAAGGCTGGTATATACTTACCCTTTCTGTGTGTGTGCGTGTGGCACTCCTAAACAGATTGTTGAAGTTAGGAAAGTTGGCTCGAAAATAATGCCTGGATGTATATTTGGTTTATAACTTATATGCTCAAATTGCCGCTATGTGAGAAACTTTTGTTAACATAAATACATGTTACAAACCCCACATTGGGTGCGCATAATTCAAGGTTGATTTATAGATAGCTTCTCTGCTTAAAGTCTCTACATGAGCTTTACTTCCCTATTAACTTCTTCAAAAGTTTTTCAAACTTCCCATGCATTTCTTTGAAAACCTCTCTCTCTCTCTCTCTCTCTCTCTCTCTCTCTCTTTATATATATATATATATATATATATATAGATAGATATATGTTATACCTGAGTGGTAATTTTTGGCTTCAGGGCTTAAGCGTTGTGGAAAGAGTTGCCGCCTCAGATGGCTAAATTACCTCAGACCAGATATTAAGCATGGAGCTTTTACACAAGAGGAAGAAAATATTATATGCAGTTTATACAACAAAATTGGAAGCAGGCAAGTTTTCAACAATACATTATGCATAATAATGTAACGAATTACTCTTTGTTAATTACAGAAAATATTGAACAATTGTCGCTTTCGTCTTTTTAATCCATAGATGGTCTGCGATAGCTTCACACCTCACAGGAAGAACAGATAATGATGTGAAAAACTACTGGAACACAAAGCTGAAAAAGAAGCTCGTGGCAGCAAATTGTAATCCTCCTACCACAATCACCGCCACAGCCGCCACCACCGCCACCATTGTTGAAAAAACAACTACTTTTCAAGCCTCAACAAATCCACTGCCCTTGCCTCCACCTTTTTCAGAGCCATTCCTACCTGACAACGCCATAAATTTTAACTTCCCAAGATTTATGCTTGAAGGGCAAATAAGTAATTTTACAGGTGCCCCTTTTTCCCAACTTCTCCAAGATTCGAGCCCCTCTGAGAAAACTTTTATGGATGATAACAATGGAGTTGATGGAGTTACAGCAGTGGATGAATATTCATATGATGTTTTAAGTGGCATGTGGTCACAAGAGGAAGCCATTGGAGCTGATAGTAATGCAGATTTGTTTAGCATTTTTCAAGTTGGATCTAAGCCACAGGGATTGAGTCAAAGTCACTACCGAGAGAGAGAGAGAAAGAGAGCGAGAGAGCTGATTAGTTCTTCTGATGTTGTGCATGAAACAAACTGATGTAGGCAAAGGAGACTAGGAAATTGTCAAAGAAAGATGTTTTCTATCGTTTATTCTTATCTGATGCACTTAGTAGCTTATTCAACTTGGCTGAATGAAAGATACGAGCATGTTTATGTAAATTTACTCCAAGAAATATTAGGGCAAATATAAATTAAGATTTAATTCTGCGATTTTACATTTGTGTATGTTATGCCGAATTATAATGCAAATATTCTCACACCACACACATTATAAATGTGGGATGTGAATTTTAGCAGCACATTTCTGCTTTTTAACTGTGCCAGACACATGAAACAAGGCATAACATCATCCCTTTGTCTTTGTCTTCCTGGTCAATGTCATGGAAGCTGCATGGGACTACTGCGCTACGACTTATTACCAAGTATTCTCCCAATCCATGTGCCTGAGTGTGTGTGTGTGGTTTTTGGCCAAAATAGGACTCTCAAATAAGGCAAATTAGATGCTACACAAGTGCACATTAAAATGGTTTTCAGGTGTTGCAGGGCTGAGAAATTATTAAAATAACATTATCACGTTTACAGAGTAACTTGCTTATAGCCAAAAGAGCCTTATGACAATTCTTGATTAATACAACCCAAAATTCAAACACTGAAACAATCCCCAAGCGAAATAAGAATATAGGGTCCTGTCTAGCCAACATATGGTCATGAATTGTGAATGTGAAGAAATTTTCATATAACAATCACCAAATAGTAATCTGTTAACATATTCCTAACGAGACACGCTATATAAATAATTTAATCATGACGATATTGTCACAATAGTGCATTATAATAACACACTGGCTCACACAAAAAGGAACTTGTTTATTCAAGTGTCTAATCTATACAGTACTCTGTACCGGAAAATGCACACCATGGAATTTGGTCTGACAACGTGAGCAGCTCAAGACACGATCTCCATCATAAAGTACAGCCAATATTTTCAGAGTGTTTTCGGTTTTTGGAATTGGTCCCTGCAAGGCAGCCATCGACAAAACTGTCATTAACATTGTGCATAGGGAAATTTAAACACCACTGTGTTATGTTTGGATCTAAAATTTTAGTAACACTAATAGTAGGTTTGTATCTCAGATTTTGCCCAGGAAAAGGAAAGGACGACATCATGAAGTAAAACACACAATACTATCATTTGAAGTGAAGAGATTAACATTAGTATGTTCCTTACCAAATTAAAGGTCAAATATAATGTAAGGAAAATTTTTCCTTGCAACACAAGCACCAGATCTCAAGTCTCCCACAATCATTACAAAAACAAAACCTGTGCTATATGTTCAGTGGAGAAGCACGTTTGTTGCATACGCAAGAACCATTCCTAAAGCATCACAAAAAGAATCTCACCGAACATTATAGCATATTTCAGTCAAGCTTGCATTTTAACTGCGTAAATTACTCTTGAGCATGAAATGCAAACAAGTGTCAGTAATTACAGCTCTTATTGTTCACCTATTAGATATGCGACTTTAGAATCTTCCAATTTAATGGGCTCGGTCATCTTCTATGACCTTAATTTCTTCATTGGAAAATTTTAACACAGCCACTTTCATCAAACGAAAATAGCTAGAATAACCAATTATTAGTTCCACACATAATATTATCAGCTACAAGCTAAGTAACTAATAACAAAGTCAGAAAATGACCTCCTTAAAGAGCCATCTCTCTCTGCAGTGCGGCAAGCTCATCATCCTCGTCTTGAACTTTCTTTGCCGGTTGCTTTCCTGCAGGTACTCGAACAGCAGCAGGAGGAGCTGTTGTTGCAGGTTGCAGAAGCTGTTCCTCCAGCTCAGCTCCTTCAAGGTCTTCAAGCTCTGCCTCCAATTCATCCTGCAGAAGGAAAACAGGTGGGAGAATACTCTCTTCAAAGGAAGAAATAAGAACAAGGGCTATAAGAAACTACAGCTTACCTCATCAAAATCAGTTGCTCCAATTGGTGTTGACAGTGCTTCTTGAATTTGTTTCATATTTTCGGTCTGCTCGTTGATATCATCCATTGTCTTGTCCACATCATCAATATTACTGCACCAGCAATAGCCCATACAGAATATGAGGAAACAAAATTTTATATCTACCAAATCAAATTTCTCGAGATAACATTTGCATCAAGGTGGCAAGTGGTAGTCAGTAATCTGTTCCCGTTTGTAGTTGATGTGAAAAAACACACATAATTCTGATCCAAACATGAAGATAGCAGCACAAAAAATAAAAATAAAAAGAAAGTGATGGGGTACTTTCATGCAGCCTCCAAAAGACTTTACTGATTGATTACTAGGATAAATAAGAAATACGGATGAAGTGAAACAGTTTCAACTACATTGTTTACTCTCGACAATGCTTATCTTGAATTCCAATCCAAAATTGTAATTTTTTTTTGGTAGTTCCCTCTTTCTTTTGATGGTGTTCATTGTACTGAGGATTGAATTTCTTTTGCATTGAGCAGTTGGGGTTGTGTTTGTTTACCGATCACAACTTTCTACCTTCTGTAATCATAATTATTCTGATATACTTATCGATCTTAATATTTGATTCAGATCAACATAACTTACGTTGCCTTCTGCATAGCTTTCATTGCAGCTGCTCCAGTTCTCAAAGCATCAACAGTTTCTGTTGTAGCCTTTGCACCCTCTACCATTATCATCTGCAAACAAGGTGCAGGCACAACTTAACAAGAAAGCATTTGCACAAAAAAACTGTCATCAAGAAAGAAACGATTGAACACTTATCCAGAGCACCTGGTCATGAATGCGCAACTGGAAATTTCCAAGCTGCTCAATTTGTTGTTCATAAAGCCTTTTCCTCTTCAAACATTGTATTGCAGCTATAAACAAATTCACCACAAGAACTTCATTAGAATGCAGCACTTGAATTTCACATATTTTGGGAACACATGATTCACTTAACATTACAGGAAGAGCCAAACATACCATGCCATATTGCCGGATTACAGAAGAAAGGACGCAATATACTAAAGTGCAATTCATAACAATATAATGACCACAATGTGACATTTATGACATAGGGACAGCAAGGATCAGATCGAGAATTAGTCTGAAGCAAAAACGCGTGATTGTTTTGCATGGAAACTGAGATTTTGCCAAAGGGAAGGGGAAGGCAAGTCAAACTAAATTACTTTTTTCCATGATATTTGGACCACAAATCAAATCGCCAACAAAGATAGCAAAACAACCTAATTTTTAACTCCAAACTAAAATGATGGTAGGTAGCATAACTTCCCACAAACTATTGTTATCATTAGATCATACCCCTTTTATTTTTAGCTCTAGTAAACTCCTTGGCTTTTTCAACTTCAGCAGCAGCCTTCTTCAAGAGGACTTTTTCTTTTTTCTCTAGCATCTCAAGAGTCTGCATACAACGCCGGATCAAGCATTCAGAAAATTGGACAGAATAACAGAAGGTCAAGAATATGGATTAAGAAACAAATGCCGGGGATAGTGTCTCTTGATCATCTATTATTACCATTTTCAGCACCATGCTGATCGAACCAGTGGAGTAGTTGGAAGCTATATACAATTATTCCAGAATTATAAATTCCAACAGCCATTCATTATTTATAGTCAAGATCACCAGGAGTATCCCGCTCGCAGCACACACACATAATGTGTGAGTTGCATAGCATTCATTGGACGGCCTACTACTAACGTGCCAAATACAAACGAACAACAAGGATTGCATTGTGAATTCAATTTAACAACATTTGAATATCATGAGACTGAAAGCAGAACAAAATTTGCACATCACAAAATTCTACCCCAATCATGTATGCGGTCACACATCTACCGTTTTTTTCCTTTGTCACCATTCACAAGACATTTTTCAGTATGGCAAAAGAACTTTCACACACACACACACACACACACACACACACACATATATATATATCAAATCATCGCGTTTTTTAGAATAAAAATTAAACAAAACACAAAAATTGAAAAACTGAACAATCAAAAAAAAAAAAAAGAGAAAAAAATCATACCTCGTGTAACTTGTCTATCGTTGCCAGAGCATTGGTTTCTGGCTTGGGTTTTCCGAAGATTCGCGTAAACATCTTTGATGATTTATATTCCCAATCTACTATCAATTACGGAAATTTTCAAACAAATTTGAAATCGTTGAACCTCTGCAAACAAAATCAAATACATCAGTCACTTTGATCCATGATCATCGACAATTCCGATTACTCCGAATTCGAACAATACAACAACAACTTAAGCATTATATATGATCGACAGAACTAAAATCTGATCAATCCTTCGCATTATAAACGACCTTTGATTCAACCGATGAGAAAATCAGCCTGATTTTCTCCCTGGGAATTTTGAATTTTCGCGAAATAATGTAAATATATGAGAAAAGAATTCGTATGCAAAGTAGTAGTCGCTGATTGACATTTTGTACCCTATAAAATTTTGTTATTGCTTTTTGGTACCATTAAATGGTAAGTTTAACATTTGAACCCTCCAAATAGATTCATGGCCTTGTATGAATTTAAGTGGGCATATCTTCACTAGGTCATGATTAATTTAAGTAAACATAGGATATATATATATTTGATATATGCTTATAGGGTATTTATATCCTCTTGAAATATATCTTTAAATATATTTAATTTATAATTGAATTTCTTACGAGCCGACCAATTGTAATTCGACTTGCATTAAAAATGTCATATAATATGGTATAACAATCTCACATAGGAGGCGAGATTTCAGTATTTCAAATGATCATTATAAATTATCTATTTTTTCCCCATAAAATTAATATGTAAAATTACAAAAAATGACATCCCATGGGGGCAAAATCAACTTTTAACCCTTAAATAATATATCCACACATACAAATCAACACATCTACCATCCTAAAAAAAAATTAATTAAGAATATTGGTATACCAAAACCAATACACTTATAAAATATCAAAAAGTTGGGCACACACGCTTTAAGCATTAAGCATCTTATATATGAAATTTATTATCAAACACTTCCATAATCTTTTCATGGTATTACATAAATTAATGTCTGAAATAAATTTGAGATTTAAATATCAATCTACCTTAACTTCTCTTGATTTAAAAGTTGATGGCTTGATTATCAAATAATATTTCTAAAAAAGGAATTATACAAATACGACCTAATTAAAAGAATTTTATAAAAATGCTTAACATGTAAATGATATCAATTGACAAAAAATCTAATTTTAGTTTGTGTGTTCAAGTATAAAATCCATAGGTTTTTAACCTAATTTCAATTAATTATGGGATGAGTCGAGCCTTAGATTTTATAAATGAGTTTAGCTTGGCTGGAATTATGTTAAGTTCTATTAAGATGGTGTTTGCTTGTTTGGCTAAATTTATTCTAAATAGCTTGTGGACTTTTACAAATTATAAGATATTTTCTAAATAACTCGTGGGCTTTTACATATTATAAGATATTTTTTGAACTTATGAATTCCTATGCCTCATTTTTAAAATAAGCTATTAAAATGTTTGGAAAAAATGATATCATGTAATTTATAAGATATTTTAGAGTTTATAAATTGCAACTCTATTTGGTAAGAAAACATAAACTTATAATTTAATATGAGTGTAATGATGAAAAAATAATAAAGTAAAATTAGTTTATGGTAAAAAAACATATTATACGAGATAATGAAAATGTAATATTGAAAAATAATAAATATATATTGTTCGTATTATTTTCCATAATTAGACAACTTATAAATCATTTTAAAAATGAGTTGGGAAAGCTTTTTATTTTATTTTATTCTTTTTTGTTTGGAGTTTATAAACTCTCAACAACTTATTTTTTGAGTTTATAAGTTCATTTATTATTTAAAAGTTAAAAATTTACGAAACACCTCCGAAAAACTTATAAGTTTTCAGACATTTTACTCAAGCACTCTCTAAGTTTGAAGTTAAAAATGGGTTAAACGCAAATTAAAATGTAGTAAATTATCAAAAACCAATTTGAATTAATAATCAATGATCGTTATTCCTATTTAAATAATATTTTTCTTAATCTCCATAATAAATACAAATTTTAGTTGCTTTCTTTTTTGTTGTTCATTGGGCCGTAAAGAGCTCAGCCCAAACATGATTTGGATCGAACTCATTTTATAACCCAATGACTTTAAACTCCATTGAACTAATTTATGGTTTTCGCAACTAGGCTATTAAGGGAGCAATTTTAATCCGAATCCAATTTAAGTTTTTGTATATTCGATTGATTAAAATATTAATTTGATCAAATTTAATTATGAACATTCATAATTTAAAATAAATTGATAGGATTAAAAGCGACACTCCAATTCATTAAAAAATAAAATTTGAACTTTAATAATATATATTTATTACACATATATTAGTAAAAAAGTTCAAATAAAATGTAATATATAAGATATTATAATTAATAGTACGCTAATTTTTATGTCTCAATATATTATTTTTAAAGCCAATGGGCCATAATTTCGTTTGTCATAATAGTAGTTTGATATTTAATAATTATATAATTATAATAATTTATTTTTTATTTGAAAGTTTAGATTGTAATCGTATTAAATTAATTGTAATTGATGGCTTTCAAAAAAAAAAAAAAGTCCAAGAAAAATAGCCCATATATATGATGTCACGATCGATTTCCTTAAAAAAAAAACAGAAGAAGAAAAAGGAAATTTAAACATAATAAAAGTTTCGAATTTTACAATTACACCCCGTAATTCCACTCGCCCACATCTAACTCTGTCTCGTTTTCTATTTACTGCAAAGGTGTTCTGCTTTCGAAAATTGAAATTTAATCCAATATATCTAGCTGCTATATAGATCTATCTCAATACTTCGCATTTTCATCTGCTGCGTTCCAGTTTCGTAGCAGATCCAGCCATGGATTTCATGAAGGTCTTCGATCAAACTGTCCGTGAAATGTATGTGCTTTTTTTTTTCTCGATTTTCTGATTCAAATGATTATTCCATTTCGCTCACTTGAATTTTTCATTGTGTTAATGCAGAAAGAGGGAGGTGAATTTGAAGGTGTTGAAGGTCCCGGAGATCGAACAAAAGGTAATGCTAATCAGCTCATGTTTATTTTGTCGTTTTTTAAGCTCGATCTTATGGATAAATTATGGTTTAGCATTTTTAGTGATGAATTGATTTGGTGAAATCAGCTATTTAGTTTGATTGTTTACTGTTGTCAGTTTGTGAGGATTTTATTCTTTGATCTGTAAATCTACTCGAAGATTGGAAAGAAAACAGTGTATTTGGAGAATTAACACCATGCACATTGTTGTTGCTTATGCAAAACTATTATTTCACTCTGAGATCAAATAAGAGTGATTTTCCTATGGGAATGTGTGAATGCTAAGAAGCAAAGGATTTGGGTGGGGGGGGGGGGGTGGGGTGGATCAAATAACAATCAGTACAGAGATTTACACCAGTTGCTAGCTTATGGGTTGGGATAGTGTTAATTGATATACGTGCCTTTCGAGTAAAATAACTCCTTGCTATCCTGAACCATCATGATTCACCATTTGAATTAATATCTTTCTGCAGGAGTTTAGATTTCATCTGACAGATACTTTGTTGAATTATATTATTCTAAACAATGTGGATATCGAGTCAATTTGCTCCTTATTCACAAAAGTTAGGATTTATATGGATGATTTCTGACATTTCCGTTTAAGGTAGGTTTTGGATGCAACAGATGATGAACCTTGGGGTCCTCATGGTACAACATTGGCTGAGATAGCACAGGCTACAAAGAAATTGTACTGTCTATACTTTTCAGCGAGCAACTTTCAGTATCTTCTTTAATTTGGATTTGCTTACTTGTTCGCATTCCTGTCCCACCTCTGATTTGTTGAGATATTATGCAGCACCGAGTGTCAGATTATTATGAATGTCCTCTGGACAAGATTGACGGAGACTGGCAAGAATTGGCGTTTTGTCTACAAGGTAGCAACTGGAATGTTTTGTACAGAGGATATACTGTACGGTTAAATGAGTTGAAATGTCAAACATCTGAGTTTTTTCTTTCTCTTTTACTTCTGCTGTCATCTTTTTACTCCCTAGTTGCCTATTTGGGGACCATTGACATGATTGGGGACATATCTAACATTTTTCCATGCTAGTCATTGACTGTTATAGAGTATCTGGTGGCACATGGATCAGAACGTGCTGTGGATGACATAATAGAACACACGTTTCAGATATCTGTATGTATCTTCATTCCTGATTAACCCCATTACATATGAAAACACCTAATCTTGTCTTCGATTATTATTAGCTGATATTGTTGTTTCATTCTTTTATCCTTACTGATTTCTACCCCGTACATTTTCGATTCACTAGTCTCTGGCTAGTTTTGAGTATGTTGAGCCAAGTGGAAAGGATGTGGGAATCAATGTGAGGAAAAAGGCAGAAACCATTGTCGCTCTTCTTAACAACAAAGACAAAATACAAGAAGTAAGGAATAAAGCTGCTGCCAACCAGTGAAAAGTAAGCTTATGCATTGAGGGCAAATGTCTTATATATTGCTTCTGAGTTTCTCCATTGCGTTTTTTAACTGACAGCTGGTGTGAGCTTTCTGTTACTGTTAGGTATGTTGGACTCTCATCATCTGGAATAACGTACAAATCAGGTGCAGCATCATTCGCTAGTAGTGGCTTTAAGAACAGTGAGCGATATGGAGGTTATGGTAACACAGGGGACAGCGAAACATTTAGGGATTCTTACAAGGAAAAGGATCCATATGGTGAAGATAAATATGAGAACACTAAATCAAAGAAACAGTCGTCTCGCTATGGCAGGTTTGTGTTGCTGCATCCATTTTTATGCAGTGTAGCTCTGAATATTCCTTTATTTTCTTCTAACATCTTAAGAATTTCATGGTTCTGTTTGCTGGCCAACAAATCATTCGACCAGTCATCACTTCCTTTTTTGGTTGGTGCATGACTTGGAGGATACTATTTTACGTTGCATGCTTTTTCTTTTCTTGACCTGGTTTGTATGAGTTATATTCATTTCTATTCTCCTTCATTCATGTTTTATGTGAATGTCAATGGGATTCAACTGATTGGAATAGTAAGGGGATGCTAACTCAAAGGAGTTTTCCTTTTGCTTTTCCTCTTTGTGAATGCATTTTAGGCCCATTCGCACATTTTTAGTGAATTTAAAAATTTTGTTAAAACATAACCTGGGAGTGAGGCTTTTCAATAACTTGATCCTTATGATCCTGGTCCATTGTTTAATAGCATGTCACACCCAGTGACTGCCAGATTGATGTGATTCTCGGCCCCCTCTAAATAAAAAATGTAAAATGATTTGTTTAGTATGGTAGTTATAGTAGGGCCCGTAAGAGATCTGTAATTTAGATTGTATTTATCCTCTGCTTATTTTGTTTGATAATGCTTTTGCTTTATTTTTACTAAATGCAAAGAATGTTGTGCAGCATGAGTCAAGACTCTCCAGCCACTGGTGCATCAAAAACGTCGACAAAAACTAGCAAGCCAGATAATTATGCTTCAGTAACCTCACAAACTGAACCGTCAGATACATATGATGAAGAATTTGATGATTTTGATCCACGAGGGACTTCAAATGCCAGTAAGTAATAGTCCAAATTTTTATTATGCTGTGAAGTCTGGACTTGTTTAGCTAACAAGAATGTGGAAAGTGCAGCTACAGACGACCTCACATGCATGCCATTTATCTATTGACTAGCTGGTACAGAAAGACTCCATTGGTAGGCAACTTTAGTAATCAAGTGATGCAAGAAATGGTGACAAGCACAACTCGTCTGGACCGTATTCGCTTAAAACTTGAGATAAGAGAATACAATACTGGACATTTAAAAATATTTAAATCTGGATGAAATATCTGTTCATTGGTCAATAGTTTGCAATGATGAAGGACTAATATGCATGCATATGTTTGCACGTGCACACACATACACATACATACACATACACATACACAGAGGTTAAGCTTCCAGTATTGAAGTTAGTTATGGGAACCAAATATAAGGTGTGGTAGCATGAATAATGCCTGTAAGAATGTCAAGTATTTCTGCCCACACTTTTAGCACCAGAAGCTGTATGTACTTCTGATCTAACCCTCAAGATTTTCTCTTAGCTTCTAAATGAGGATGGTCCAAAGTTCTGTTTGGATGGCAATTTTTCTGCACTAACTGCTTTAGACTGTAGAGACTCCGCTTCCCCCTAATACAGTTGCCTGATATACTTATCAATTGGAGAATAATTTCTATTTCTTTTACAGATGATTGAAACTGATAGGTGCGCTTTGTCTTTGCTTTTGAACAGAACCTTCTTCTGGAAGCCACCAAGTGGATCTTTTTGGGCAAGATTTTGCTAGTGATCTTTTGGATGCTCCAGTATCTGTTCCAACAGAGAAGTCTAGTTCTTTGAACAATGATTCTGATGAGGTTGATTTATTTGCGGATGCTGCTTTTGTATCAGCATCACCCGTACCAACAGGAGGGAAGAACCCTGAGCCTCAGGTAAGGCTTCCACCAGCATGTTAGAGCAATGCACCTTCATAATTGCTGTGAGTCAACCATTATGATTACTTACCCTTTCTCCAGTATGTGACGTGACTTTCCTCTTGCACCCATGCCATTTACGGTGGGGATTGAGTTTGGAAAGGGCCGGTGTTATGAATTTAAGAAGGGTTGGGAATTTGCTCTCTTTTGTGACTGGCTTACTATTCACCAGTTTCTTATTGATCTTTCACTGAGGATATCAGATATGAGAAAACAATTTCTTAGCTCTTTTTTGGGGGCTTATGGTTACAGTCTTCTGCACACCTTGTATCTGTTCATTTTTCTGCAGGTGTAGCTAGATCATGACGTCTTAAGAAGAAAGAAGTCTTCACATTTTGTGTAGAAGTGTAATGAGTTTCTTTAAGTAATTAGTTAGAAATCATCTTATGGAGCCTGGAACACTATGTAAAGTGAAAATTTCTTTGAATTATAGAGACATGGATTGAGTCTCCAGATTAAGAAATTGAAACTGGAAGCTTCCAAATGTTCTGTCCAGTGCCCATTAGCATTAGGTAACAAGTATATTGGTACTAGATGGCCAGTTAGCTGGCAATGTCATTGTTTATTGTTCTTTTGGGCAAGGAAGGATTAGTCATCAAAAGCAATGTGAATCTCTTATTAGTTCTCGACTATTCTTACGTTGGGAGCTTTGTTCTGGTTTGGGGGTCCATAAGGAGATTGTGTTGGTTGGCATTTTGTGAAATTAAATCTGTTTCTTTGCAATTTTGAGTTCTGGAAAATGCTTGCATCTTGCTCTTGTGCTTATGAACCATATTCTGGGCCTTTTTTGCAGACGAATGTCGATCTATTTGCCTCTCGGGCTCCCCCTTCTCCTGCTGTTTCTACAACAATGGATTTTTTTGCTGTCCCTGATTCAGCTTCCCAGCTTGACAACAAAGCTTCAAAATCTGATGCAACTATTAACATTGTTGATCCATTTGCTAATGTCCCACTGAACAATTTTGATGGGTCTGACCCTTTTGGTGCCTTTATTTCTCATACAGATCCTCAGTCAACGCCCCCTAGCCAAAATTCTTCTAATGAAGGAAGCCATGGAAGCACAAAGGGGTCGTCAATTGGGTCTGACCCTTTTGGTGCCTTTATTTCTCATTCAGATCCTTTGTCAACAGTCTCTAACCAAAATTCTTCGAATGATGGGATCCATGGAAACATAAAGGGATCTCCAACTGGAACCAAGCCCTCAACCAAGAAGGATGCATATCAAGTCAAATCTGGAATATGGGCAGATTCTTTGAGCCGTGGACTAATTGACTTAAACATAACTGCCCGTAAGTAGTCTCACTGGTGCTAATCACAGAATAAGTTCAACAAGATCCACTTTTGGCAAGCTTATAATATTTACATTGGCTGTTTTCTTCACATAATATCTAGATTGAATATTATACAGCTTATATCTAATCTTGTTAACCCCAATTAACTGAAAATTCGAATTGCGAATCCTATGAGATTAATGTTGTGGTTTTTGCTGATATTATTTGTATGTCATCATGTGTGGCAGCTAAGAAGGTCAACTTAGCAGATGTTGGTATTGTTGGTGGGTTGAGTGATGGATCAGAGGAGAAAGACAAGGGGCCTTTGCCTCAATTTTACATGGGTAGAGCTATGGGTGTTGGATCTGCAGTTGGTAAATCCGGGTTCACATCCACAACGACCAATGACGACTTCTTCTCAAGCCTAAGCAACCAGCAATACCAATTCGGGGCCTTCCAGAAATGAATGAATTTTGCTTGAATTGCTAATATTTGTTTGTGCTATTTTCAACCATGAATTTCAGCGGGGATTTTATTTTTGGCGCATGTGAAGCTTGTATACAAGAGATGTATATTGTGTCGATTGCTCTATTGTTTGTTGCTCTATGTGCTATCCAAGGATTATTCTTTGGGACCAGGATGTTGCTGCATTTGTTCATGTACAATCAGTTCTACACTTTGCAAGAATGTTTAAATGCAAAAAATAACTCTGTTTTAGATGAGTATTCGCATACAATTCATGGAACCATTTGAATACAATAAACCTTCTCCTACGTACAATTTTTTTGCATTAATGATCACAAGAGAAGTTGATGCTGGGATGTTCAACAAAACAACACCCTCAAATTTTGCGACTCCAGTTGGTTCATGCATCTATATAAGATGTATAGGTATGCCCTGAAATGAAAGTTATTGATGTGACTTTTGAGGTAAAGAAAATAGTGCAAATTAACTTAAACAATACTATGTAAATAGCTCTGTGAGGGTACAATCAGAGGGAGATCCCATATTTCATAACTGGTCTTGTATTCGGTACAGCGACTTCAATATACATCAAACATGGAACTTGATTGGCTTTACCCCGATTTTTTTCAGAACATAAGATCTCATAATGGTTCCATTTATTTACAGAAATGGTTTTTAGTACATTTGCAGCATTCTACCCCTTAGCATGGCTTCTGCTTTCCTAACCTGCTTTACTGGACCGATTATGAAAGCCTGCACCACAACAGCAAAATTGAGGTAACCAAACAGGCTATTTCTATCATACACAAATGCGACCACTACAATAAAACCGGGCCGTTTTTTCTCAGATCTCCACTTCTAAAGAGAGAAGGAAAAAATGTTCCAATTTTCAGGAACCAATTCTCAGATCCCTCTCTTCCATCTTATGCCCATAACAAGAAACTTTATGTAATTTATTCAGAAATGAGTTCATTATCATAAAAGAAAAAAATGAAAATGTGCAGGCTAAAAGGTTAGATACCATTTGCAGACTTAATAAGTGGAAGACTGACCTTGTCTGGAGGACCTTTATGACCTCCAAAAAGTATTTCAGCGCTGCAAATTATTTATCATAAGTAAGGATCGGATGAAAGTAATTCCGTATTCAAAAAACAGAGTATTTAGTTACATAGGATAAATTATAGCTTTTTTCCCCTTGATCTTTGAGTTTACACCAAGACTCTCACATATATTGGCCTATTGCTGTGCAAAGCTAAAGGCCACCTGTTTGTGGGATTGGATCACTATCTAGTCAAGAGATTGATTATGTGCATGCGTACAGCAATCATGTTTCAGGTCTTATTTTCCGATTTAAAAACACATAACATTGTATCTTTTAACCAATAGTAAAGAACTACTACTTAAAATTATTTTAAGTTGCATTTCTGAACAAATATACATATTGCTCCAACTGCATATATTTTCTAGAAGCAATATTAAACGCTAATGGCTAGAATTTGGTGCTGAACAAGCTAGATATTGACTGATTTTGGGACGTTGCAGGACTCATAACAGGAGTAAATAATTTGGTATGCAAATTACTTCAGTAAGTTCAAGCATTTGATCAATTAAATTGAGATACTATCATTCTTTGGTGATCCGTGGAATTAATAAAATGATAGACTGTAATTAGTTTATCAACGGAGAACGGCAAACCTGCACGATTCCTTTATTGACAAGATATTAGCCCCTCGTTTTCCAATAATACATCCCATTTTTCCTCTAGGAACATCAAGAACAGACAGGACTTCTTCTTCTGGAGGATTCTTATCAGCAACCAGATAGTCTGCAGTGATCAAACAACTATAGCATCAGCATACAAATGTAGCCCCAAAACAGAAATATGGCACCATTCTGCTGCAAAATGGTCAAATTATAGTTTGAAAATGTCCTACACCAAACATATAAGAATCACTAAGGTGAGAATATCTATAACACAGAGCTGCTTAATTTCAAATTTCTTTTCAGAAATTCGACTGAAACTTACCTGCCACCCACTGCTTCATTTTCCACTCAATTATTAACCTAACACTGCCACAACTTATAAATGTTGATTTGTCACTATATTCAATTTTTTGTAATTGGTCACTTACCCGGATTGAGGGAGTTGCATCCAATTACAAGGGGTACCCCATTGCACTAATACTTCGAACAGCCAGAAATGCATTGTGATAAACCATCACTTTGACTGACAAATAGCGTTCATTATATTGTTTATATAATCACTAACTTTGCAGATCCAGCACACCATGGATTCAATATGCCCATTTCTTGGCTCACCCGGCCTTGTCCATTGGATGAACAGTCAATACAAGGATCAATCTATGCCAGCGTAAACATTGGGAAATAGTGTGGTTTAATTGTCCCATTTTTTATCATTTGTAATACTGAATCTAGAGGTGGCAATTGGGCAGGTTGGGTTGGGTTTGGTTTGGGTTGGGTCATAGTGGGTTGACTTGAAAATAGGTTGGGTTGAAGATGGGTTGGGTTGGAGGTGGATTATAAATGGGTTTGATATAATTCTTAAGCAGTTCAATGCATGATTATTGTATGTTTAATCAAAACAAAAAAAAAAAGAAAAATCTAAATTATTAGTTCCTATACTCTTTAAATGGCTTTAAAATATTAAAATAAATTGAAATTAAATAAAATATATATATATTTTTTTGTTTATGGGATAACCTATTTACAACCCGCGATCAACCCGTCATCAACCCATCTACCCCACCCATTATCAACATCAACCAAATGAGACCCAACCCAACCCACTTTATAATATGTTAAGAGCAATGCACCTCCCAAAACCATGTGGGTTGGGTTGGACCCGCCGTTCCTAACCCATTTTGCCAACTAACTGAGTCTATTGTTGTTCAAGAGAGGATGGACTCCACTTAGTTCTCATTATTGCATGTTCAATTTGCAGAGTCGTAAACAAAGTATACTTGGGAAATCACTCATCGCTCTTGCTAATTGTGATGTTACATTTGGTGTACAACAACCATATAAATCCACCATTTGCACTGTTCCAGACTAGCAATTTCAAAAGATCAAGCTAAATGAACGCAAACACATAGATGGGCATTTACTTTCAGTGGTCAGCTCATGGTTACATGATACAATTGATAACCTCCGCATTTATGTTGCTCATGCTTATGCACATAACTATTTAATGCTTGAAATATACAGAAAATATAAAATTCACATGGTGGAGAGAATATATATATACCTGGAACTGGAGGCAGAGCTGGCCAATCTGCAAAATTGTTATCACTGATGCAGAAACAACGACAATAAAGTGCACCACGAACTGCAAGATACCACAAGGATCTCTCATTTAACTTCTCTACCATCTTATGATAGATAAAGAGAAGAAAGCGAACATCGTCTGCAGCTGCACGGACCATTAGTTCAGACAATGGTCTATATGTCCAGAAGTTGGGATCCTGGGAATAAAAGAAATTATCAGGACTGTACCAATAGAAAAAAAAAGAGCTATATGTTAACTACTGAAATGGGAAGTGCAGTTGTTCGTGGATAATTAAGTGTAAAACCAACATAGCTAAACTAATTTATGCATTGAATCTTTAGTTTGAGGTTTCAACCATTATCAGTTCAGGTATGGACTATACTATTCACACATTTCCCTACATAGCTGAATGAACGATGGGAGGAACTTAAAGCTAACACAGTTACAGTCTTACAGGATTACCAAGTGGGCAATGGAAACAAACAAGGCACTCCATCAGGGATGCACAGTCAAACAGATAGCTTGGAACACACGGATAAATATACTCTCCAGAGAGCCAAAGTTCGAGAACACACTTGGGAAAAAATATAAAGATGTAAAAATGTAATGAGGTAACAACTGGTAGTCAAACTCTAGAAAACTAGTGGAAATTGAGTCATGGCATCCGGCTATATTATTTTCCAGAGCTCAAGTCACTCTATAGCAAAGGATATCTACAAACATAGTCACATTACCAATTTAAGCTAATTTAATTACTATTGCCACAGATATCATTGACTGATGAATGGAAACAATCGTACATCGTAGCATGAATTTTTTTCTAAAATACAAGAACATCTCTTAGGTTCTACTTGTCTCAACCAACCAGAAAACATAAACCACTTTCAGAAGACATAAGAAGAAATTAAAACTAACCTGCCTCAAGAGAATGCGGACTTCTTCTTTCTCAACATATGATATGCCTGTAACAGAGCATTCTAATGAAAACACAAGCATGTGGAAGCCCTTGGCTTAAAGAAACATACTAAATAGAAGGCCCTTCCGTATGAGTCAACAACTATATCTTGGGTAAACGATGAACTAATTAGTCAAAAACTATATGGGTATCACCAAGTTAAAAACATCCTTAAATACAGCAATAACCAAATAACCAATTAGTGCAGGATTATATATAAGTTAAGCTTAATATAGTGTCAGCAAAAATGGACACTTAAAACAGCTTGGAATAATCTAACCTTTTCTGTGGTCTAAATGAGACAAAAACTTTAAATGCATAATTCGTCTCATCGACCTTATTTTAATAAACATAATGTAAAGAATAAAACTTCACAAGAGAAAAAAGTTTTCGAAATACAGGATTAAAAATTGTCACTCAAGCCTCAGACTTGATCCTGCATTCTTCCACCCATGATATGTACCTTTTTGCCAAGCAAACACTAACAACAAATTCATAACAGTAGAACTCTAAATTAAGAATTAAAGCGAAAAGAAACTAGCTACCACCAAATCGTGGGTCAGCAAGCAGGCCAACGAATGATATGTAGTCCTCTGACACTCTTTTCTGTCCTTCTTGCTCCTTAATCAAGGAATAAGCAATCTGCTTGGCAACATTATAAAACAGAGACAAAGCGGTATATTAATTACATTGTTAAAGTCAAAAGAAAGAGAAATTTTGTTTCACAACTCCAACAAGCTATTCGAAGCAAGAGGAAAAGGCACAACAATGGCAATGGTACACCACCTCTCCACAACCCCATTCTCAGAGAAGAAAGCTCCCTCAATGCACTGAGCACATGCGTGCACAAAGATCAACCAGAGGTTTTAGCAGATGCTGACTTCCAGAAGTCATAAATTAAACATATTTAATCAAGGGCTCAACACCCACCAATCACCAAACAGTTTAAAGTTCAAAAACACACCAGGAGTCTCTGGCAGTAGGGTAGACATCAAGCTAAGAAGACTTACATTTTCTGAGGAGTAATACTAATAAAAGTAAAATGGAGGATCAGGTATTAGAGTTTAGATCAAGCAATTTTTTTTTTTGGCAGCGGAAGGAAAATAAGCTCATCCCCTGTTAATATATGATATAACCACACAGAAAATAGATGAAGATAATCTGCATCCATTGTTAACAAATCATTCCTGGAATCAACCACCTAAAGCCAAAAGAAAGAAAAGACAAAAAAAAAAAAAAAAAAAAACAAACAAACCTGGGTGTCCACAACATTATGTAACTTAATGCCAAACTGAAAGTATAGAGCCTGCAACGTAGAAACAGACCTGTAAACAAATTATGGAATATTTTGGAACACGAGAAGGTGGAAGGCGGGAGAACAATCAACAAGAGACCTCACTATCTCGTTTGCAGTCGTGAATAACTTTGGTGATGTAACTGGACTCTAGTGCAGGCTTACAGGCTTTCACAAGTGCCTCTCCACCCCCAATGGCATCAACCAGATATATAGCATTTGGAAAGGCCAGCTGCACAATAAATACCATAGTCAAAAGTACGAAAGCTTCAGTTTTAATTCAGAAAGCTAGTACGCTAATGAGCATTAAGAGAAAATCATTTTTTAAGAAAAGAGTATCTTTTTTAGATGAATGTAGTGCTACACATCGGGCTGGTGAGCATTGTTACTGTATCTTACAATGAACTAGCTCACAAAACTGAAGGTTTGGTTTAAAGGGAACATGAACTAGTCGAGCGGCGAAATTGCACCTTCTTTGGTAACCAAGAACTATGCATTAGGAAACCAAAAAAAATACATAATATTATCTCTTATTCAATTCAACAATGAGAAAAGAGAAGAAATTTTTAAAAAAAAAAAAAAAAGAAAGAAAGAGATAAAAGGAAATCTAAATGTATGAGTAAAAGAATATTATGACTAGCTCTATCTATTAAGCATATATTTCTTTCATTATTCCAAATTCATGAAATTGTACTTAACAGTATAAGCTTCTATTTCAATTTACTACGGAGTCTACAAAAATAATAAGATGGTATGGAGAGCTTTTAAAAGTTTACGAACATATATTCAGAGCATTCCAACTGGAAACTCTGCAATAAAACCAAATGTTGAAATTGCATAATCACTACTCTAAACTGTGAAAAACTTAACACACCTGCATAATACAAAGAGTCCCATGACGACAAAGATCAACCCCCTCACAATCAAAGCCTATGACCAACTGCTTCTCAGATGAAGGCTGCAAGAATTCTGCAGGAAGTTGAGATACATGGGTGACAACATGGATAGGAACTGTAGACAAATGTGCTTCATTCTCTAAGGGTTTGTCACCTGCAAAACACATGTGAAGTGGCCTAGATAAGTAAAAAAAATCAGGTGATTTGCAGCGTTCTTGCTCTTCAAAATGACTTTACAACAAGCAGCATAGATGCAGTTGTTAACATAACATCTGAAAGTTTTGACCGCTCTCCTTTGAGACTAAGCAGCAATTTTATTACACCACTTTTCTCGTGCATTTTAAGACTCATGTTACAGAAGTTGCCGTAAAATACACGACTCAACCTGCAAATGGTCTCTATGCTCACATAAGCATCTAGCAATAGATATCAATCATTCATCTCTAAATTTTTAACAGCACCAATTAGAGCTCAAAAATGATGAGGAATGGTCTCTCTTCGAGATGATCGCAAACAATCATGATCCTAGACTTTGAAAGGCACAAAACGAGTCCATAAAAGACCATGAAGAGATGAGAACTGCACCTCTATATCACTTAAATTACAAGACGTCACTTATATATACATTTCGGTGTTTGTATTTGTGAGAAAATATAGTTTAACGAATCCAACAACTTCAATTTGCCAGCAGTTAGTATACAAACATAGCCATTCTATTTATACCAAATGTATGCATATATAGATACGAACATAACCCACTAAATATTATGCTTCTGTGAATTTTGCCCAGAAATACTCACAACTCAGCTCCAACAGCAAAGCTGCAGTAATTACAAAAAGAACAAAAACGAAAAAAAAAAAAAAAAAAGAATAATGAGCCAAATGAACTGCTAGCCCCAATTCAATTACCGCAAAACATTATTGTTCTATCTCACAATCCCAGAAATTGCCCAAACCTTGAAAAACACAAATCCATGACACAACCTCCCAGAATTAATATATTTATCATCAGTAATTAGTTCCAGAAATTCAGTTAATCAATTAGATTAAATGCCTGATTTTAACAACCGAAAAACAAACATTTAAACTAATGCAAATGCAGAATAAATTCAACTTTGAGCATCAATTCAAAACTAAAATCAAAATCAAAAATATTTATATTCAATTAAATTAAGGGGAAAAATGAAGGAGACAAAAAATTACCAGGGTCCGGAGGCAGAGGAATGTGGGTCTTATGAGGCGACGCCATGTCAGAATTTCGGAAGTTCTCTCTGGATTTCAGCGTCAATTTAAAATATAGAACGCCGAGATCGCCTCCGGTTCCTTTTCGTCCAATTTTATACAGCTCTCGTTTCGCGAAGTGCGATTCAGTACTTTCCTTTTTCGCTTTTGATCCTCGACGGAGTTGACTGTCGTTTTCTAAACATGACTAAGTGATCCATAAATCATAATCAAATATTATATTTATGTAAACCATAATCATATTATGTCATAATTCTGGAATCTTCTTTTCCTTTCTTTTTTTTCTTTTTTTTTTTTCCCAGCACAGACTTGGGATTATACTCATGAAATTATGTCATTATTTTTTTTTCTTTTGGAAATATAAATTATACCACCCAAAAGTATGTTATGACTTTTTTAGTGGATCATTGCAATCAATAAACCTTTAGCTTATTGTAATCGATAATCCAATTTTTTCACTTCTATGATAGAAAACCTTCATAACTTAGTCAAACAGAGAACCCAAGAAGAAAGAGGAAAGGAAAATGGGTAATATATTAATATATATATATATATATATATATATTATATATATATATAATATATATATCTACACAACTTGCAACAACAATCATATCAGGTTCAATTACAAAATATTACAGGCAACTCCACAAACAATGTGAATGGAGAAAATATTTATCCATTTGCTGGAACCACAGCACAAAAAAAAGGCTCAAACTGAATCATACTGTTTTCTTTCTTCTTGTATGGATCTAAAGATTCTTGCAGCAGATTCAGATGCAGATAAGGCGTTGTGAGGCACAACTTTGATCACCCGACCGCAGCGCTCAGGCCCAGGCTCAGGGCCCGTGTTGGAGTCATCAACACCTGTAGAAGACGGGAAAAGTGCGAGCATACTTCTTGCTTCCACAGTAGCGCTGCTAGCTGTCCTCCTCTCACTCGGGCTACTTGTGGTGCTGGCTTGCACTTCAAGATCCTCAGATGAACGTGTTTTCGCAACATCTCCAACAGGCCCGTTTTTCTGACTTGGCACAGTAGATGAGTCATGATACTGAATGCTGAGATTGGCTCCGTCGCCTGTGGGTCGTTTTTGGCCTGGGGCAGCTGTGGGATCTGTTTGCCGCGGGGCAGCTGAGCCCGAAGATGCTGATGTGTTCATAGTAGGCATACCATAAGCTTCGCCTGGGGGGCCCGTTTGGCACCGGGCAGCTGTGGGGCCTGTTTGGCCCGGGACAGTGGCGGGGCTCGGAAATGCTGACATGTTCATAGTAGGCATACCATAAGGAGGGAAGTAGCCATAAGGCCCAACTGAAGGGAAAGGTGGGAAATGATGCTGTGGAAATGCAGCAGGAACACCATATGCTGGAGTGGAGAAGTTGCTGCCCATCATCGGATTTGGCCCCGGTGGACCACATCCGCCGCAGGCTTGTCCCGTGAACCCAGGCCCAGGATAAGGTTTATATACTAGTCCTTCAATAGGAGACATCACAGGTATCAACCACTGGTGGTGCCCTTGTATTTGATTGAAAGACCACGGGTTGGGATTGTGTTCACTGCTTATGACAGACGGTGGTGATGAAGAATTGCCACTTGATGGTTTGGAGCTTGGAGGTTGGGCCCGGTTTTGAGCCGACGATAGAGATGCTTTTTCAACAGTGTTTTCAGCTGAGGCTTCTTTCTTGTGGTTTTGCTTATCCAGGTCGGGCTTTTGGGGCTTCGAGACATTAGGAATTGCTTTAACCATGCAAGTCATTGGGAGTTTCTTTGCCTTTGAAGGTTTATCCAAATAAGCAGAGTCGTCTTGCAGAAGGTGGGGTGATGCAGCAATTGATCTCTGGACCTGATTCAAAATGGCGCACCGATCCTCAAACAACAATCATAAACAAGAGCAGAAAATATATATATCAATAATTAGAAGCCACGTCAGGTGAATAACGGGTCCCCACCTTTATCAATCTGTGCAGCTCAAACACTTGAATTGCAAATACTCTTTGCTGACTGCAGAGAAAAACAGATAAAGAGAACCAAGTCAACTTCTACAAATAGGAACTATATCACAAGTCATCTTTTTCTGAAAGTTCTCTCTTTCCACTAAAATAAAAAATGAAAAAATAACACATTCTTGTTAGTAATAGAAACAAGAAATTGCTCCAACATTATTAACTTTCAAGAAAAACACAAACATGGAGAGGGCGCCAAGGGCATCAAAGAAATTATAGAGCCAACAACGCCATGAAGATCACATGGAAATCGAACACAGCACATTTTTTCATACAAACAACAACATGATGATGCATGAGTAGGCGATCTTACTCTTTTTTCTTAAGTATTCGACCATTTATACAAATGAGATATATCTCATATTCGACGAGGAAATGTCACAAACCATGGCCCACAATTTCTCTAAGGCACGAAGATCATAACAGTCACTCATTCGATAGAATAAAATTTCCAGATGCTTTGCTTTTCTGATCACAAAGGCAACCAAGGTGAGCCCTTTTCCAGTCTCCATGCCAGACGAGCAATGCATCTGCAAATAATTCTCTAAGCTCCTCCAGCAACATAAGAAATAATAAGATATACATATCCCAAAAAAGAAAAGGAAGAATATGGAGAAGAGACCACGGGACCGATTGACTCACCTTGAATTAAAATGTGTACACACTCTCAGATGAACCCCCATCATGCTTGGCTGAAGAAATAAATTTCCCTCACTTTAAGGAATTATTAGATTCTGCAGCATTAAACCCACCCACCATTTAATCATAGCATACATCACATCTACTCAAATTTTGCAGAAAAATATCCTCATAAAACCTATATCAATTAAAATGTGGCAAGCCTCCAGACAGCGTAGCCAGCAATGGGACCCCCTGCAATGTCCCGGGCGTAAAAAGTACTAATATTCACCGTTGATCTTTAGGTACCCTGCTGAATTGTGGGCCCTCATGGATGAAATCTCCGTGAATTTCGTCAAGTAACCTTGAAATATCGAGTATTTTCAACACAAATTCTCCACCAAGATCAATCTTTGTCCAAGCAGATATGACGCAGATGACTAACATGTAAAAACTCTAAAACAAGAGACATTAAATATGTAATCCCAAGAATCAAGAGGGTTCAAGGCTGCAGATGCTCCCAGCAATATCATCAGCAAAAAGTATCATGAAACTTATGTATATAACACTAAGTAGCATTTTCTCACACAAATAAAGCTTAAAAGATAATAAAATGAGTTCATTTTCTGATAAATTTGGATAAGCATATTCCAACACTCCCAACTTCCACACCATTGTCAGTCAACTCTACCAGAGTTAGCAAATAGAAGTTTTTTAAATTTCATCCAAATATCCGAACAGCAAAAAAGTCAGATGCGAGATAGTGAGAATATTAAACTTACTTAGCAATAGCGCTTCTGGCTTTCCAAAAATGCTTCTGGCCTATTATACCTACAATATCATCAGGTGTTATATCCAGTCCTGACACAGTATCCAACATTGAAGTTTCAGAAACACTGTCTCCCCTCTCCAGATTTCGAGTTTGGATGGACCTGCAAGACCCATCTTCGTGAGATTCTGTCTCAACACTGAGATCATTTACAAAATTCTGATCTTCTGAGCATAGATTTTTCTCCAAATTAGATGAAATCCTTTCAGTATTCTCGATAAATGATGAATTCGAAATTGCGGCTTCTGATCTTTCTCCATTCTTGTTTTTGCCTTCATCCTTTGTACTGTGTTGATATTTCAGCGAGTGATTGGAGACACAAGGAGGATTGGAGGAAGAGAGTTCTTCTTGGTCCACATGGACCATGTTGTTGCTATATTTATCGAATTCTTTACTAGGAACAGATTGGATGAAAACAGGAACGGTAAAGTCATCTTTCTCCAATTTTTTCTTTCTCTGCCCTACTTGTGCCAATGGGCTGCTCAATTCAGAATATTGTCTGTATTGCTTATCTGATGGATGTCTAGTAGGGAATAACATACCCCCGTCATTTCCACCACCCTGCAAGTACAAATTGCCAGGAATAATCAGACATGAAACAAGTTTACATAATGGAACTATCATAAAATTACCCACACTCAGAAAGTGGGAATACCTATTATAACTCAATGAAAAGGCATCATTTGAAACCGGCCCACAAAAAGCATTGAAACTTTTTGTGCTCTTCCATGTACAAAGTCATAGTTTTTGTCAAACTGACTTTTTGAAGCAAACAGCATTTATGAATTTGGGGGAAGGGAATTGGTGGGTGAAAATTTGTATCCCAATAAATATACACAAAATATAGCTACTGAAACTTGAAGTGGGATGAGTCCACCTCCCAACTCCCCTTCGGCTCCGTCCCCAACCACAAACTAACAAACAAGTAATTCAAAGGAAAGGTAGAAGTTTTATGCATTTTTCTAACTCTTGACTTCGTCCAAGTGAAAATAATCACACAAGGAACCCCAAGCCAAGAAACAGAGTAAATAGTTGGCACCGGATAGTTGTTGAAAAAAGGTCAACCATGGCTGATCAACCAGTATCGGCATTTACAATGTCTTAACTACAACTCAAGCATAAGTGTATTCCATCCTACACTTGATACAATGTACCAGATAGCTGGATGGATGACATACATGCAAAAGTGATGTAACAATTTTAATTTAGTCAATAAAGACAAAAGAAAAATAAATGTAAATAGTTGGCACAGGATAATTGTTGAAAAGAGGTCAACCATGGGCTGATCAACCAGTATCAACATTTACAATGTCTTGACTACAACACAAACATAGCTAAATGCATACATATTACCCATTCAACCAACCCCAATGTATTACATGGCATGTGCAGGATCTAAAAGACCCTCAAACATACTAAGCATGATAGTTCTACATCACTAATTATTGAAACTTGCAAGGCAGAAAGATCAAGACAACCAAATCATAAGAACAAAAAGATTGAGCTCTCAAAAGTCACCTGGCTCGACGGCGGGGCCCAATCGGCAGCCGTGTTACTGAATCTCTGAGAAGGGATGCTGAGCTGCTCATAAAGAGCCATCTTGTTTCTTGGAGGTGCTCTTGGCCCTCCCTTCTCAGTATCATTTACATGAAGCCTAGGAAACATAGGCCCCAATATCTTCTCCTCATCTCTCCCCCGTTTCATCTCTTGATATTATAACGATTTTCGCTCTTCCTGTTTTCTTCAAACACCAAGAACCAAGTTAAGTATACTTCAGAATATCAACACAAATAAACTAAATATCACATGCCCCAGCCAACAAGATAAAATCTGTCTCCCATTTTTCAAACAAACTGCACCTTCTGATGAAACCCCACATAGTATCAATGGGGAAACTGATATCAAGATATTAAATCCATCACTACAAAGGATTCAATTTCCAAAAGAAACCCAATTGAGAAAAATACTCCTTCCCTTGAATTTATATAACTACTCAAAATAAACAAACAAAAAAACCACTTTCCAAACGTCGAAATTCACAAAAAAAAAAATCTGATTCCTTTCCCTTTCTCAGAAAATAGTCAAGAACCCCAAAAAGAACCCACTAACGGCACAAGAATAATTCACAACAAGAAAAGGCTTGAGGAATCAGAATACCTTTCCAGCAGCCAAAATCAACCGCAATCTGACAACGAAAAATGAAACAGCAGTAAACTCTAAATGGATTTGAGACTTCGATAAAAGAAACAAAAAAAAACTAAAAAATAAAATAAATTCTGGGATCCTATGAAGAGAGAGAGAGAGAGAGAGAGAGAGAGAGAGATTTGTGAAGGGAGGAAAAGGGCAAAAAGTGCAAGGCTTCGTGGACCCAATATTTGGATAGAAAAGAACCTAGAAGCTCCTAAAGAGGTAGTGCGAATTAAAAAAAATGATTTTTAGGACATCTAATACTGGGTTATTGCCCAAGAAAGAAGACTTACGAGAGTGATTAGGCCCACAATTAGAGAAACTTTTACACGTATGCAGTATTTGTTTTAGTAATTAAGAGTTCTTTTTAAACTTTTAATAATGGGTTTAGTTGAAAAATAGCAAGCACATAGAAAATGCTATTGGTAATCAAATAGGGCTTAAGTTTATCGAGACCTTTGATGGAATTTTTTAAGAGGAGAAGTATTTATTTTTTGAGGAAAAGTATTTTAAAGTTAAAAAAAAATGTTTGGATAAGTTTTTTTTATAAAGCAAAAACCAAAAAGGAAAATCAAAAACGGCTTTTTGTAAAAAAAGCTACGAAATGCAATTTCAAATAAAGTTACATTTTAAAATATTTTTAATTATTTAAAACTATTTATCTTAAAAAAACTGTAATATAAAAATCATCACTCGATAATTGTTTTTTTTAATTTATCCAAACGGGTCTTATAATGGTTATAATTAAATGTATCAATTGAATAATTCTTATAATTGAATATATTGATTGAATAATAGTTACTTAATTGTCATTAATAATTAATTGCTAATACTAATTGATGTTTAGAACATCGTGGTGAGTATAAATTTCAATACCAAATTTAATAAAATAAATAAAATAATTTCTTATAAAGTACTAAAATCATTTTGGAATTTCATAAAAAGGTAAGTTTTGAGATTAAAAGAAAATAAATTGGAGTATTCTAATAAGGCTTTGCGTTCTTATTAGCTTATATATTTTAATTTTTAAATAAATTATTAATTATTCTATGTCTAAATATCACGATGTGATTTGTTTAATAATGCTTTGAACAATTTTCATTTCATGAGTTTGCCTTTGAAGTTGAATTCAAATTCTTGATATTTTTACATATTATTAGAGTAGGCTAGGGTCTTCTACTGTATTATTTACTTTCATGCTCTCAGTTATTTTTCGTTATATATGGGCTTGGACGTAAAGGGATGTATTAACTATTTTTCATCGACTAAATATCAATATGTAATTTGTTTAGTAATGAATTAAATAATCTCACTTGATGACCTAATTTTTTTGAAATTTAGACTCAAATTCCTACTAGTTGTACATTGAACTACCATATAGAACTTTTAAAATAATTGACTATTTTAAACCTAGCTACGAGTTAGAACTTTGTACAACTGGCAGCCAATTTCTAAAGTTTCTATATAAAACAAATAAATGAAACGATATCTTGTCTAGTGGACTTAGTAATAAACATCTGGCCCTTGATTGGTCACGTAAAGTATAGCAAAATCACACATAGTGGGCCGAATCTCGAGTTGAGTGGATATGGTCCTTATATTAAAATGAATAATAAAGTCCTAATTGCACTCTGCCCCTTTAACTATTTGCATTAGCAGATCGGGCACATCCAAAGATAAAATAAGATATAATTTAATTCTATATATAATTTTTAATAAAATGAGATTAAATATTTAATAATTTTCATATTAATACATATATATTAACTATTTTATAATTTTTATATTACGTTTATAATAAATGAACAGAAAATCAATTTAATGTGATATTGAATTGTATTATTAGGAAAAATAAAATAAAAAGAGAAGGAATAATCAAATATTGAAGAATGGAAATCAACAGAGGAGAGAGAAAGAAGTAGAGAAATGTGTTTGAATGAGGAAGATTGGGAAGAGAAAATAGGATAGCGATAAACCAGATATGATCCTTTATTTTGGAATGGTGTTTCAAATTATATGACATAATTCACATCTATATCATGCGTATAAAATTACTTCCTTAATTATATACTTGGTGTATACCCATACATTGACATAGAAAATGAAATACAATTTTGAATAGAGGATCCACATACTAAAAACTCGTTTGACAAAAATTACCCAAAGTACAAACAATTCGAAAAATTACGAATGATACAAACATTTATCAAAAGGGTTTAGCACTTGTTATTCAAACTATAAGAAAAAAAAAAGTACATTTTGTTATTCGATAATTATTAATCAATAATTCGTAATATTATGATGTTGTAACTTTTTTACTCAAAAATCAAAATTATTGTCTATACTTTTTAACAAAGTGCGAGTCTCGTTGAACCTTTTTTTTTTTCCTTCAATGTTTGTCTACACGTGAACTTCCAAAAATACCTTCAACCAAACCAACCCTCGATGCAATACAATGTTCCTACATGTCATAGTCTTTCTCTCTTCATTTTTATCTAACTAAATTGTTTTCTTTTTTTTTTCTTTTTTAACGTTTTTTTCTTAAACAATTTATTTTTGTTTAATAAATTCACACAAATAGATATATTCAAATAATTAACATGCAAATGTTAAATAAATATTTTAAATTTTATACATGTTTTATATTTAAACACAAATATCAAATGTGCCACCAACACTAATTGTTAATTAAGGTGGTGTTTGTGCCATTGGGGTTGTACCCCAGTGCTGGGTGTTCGAACCTATTTTCTTCTTTTCTTTCCCTTCGGGTGAGTATGTGTGCATGCGTGTGTGGCGTTTTGATTAACATTTATAAGGTGTTATAAGTTGATTGTATCAAAAAAATAAAATAAAAATAAAAAATAAAAATTACGGTGGTGTTTGTGGAAATGTGTAAGTTAAAATTGAATGGTTATTGAACGACTAATCAATATTTAGAACTTCGTGAAGTAGGCGTGGAGCCATAAATTTTTGTTTGAAATGACAAAATTGACTTTTCATTTATTATTATTATTATTATTATTATTATTATTATTATTATTAATAGTAGTAGTAGTAGTAGTAGTAGTAGTAGTAGTAGTAATGGATGAGGAATGTAGTTTTTTTGAAAAATATATATATAAACTTTAATTCGATTTAAATTTGAGAGAGAATGGCCTCTAGCACCCCACCCCTCACACCACCATCAAGGAAAGTATAAATTTCGATATGAAATTTAAAAAACGAATAACAATAATAATAATTTATCATGAAGTACTCAAATAATTTTAGTACTTGTGTTCGTAAAAGAAAAATAAGTTTTTAGGCTAAAAAAAAAACAATTAAATTGAAGTCTTCTTACAATTTTAAGAAGGCCATTACGTTCTGGTGGCTAATATATATTGAATAAATTATTCTAAAGAACTCGCAAAAATCATTTACACTATTTTAATAAAGTACTGAAAACTACCTTCACTAAGTTAAACCTAACTAGAGTTAAGAGAACTTTGCATGTTTGGCAGCCGATTTATAAAAGTGTGAGGGCTTAAAAAACTTTTTTGGTTTCTTTTAATATATTTGGTATGTCATGCTCCTTTTTCACTCTCTCATTTTCCTGTTAACTAACGCTTTTTAATTTGCCCATTAAGTTCAACTGAGTTGCCCATTAAATTCAACCAAGTCAAGCGCTTGTATCTTAGACATAACATCTAAGAAAAATAACTAAACATTCGATATTCACTTGATAATTAATTAAATATTATTTTAATTTAGTTTATTGAAAAAAAATATTAATCCAAACTGGTTCCTATGTTAGCTCAATACATTCTTGAACCAACTTGTTTAGAAATTAAGTTCATCGCTGCTACATCTTTTGAAGAAAGTAGTTTCCCCTTCTTGCAATTTTTCAATGAATATTAAAATTGTAGATTTGGTAAATTCTGATTATACTTGTCTCTAGCTGTTATGAGTATATGGAGGAGCCGATATATAGAATGTTAGTTGATGTGCTCCTTATACAGTTCATATTGAAACTTTTGTCCATGATTCCATTGAATTAGGAGAATCTCAATTTTCCTATGCTCAAGTTTCACTTTATTAAAATCTTGCACCGCAAATACTCGGTAATTGATGGTGTATAGTTATTATGACAAGGGTTAAATACTCGAGCATTGTCTAATTGCGTTTGACGCAGCGCTATCTCTAACCCTATGTTGGAGAAGCTTGTGGATATCGTAATATCACCATAAGGTAAATTGTTTAATGATTTTTTACTAATAAAATATTTTCTATAATTAATATATAAACAAATATCATTTTCTTTAAATTACATTGTATATGCCTCTTCCCTCTTGTATAGTACAATTACAAGTACAATGTTCATAAGATGATTGTCTAGAATACATTTTATATTCACTAACACTCAATTTTTGTATAATTTACAAATAAAATGCCTACTCCTATTTATACTAACTACCTCTTCCAATGGACGGTAGAGATCAACTCAATCATACGACTAAGATCATCATTAGAGACTATTCTATAAGATCTTCTGGAACCCTACCGTGTTCTAGAGAATTGTTTTAACTTCTACACATTTTTACAACTATCAATTATATTCTTGAATTGTGAAGAATTTTATGGAACGTCCACACCCTTGTCCTTCTTTCGAATGCGTCCGTGCATGCTCAAATTGTCAGGGTGTGACATTCTCCCCTACCCAATTTGGGCGTCATTGTGGAGTTACGAGTCTCGTTTTGGGACTTACTCCTATACCAGCGCCTTCTCGTGTGTTGTTGCATTCGTGTGAGGCTTGTTTCCAAGCAAGGATTCAAGTCCTGCAATTGCTCCAACTCTCTTGGAGCCACCTACTGCAAGGTTGGAATGGGTGGCCCTTCATCTGGTTTTGCCTTGACCTTGTGGACCTTCTCATGCACAGGTGACAACTTAGTTGGTGTCCCATCCTCATTGAGTTGCATGATTGATAGGTGCTTTTGTCCTGCTCCCATTCCACATGCATTCTTCTCCCTCGTCCCAATGATTGGAATCATATGGAACTTACCTCCATCAAGAATGCAAATGAAACCGTGAAAAGACAGAAATTCAAGACTTAATGTTTATAATTTGATTTACCTCAAAAAATGCTTAAAAATACATCAAAATTCTTTGGCTGGTCATGGAAATTTTCCAACAAGGGCCTTTCGCCTATTGTAGATTTAGAAAATGATCCCATTTGTGTAATACAGTCAAAATTTCATGAAAAACATCTGCCATATAACACCATATCAAGGAATTTCCTTTTGTCATTTATGAAAGAAATTCTAAAACTCGATTAGTCAAACAAAACCCTAATAGAAGTACTATTTTAGAAAAAGTTGACCATCTTGGACCAAATTTTTGGGGTTTCAAGAATTAATTTGGATTACATCAATATGACATCTAGGGGTGGTAAAATGGTTCTCAACCTGCGGGTTGAACCCGATCCACATGATTTTTGATTGGGTCGAGTCCAACATATTTTAAAATGGCTTGGGTTGGATTTGATGTGGTTGGTGTTGATATTGAGTTCTAGTTGGGTTAATGATGAGTTCATAATAGGTCCTAAATAGGTTACTTTATAAACAAAAAATATTTATTTTTTTATTTGATTGTAATTCATTTTAGTATTCTAGAACTATCTAAAGAGTACAAGAATTGGTAATTTTAATTTATCTTTTTTTGATTTTGATTAAACATACAATAATAATGCATTAAACCCATTATGAACTATTTTAAACCCATCTACAACCCACATCTAACCCATTTCTAACCCATTTTTGGAAACCCATCTCCAACTCAACCCATCTTCAACCCAACCTAACATAAACCAACCCAAACCCAACCCAACCCGCCCAATTGCCACCCCTGACATCCTAATAATCCTTTGCCTAATTTCTACCAAATATAGAGGATAAGTTGCACGCCAAGAATTCCTTTTTCGTTACATTTGAATACAATGATGTCAAAAAATATTAAAATATAAATGTGTAATGTCACTATACTTAATTAAATAATTAAATGTTAATATTCAAATGGATTAGAATAGGATCGCATACTGCAAATTGGACTCTCATTTCATATTTCATAATTTACATTAATATCATATGTATAAAATTATTTCATCAAATATACACTTGGCGTATATCCATACATTGAAATAGGAGATGAAACACGATTTGTAATAGAGGATCTTGTATAAAATGCATAGCACCTTGATAAGCCTAAAATATATATATTTTTATGTGCTTAATTGTTATACTTTTTATTAAATATTATTAAAGTTAATTTAATGCTTAAGTTGTTAAATTTTAATTAAGTGTAATTAAAATTTATTTTTAATAAAAAGTATTAAAAGTCTTGAAAAATTCCTATTTGATGACACATTTCCTTTTTTTGATTGGGATTTTACAAACGAACAAGGAAATTTGATCACTAATTTGATTTAGCAAACAAAGAAGGAAATTCGATTTCGACTAGAATTCAGCCAGCTACCTTCCCACATTATTCAATGAAATTGGATGGTATATTGAAGAAAAGAATTCAACGGGGGCGTGACAACCACGAATATTCAATTCCTAATTGCCGAAAAAACTCTATATTAGTTTGTTTTATATTTTCTTTTATGTTTTTGTTTCTTTTAGTCACATTTATTTTTATTATGTCTAGATAATTTATTTTCTTGGGGTTCTAGGTAAATTCATGAGATGAATTTCATTTAATTTATTTGAACATCGTTGGTTTTAACTTTTATCACTTCCTATACTTGTCAATTTTTGATTAATTTTTACAAGCTTTGAGATTTTATATCTGACTACGAAAGGATGTGTGTAAAATCTGACTATTTGTTTTATAAACATAAAGAACGCATAGGTTAGAAATAATTATGATCTTGTACGATTGGTTAGATTACTTTGTGATTACTTTTTCACTAACACAACTCTTATGCGCAATGGACCAAGCGATCCATATGTAATCATGAAAGCAAGCACATAATATTCTTTGGTATGTTTGTTTTACTTATGAAAGAAGACTACAAATATTTTAGTGAGTTGGATCATGGGATGATGAAAATTCAAAATTTAGGATTGTTTGAATAATTATTTGAAAGGATTCGATTGATGAACCTAAACCATAGTTTTTCCTATTTGTTTCTTTTTATTTTATTTGCTTGTGTTTTTATTTTACTTTTCTAATTTTTCATCAAACATTCAAAGTCTAAATCGGAAAGAATTTGCAAAGTCGGTACTTGATAATCATGTTCCTCGTGAGAACGATACTCTATTCACTTCTTTATTAATTGATCCACCAATACACTTGCAGAAAAATCGTAACATAAGTTGGCTTAGCATCGCCTCGTAAAGGCTTCCAGCAGCTTGTTCCTGTCGAGTATCGCCTGACTGCAAGACAAAAACAAAATGATACTTATTTTTTAGGGATAATTACATCTACACCCCCTGAGGTTTGGTGTAATTACCGATACACCCCCTGACATTTGATTATTTATAATTACACCCCCTCTACGTTAGAGCCGTTAACAAACAACCCCTTCCGTTAGTGGCCGTTAGGGTTTTTGTTTAAAACCATTAGTCTTGAACTATAAACTTCCAAAAATACCCTTCAATTGATAGGAATTCAATTATCACATAATTTTGACTTTTAAAATGACTATAATACCCATAAAGTCTTCAAAACCTTCCAAAAATCACCACCACCATTACCATCACCATTATCATCATCATCAACCCTAGATCCACTACTATGGATGGCGACGGCGGCGGCGACGAGCAAGGGGAGTGGAGTGGGGTTGGGAGGTGGCGGGGATAGGCGGTGAGAGGGGATGGGCGGCGGTGGCGGGCGAAGGGACGGAGGCGGCGGGCGTGGATTGGGCGAGGGAGGCGATGGGCGGCGAAGGGCGAGGGGATGGGGATGGGGTGGGGGCGACGAATTGGGGTTTGGGGAGGGTTGGGCGGGGGAGGAGATGAGGGCTATGGGCGGCGGTTGGGTTGGGCGGGCGAGGGGACGGGATGGGGTTGGGGGTTGGGTTGGGCAGGGGGGGAGGGGATGGGTGCGGTGAGTGGTGGTTAGGGTTGGGCGGGGGAGGAGATGGGGGCGGCGGGCGGGGGAAGGGATGGCCGATGGGATGGGGGAGAGGGGGGTTGGGTTGGGGCGGGGGAGGAGATGGCCGGGGGGATGGGGGAGAGGGGGGTTGGATTGGGCGGGGGAGGAGAGGCCGGTGGGATGGGGGAGAAGAGGGTTGGGTTGGGCGGGGAAGGAGATGGCCGGTGGGATGGGGGAGATGGGGGTTGGGTTGGGGGGGGAGGAGATGGCCGGCGGTGGCGGGCGACGGGATGGGGCGGCGGGCATGGATTGGGCGAGGGAGGTGATGGGCGACGGTGGGAGAGGGGATGGGGACGGGGTGAGGGCGCCGGTGGAGAAGAGAGAGAAGGTGGAGAGATGGCTGGACGAGATGAAGAAGAAGAAGAGAAAAAGAAAAAAAAAAACAAAAGAAAAAAAAGAAAAAAATGGAGAAAAAAGGAAAAAGGAAAGAAAAAGGCAAAAAGGAGAAGGAAACGAGAATGAGGGACATTTTTGTCAACCCACAAAACCCTTTTTTTTTTGAATTTTTTTTTGATACAAATATTTAAGGGTAATAATGTCTTTTTCATAAAATCGTCAGGGTTTCAAATTAAAACTTTGAATAGGAGGTGTAATTGTAAATAGTCAAATGTCAGGGGGTGTATCGGTAATTACACCAAACCTCAGGGGGTGTAGATGTAATTATTCCTATTTTTTATATATATAAAATTAAAAAAATATAAAATATTTTATTAATAAAAATTTATGAAGTAATTTACCTGCATTAGTGATGCTATAATCTCCTCGAGCCTCTCCCGCATAGTGTTAGAGATAGAGATAGTACGTCGAATACAATCTCCAATGCTCGAGAGACTTTGCACTGAAAAAAGAAAAAAAAAAGTCAAATGCAAGCACAGAAAGTATAATCATAACCCCTAAACCGCAAGTCATCAATCTACATAATATAGCTATTTTTAGAACTATAACCCATAGAAAACAACTAAGAACTCGAATGGGTCATCATAAAACACAAGAATATCGCAGAAGAATATATCAACTGCTCCGACATAGGCTTTTCTTCGGCCAAAAAAGAAGTTGGTGTGGCCAACTCCAACAAAAGCATTCATTGTGGTTCATGTATAATTTGTGTCAGAGTGGGAATGATCATAAAAGCCTGATAATCATCGGATTGAATTAATTCAACCAGTTGGAAAATGGGCCGATTTTTAAAATACGGCTGGCACTTTTGAAGAAATCAATATTGGGTAGTAAAAATATCTTATTGAACAAGAAAGTTCAAAATATTATTTTTTTTTTATCTTCGATAATACCAAATTCCACAACCCAATCAACCAGCTCCAACCAATTCCTACAGTGATCTAATAGAATGTTCAAACTGGACGTAGACATTTCCAAACAACTCGTATATATCATAACTACAGGGTCAATTACTGAGTACTTGCGATGCATGCAGGATCTCAGTAAAGCGAAGCTTAAGAAGGAGAATAGCAAGATTCTCTAAATCCGAGGGAATCATTGACAAGAGTTTCAATATAAACTGTAAAATGAATAGATCAAGTAATAGTCTATAAATTGGTTCCTATCAGAATTTGCCAAGCCGACATGACTAATTTTCAACCTTCTCTTTTTTATTTCTTTTTTAGCTCGAGACTTTCATTTCACATTTCTTCTCCTTGTAGACACTAAACCCCAACCACCATCACCTCCACCAACTACTAGAGTGACATTGGAACCCCTATGCAAATTGCCCCCGTCACTACCACATGCAGTGTTGGCAATGTATCGCCTGTTTTCCTCCCTGTTTCTTTTTTCCCCATATGTACATTATTGAAAACCCTACTCAAAAATTAACTCGCTCACACTTTTTTCAAGAAAGTCGTTTTACCCTGCTAGCCCGATAACCTTCTGTCGTTGGTGTCCTTCTGCTTCCCTACAGGTACATTCTTGAAAAGCATAATTTATGTGGGGAAGCAAAAGGGCACCAACGACAGAAGACCGTAGAGTAAGAAAGAATAAAAATAGGAAAAAAAAACGTAGAATACTAGAGAGAAAGGAAAAAGAGAAACAAGGAGGAAAATAGGCGGTGTGGCGACCTAAGCCATGGCGTTTACCTACAAAAAACCGACGGAAGAGGCATCTACGGCTACCTACGGAACACCTAGGGACATACTCAATGAAATATTCACAGGGAATGTTTTTTACCAACCGATTACCTACGGAAAACAAACGGAATTTTACTAAAGAGTTTTCTACGGTTTGCCAACGGATCGCCAATGGATAAACAACAAACCAATAGAAAATCGATGGAAAATGTGTAGAGCTTTACCTATGGATTACCAATCGACTACCTACGGAATATGTACCTATGGAACGCCGATAGAAATGCAAGGGATATTTGTTTTGCTTTCCGTAGGATTTTCGTGGGTAATCCGTCAATATGTCTCGATTTTCATAAATTCTATATGTGGGATTTCCGTAGGCTTTCTGTTGGAGATTGATATAATATATATATATATTATTTATATATTTTTGGCCTGCTATAAATATTTAGACCTAACATAAATTCTAAACTTTTACAACATGACTAGAAATATTTAAACATTTCTTGCATGGGATTCGATAGATATTCATGTGTACCCTTCGAATGTTGTATAAATGATTCAAGCCCAATAACAAATTCAGGAACAACCCTAGTGTACATCCAACTCCTATGTGGAGGAATATTCATCTACAAAGGTTCAAGGAGTTGTTAATTTTTTTTAATTAAACTATAAACTAACAATACAAATGTTGTCTCATAAAAATGGTGTTTATATATATATATATATACTTGCTTGACTTGAGAAGATTGCTCACACAAATTGCATATTATATATGAACACTATAACAAAAAACGCTATTTTCGGCAGAAAATTCCGCCAAAAAATTTCGGCGGAATTTAGGTGAAAATTAAAAAATAATAATAATAATAAATTTTAAAATTTTCGACTGAATTTCGGAGAAAAATTCTGCCGAAAATTTAAAAAAATTATCATTTTTAAATTTTTCGGCTAAAAAATCAGTCGAAATTTTTAGAAAAAAAATTAAAAATAATAAATTTTAAATAAAAAATAAAAAAAAATAATTTTATAAATTAAAAAATATATTAAATTTTAAAATTTTGGATTTCTATTTGAATTATTATTATTATTATTTTAATTATAATTAATTGAATTTTTGTATGCTATATATATATATATAATATTATGTATTATATATATAAATTTTTTAAAAAATTAAAAAATATTAAAATTTTCAATAAATAAAAAACTTATTATTTGAATTATTATTATTATTGTTATTATATTTTACTTATTATTATTTTAATTGTTGTATGATATATATATATATATATATATAATGTTATGCATTATAACAATAAAGTGAAGATAGTTCAATGGCAAGACAGTTGGTTGTGAACCAAGAGGCAAAGGTTCGACTCCCAGTGATCCCAAAATTTGGGGCAATTTCGAGCGCATATATACACGAGCATGAGAGCTAGGTCGAGGTCACCGGTTCAACTTCCTAGATTGGGCAATTTGAACTTCATTTTAAAAAATATATAAAAAAAATTGACAGATTATTCCGTCTAAAATTTATTTAATTTAAAAAAAAATCCGCCTAAAAATAATTTAAATTTCAAATAATTTTTTGCCGAAAATTGAAAAGCAAAGATTTATTTGACGAATTCATTCAGCCGAAATTACTTGTTTTTGGCGGAATTCCTCCGAAAATCTGCCAAATGCACTAGTTTCTTCATGCCCAGATATTTTTCATCAACTATATATATTACAACAATCAACTACGGAACGTCAACTTTTCATCTTACAACAATCAACTACATATATTTTTCATCAACTACAATATCCTTCACGACATATATTTTTCATCAACTACATATATACAACAATGAACTACATATTTTTTTCATCAACTACATATATACAACAATGAACTACATATATTTTTCATCAACTACTATACGACAATCAACAATCAATTTTTCATCAACTAGTATACATTACTAAAATAAGAATCATATTCAACCTAAAATCATAATCAATTTTTCATCAACTACATATATTATCAAAATGAAGAACTGCAAAAGTCATATTCAAACTAAAATAAAAATCAAATTCAAACTTAAATCATGTTCAACACAAAAAAAAAAAAAAATCATACATTCACAATAACTCCATTCTAATGAATTTTTGTGTTCTTTTCCTTCCTAAGAGTCAATACAAACAAAAAAAAAGCATAAACCATAAGTATATTTAAATTTTTTCAAAAAAAATAATATAAAAATGAAGACATTGGACTGGGGTGGTGTTGTTTGGGGGACCCCAGACGAGCGATGGCCCAAAAAAAACTTTATGAGGGATATTTTCCCTCGCATATACGTAGTCAAAAAATTGGTGTTATTTCTCCCGTCAAGTGTGCGCCAAATATTCCTACGGCTTACCAACGAATTACCAACAGAATTGTATATTCACCAATTTCATAGGCCATCCGTAGAATTTCTGTAGGTATTTGCAAGAGATCTACACCATAGGTATTCCATAAATTTTTCACAGTTTTCTTGTAGTGTTTGAAGAAATGTGCGGACTTTTTGGCGAAAATGGGACATGCATTATAGGAAAAGGAGATAGCACGGAATGGCCACTAGTAGACATTTTAGAGTATATTCGTGATGATGGGCTACACTCATTGAACTAGTTTTTTCATTGCCTTTTATCTTGTGTTTGGTTATCCACCAGAGAAAAAACAAAGAAAGAAACACTTGTTATTCAAAAAATTTGGACAGCAGATGCATTAATATAGTAGATTACCCTCTCCTGTCTTTTATCTTTTGTGTGAAGCTTGTATGGTACAGTGTACATCTCTCACTCTCTCTCTCGCGTGCATCAAAATCAGAGAATGGGCTTAATTGATTGCATGGCTATTGCATTATAGTGAATGAATAGCCATTTTTTTTTTTTTTTTGTGTGTGTGTGTGAGTGTTTAATAGATCAGCTATCTGTATTAGTAATGTAAAAAATTATCCAAGTCTGATTTAGATGGTGTTTGACTAAACCTATTTTAAAGGGGTTATAAGCTCGAGCTTATAAAATGTTTTTAAGTTTATAATTTCCTACATCTCATTTTAACAATAAATTGTCAAAATATTTGGATAAAATGAGATCTTGCAACTTTTGAAATGTTTTTTGAGCTTATAAATTGTAAATTGTTTGGTAAAAATAGAAGCTTATAAATGGTTTTAAATGTAAAGATGATAAAAATAATAGTCTAAGATTAATTTCATATAAACAGATATTTTTTGAGATAGCAGAAATATTATATTGAAAAAAATAAAGATACTTATATTATTTTATCTTTCAGTGTTAGACAATTTATACACTTTTGTTTAGACAACTTATAAACTCTTTTTTAAAAAAGAAAAAGTTGGGAGGGGTTTTTTTTTGTTTTGCTCCTTTTGAGTTTATAAGCTCCTAAAAATTTATTTTTTGAACTTATAAATTCACTCACTTAAGAAATTAACCAAAAAAAAAAATTAGAAGTTTATAAACTATCAATTATCAAACATGTTATAAGATGTTTTGAATAGCCAAACATTCTCTTAATGTTAAATCTACTGGGACGAACCATTTTTATATGGTAACATTTATTAGGAATAATGTCAGTTTGGAAAACAAAAGGTTCCGGTGGGGGGTATTTTATAAAGTTAGCTTGCCCCTAAAAATATATGCAATTAAATCTGTTTAGGACATCATATATTACAAGAAATCTTCGTTCTGTTTTATTGGGAAGTTTCATTATGAAGTTTATAAAGTTTGCTTGCCCCTAACATTTATTAGGAATGATGTATGTTTCGCATCGTATTTGCCAGCATTATCAAATCTTCGTTCTGTTGTTTTTCTGAAGTTTAATTATGAAAAAGGTTGGTTTTTTTAGTTTATAACTGTTGCTTTAGAATTATCTTGTACATGGATAAGAATTCAAGAGCAAAAAACATGATGCGTGTAATTGAATTTTGTCTGCGTGTGCTGAAACGTGGAAGTATATCAAGTCGATCATGTACGCATTGAAGGAACAGTTTTGTCATTTTGGACGTTGTACCTTTCATTCAGACATAGGAGAGGAAAAAACATTGTTGATAATCTATCAATCCAATTTTTAAGTTTTGCCACTGGGCCTGTAACTCAGTGGTGGGGCTTGAACTTGGCGCCAACGAATTGCCGGGTTCGAACTCTCTTCTCGTCTTCCCTTACCCATTGGGTGAGTGAGTGTGTGTGTGTGCGCGGTGTTCTGGTTCCGTTTAGGATGAGGCATTTACTATTTGAACTGATTTTCTATGTTCCTCAAGCACCATCTTATTCATCATTGCGCTGATACGAATAGATATAATTGGTGGGAGTAATATTTGAATGTTGATTGAATTCTTTGTTTTTAAGATCGATCCGTTCTTTCCTTGCATTATGTCTTTTTGTTTTATTCAGCGTATTTGCAGTTCGATTGATCGACTACCAGATGATGTGCTAGTTTCCATACTGCCGCGCTTATCGGTGGTAGAGGCTGTAAGGACTAGTGTACTTGCGAGCAGATGGAGACACCTCTGGATGTTTAATTCGGTTCTCAACTTTGATGATAATAGACGAGTGGTCTCCAAATTGGAGGAACGAAACGTGCCCCCTGATATCCAGAGGGTGAGATTTGTGGAATGGGTTAACAGAGTGGTTAACTTGCATTCTGGTGCAACCATAGATGAGTTGAGAATATTGTTTGATTTGGATACAAGTTTCGCCAGCGATATAGACCGGTGGATAGCATTTGCATTCGCCAAGAGGGTTAAAATGCTAGAGTTAAATTTTATGGGGATTTATGCTAGTGGTATTCATTACGGGAAATATCATTTTCCAAATATATGTCATCCTGTGGAGGGCACGCGTATTTTTCCTCTCGGACTTACGAGCTATGAGTCGCTCATAACGCTAAGTCTCGCTAATGCATATGTAACCGGAGACTTTTTGGAGTTTTTCATCTCCAACTGTCCACTCTCTGAAGAATTAGTTGTGAAAAATTCAGGTCGCGTGAAGAGTTTGAGAACCTGTGGCCCATTGATCCGGTTGAGGCATTTGACAATAGTTCGCTGCCTTGGTTTCAGAAGCCTCGAGATTTGCTCACCGAATCTGCGCTCTTTTACTTTTGCTGGAAGTTTTGCTGCCATAGCATTGAAGAATGTCTCTTCTCTTATCAGTTTATCCCTTGAGGCAAAAGTGCCTCAGATATTAGCTTATAATTCGAACCAAATTTCTGGATGTTTGTCACGGCTTGAGACTCTTAACGCTTCGAACATCTTCTCTTCTGGTTAGTATTTGATTCCATTTTTTAAAATCGGCTAGGTAAAATTTCTTTAGTGCGTAATGCTCAGCTGTATTCGTCTCAGCAGGAATATGAAGTGCTGCCGAGATTTCCAGATTTACCTAGGCTGAAGAAACTAGTACTTGATGTTTGTGCAGATGGACCGGAAAGTCTCCTCTGTTTTGTTCCCCTGATAAATGCTGCACCTTTGTTACGTGAAATCGTGGTGAAGGTGAGTTCATTATTTGATTCCGGAGTTATGTCTTTAATGTCAGATTGATACACGAATTTTACAATTGAGCAACATATTTGATCTTACAAAGTTTTGCCCTCTTGATTGTTTTGGGACAGTTACGTTGGATATGTTTGCAGCCGTTGATCTCAAGAACAATATGTCCAGCTAGAGGACACAGACTTTACTGTCTTCAAGTGCTTCGTATGTGTTAGTTTCACATAGGTCCCGGAACGTATACGCAGCGGAATATTAAAAATTTTATATAAACATATTACACATTATATGCTAATTATATTTGTCCCGTGACTATTGCGACGCGGATCTACTATGCAAATTAATAACCAAATCGTTTAAACAAGTTTAGTAGTTTTAATTACCTTTTCGCACTCCTGTTGTCGTAGGGAATAGAGCGTATTCAAATACGCGGCTCACGTTTCCGAACTATCACGAACCGTTCGCGCTTTCGTAGGAATCCAATTGTTTTCCCTCTAAGCGTATCCACACGTTAACCACACCACGATTTAAATCCTATGCAAGACTTGGATTTAAACCGAAATATATATATGAATTTATACTAACACTTAGTATATGGGCTCGTTGGAAGAGGGCTCGTTGGAAGAGGGTGGACTCTATAGTTAATTCTTAATCAATTGTTTATCAACTAAACAATAATTAAGAACTAAACAATGATTAAAGAGAGATAAAAGGGAGAGTGACGGTACAGAAGGAAAAAAAATGGGAAACAAACTTTTGTTTCTTGATTTTCGGCCCCTTGATTTTGATAGAAAAGAAATTCTTTCTTTTCAAACTCCTTGTGTGTTTTTTATGCATAACAATCCAAGGGGTATTTATAATCCTTCATTTGGCCGGATGCCTATACCACTAGGAGTCCAACTCCTAGTTCTCATACAACTCCCAATATTTATCACGTTTTATCTCTCTTTTAGTATATTTATCTACTAGAATTTATTTATCAACTAGAAGACTTATCTCATAGTCTTATAGTCAATTTGAAATTCTATAATTAAATTAAAATATTAAATTAATTCAAAATTAATTTAATTCTAATTTCAATTTAATCCCCAAATCAAAATCATATTTTAATTTGGTCCTTAATTGAAAACTTACTTCAATTTAGTTCTTAAATTAAAATCAAATTTCAATTTAGTCCTAAATTGAAATCTTATTTCAATTAATAAATCAATTGAAATCTAATTTCAATTAATAAATCAATTGAAATCTAATTTCAAATCAATTTCATTAATTGATTCTTAATCAATTAATTTCCAAATCAATTTCCCAAATTGATTCCTATCCACCAATTTAATGAGATAGGTCAATTGAATTAGCCCTCAATTCAATTGATCTCATTAATCAATTCAATTTGATTAATCAACATTAATCAATTCATATACTCAGGTGCTTGGTCAACTATTGTGTGTGACCCCTTAGGTTCACCAATCGATTAGCGACGGGCTTGCAATCAAAGCAATATTTTAGATAATAAAATTATCTATGATTAATTGAACTCCTTTAATCAATCACCATTTTATTAGAACCCTTTCTAATTAATGGTCCCCATCCATCGTGGTCGATGTCTTGCAACAAGCCCACGAATACCTAGTCAATAGGTGAAGTATTAGCGCGAACCTTTCTACTTATGACTTACCGTGCAAATACGGTCCCTTCGTTGTCTAGTTTTCCGATTGAGGTTTGGGACATGGGATTTGAGAAATCCAATTAACCTCAATTCTCATAATTCTATTTAAATAATCCATTTGACAATTGACTTAGAAAACTCAATTTCTAATCATTGTCCTCCACCTTGCGCAAGGATTTAAGTGGACTAATTACAACAGAATGTATGGAAAACTCACTCGCTCAACTAGGCGAGCAACGAATCCTTTATTGACTTTCACTAGTCTCCATATATGGGAGACCTATACCCAATATAAGAGTACTAAGACTCGCCATGGAGTCGACGCCTATATCAAAGTATAAATGCCCATATACAAGACTACTATGAAATCTCAAGTCTAAGGATTAGTTAAAGCGCGTCATAAGCTTGGAAACTTTCCTAATTCTTTTATTCCCATTTAGGAGTTTCCATGTGGGATCCTCAGTGAACTCATTCCCTAATGAGCACCCATTTATGCATACGAGTGTCACTACACTCGATGTCCATGAAACAAGACATCCTCCCATTTGAGATACGTCATAAATGCAAGTCTTTTAGTGAGTCAGGTCGATACCCCAGTCTCTATTAGACTCAATGACTTGGAGTAATTTTGATCACGCCTTAGAGACTTGTTTCAAGACTTCCATCTCTATGTGAAGCCAAGTCCCATAGCTTAAATGTGATCATGAAGATTCAACCACATATATTAAATATAAATAATATAACTAATGCTATTATTTAATCAAACTTCCAATTTATTATTTAATCAAATAGACTGTTTGATACAAAGAGTAATTAACAAGCTAAAACATATTGGTTTGCTGGGCACTACTCTAACAGTATGGTTGATTTTGTTGGTGCCAGAATCGACATTGAGATGGCCCAATACGTGCTCGAGAATGCTGGTTCGCTTAAAAATATCGTTATTGATCTTCATCGACCGGGTGGACAAGTTATGAGTATCAATCGGATGGTAGTGGCTATTGAAGGTGTGCGTCTGCTAAAAGCGAAGCTCCTTCTGGCAGATTATTTAATTATATTAATTATATTTTTTTCGTTATCTCAATTCATAAGTAAATTTTGGTGATTTACACGTGTTACGAACTTAGAGTATGAGGCATGAGATGGGGTATCGTTTTGAGCAGGGGATCCCTTCCGTATATATACATATATATATATATATGTATACAATTAATTTTTGTAAGTCTTTCATTTAGTTATTTAAGTTTTTGAACAAAGTGTTGCACTCTTCGAAAGCTTTTGCTTTTTTTTTGTTTTTTTTTTGGGTAACGCAAAGCTTTGGCTTCCGTTTATATAGTTTTGGTGGGCTCTACACATAAAGGAACAATTTGTGCATACTGTCACGGATGGTACAATTGCAGCAAGTCCTCTTATTTTATTTATTCTTCTTAACCTTAAACAACGTCTAAAATTTAAATTCTTGATATTATTAATGGAATATTCAGATTGAAAGGGTCGGCTCCATAATGAGTTTACACAACACTTGATTCTAATTAATCAATCAGTAAATCAGAATCGGATGGTTAATACAAAAAATAAAAAACTCTTAACAAGAGGAAGGCTCTAACTTATCTTTAAATTTAAATGAATACTCAAAATATAAAGTGGATTTGCTTCCAGATATTTCCCTTTTTATTGTTTTTTAAAATGTTAATCGTTGAAATAGAAAGCACATCCAATAGTATTGGAAGTAAAACCACATTCAACAACATAATTTAAAGAGATAAAGCCCAATAAGCAATTCCGTATAGAAAATTGTGTTTTATCATACAAATGAATTGAGTGAATAAATAAAATACAAATAAATGAATTGTTTGAATCTCCTTGGATCATGCGTTGTAAATCAATGAATTTTTTCATTTACTGGTTATTTTTTCTTGTTTTCCTCAAATCGTACATGCTAAATTAATCATGCTGTTAATTGTTCTTGTAACTTTCCTAAACCTATGGGCCATTAACAATTAAAATCTTCTTGCAGCATTAAAATAATTCAAAAACATCAAGAAATACTATGTAGTTGAAATTGCCACAATTTATTAATTATATAATATAGATTATTACTATAATTGATAGATATTCATGATTTAATGTACAATTTAGTCAAACACCCCCCATTTCCTATATTATATAGTATAAATTATTACTATAATTGATACATTTTCATGATCTAATGTTTACAATTTGATTTACCTCAAAAAAAAAAAAAATGCTTAACAATACATCAAAATTCTTTGGTCAGTCATGGGAAATTTTCCGACTTGGATCTTTCAATTAAAGTTTCTTCTAGAAAATGTTTTTTTTCTTTGTAATATAGTCAAAATTTCATAAAAAAACATTGACTATAACACCATGTCCCGGCATTTTTTTTGTTTTTTTGATCACTTTTAAAAGAAATTCTAAAACTCGATTAGTGAAACAAAACCCTAATAGAAGTACTATTTTAGAAAAAGTTGATCATCTTGTGCCAAATTTTTGGAATTTCAAGAATTATTTTGGATTACATTAATATGACATCCTAATAATCCTTTGCTTGATTTCTACCAAATCTAGAAGATAAGTTGTCCGCCAAATATTTTTTGTCCGTTAAATTTAAATATAATAATATCAAAAAGTATTAAAATATAAATTTAATCAAATGATTAAATATTTATATCCAAATGAATAGTATCTCACGGGACTATAACACCATATTATGAAATTTCTTTTTGGCACTGAACAAAAATCTAAAACGCAATTAGTCCAGCAAACAAACCCTAGTAGAGAGTACAATTTTAGAAAAGTTGACCATCTTGTGCCAAATTTTTGGGATTTTCAAGAATTAGTTTGGATTACAATTACATTAATATGACATCTTAATAATCTTTTAATATTTTGCCTAATTTGTACCAAAATCTAGAGGGTAGGGTGTCCATTTTAGACACCAATATTACCGGGCATTTATCAAGCCCAACAAACAAAATTACAAAATCACCAAACGCCAAACCCCCCTACCCACCCACACCCACACCCACGCCCGCACCATGACCCTTTCTTACGCATGTGATTTACATACATTCTTGAGAAAACACAATACAAAGCACATTCCTTAAATTCTTTTCATCACTTTAGATTTTTGCCACCACCCCACTTCTTGTCTTTGCATTGTATCCTCAGCCAATCTCTCCTCTCTCTCTCTCTCTAAATTGTTTTGGATTTATTGAAGCTTTGAAGTCACTGGAACTCGCGGCTACTATTCTATCTTTTCTACAGTTTCTTTCAATCTCCGGCAGTTCCTTTTACTTTTCTATTCGCGTATTCTTTGTTTTTGGATTAATACAATTAAACGCTACATATGGCTTGATTCGAGCGTGGAAGGATAAATCAAAGGAATCAATCAGAAACTGATTCCAAATCAAGTTCTCGGTATGTTAAAAGTTCTTAAACCTTTGTAATTATTGGCTCACGCACACGCACACACACACACACACACACACACACACACACACAGAGTATATGATCCTATAGTTATAGCCAAGTTTAGGTGTTGACGGCTGCTCGTCATTTTAAAACCTCAATGCTCTGCAACTTCCTTTTTTGCCTTTGGTGAGTTAAACCTCTCCTAGATTTATTCTTTTTTTTTCCCCTCTCTCTTTCAATTTTTTTCTTTCAACCGCATTGAGTAAAATCTGCGTAAATTCGACTCTCCAATTTTTCACCTCTGCTGCTTTTCATAAGAAACAACAACTCTTGATTGTATTCATCTGGGAGAATAGATCCTTTTACATCTCTTCCCATTAAGCTGGGATAAAGATATTAATTGGTTTCACTATATCTCAGAAGGGGCGTTGTCGGAGAGGAGTAATTTGTTTGATTCACAGAAAATTAGAGCTGCCCGGATAGAAATCTTCATTATATTTTTTACATGGATATAATTCAAGAATTGGGGCGTTTTCAGAAAAGTCAGATTTTATATTGAGATGTCAGGAGGGGTTTTATGAGATAAATTTGGGATCCCAGAAGAAAAAAGGGGAAAAAAAGAATGAAGAAGAAGTAGTTTGGGGCAAAGTGTTCATTAATTGGAATCGAAGTTTGTAAATATGGAAGAAGGTAAAGATCCTGCTGCAGTGAGCCGGACTAGAGCTTTGCCCCAAAGACTACTCAAGTTACTCGTATTTTTTCTTGTTCTCTGTTCGACTTTCTCTGTTTTTAGTATCTACATGATTAGGTACTTTGGAGTTAACAATATAGTCACTTCTGTGAGGCCTACATTACTGCCCTGCAATAAAGAACTCACAAAATTAGAAGAATGGATCAAGCCCCCGTCTGATTTGATGCACAAAATGAGTGATGAGGAGTTGTTTTGGAGGGCGTCTTTCGTGCCCCGTGTGAAGAAGTATCCGTTTAATAGGGTTCCGAAAGTTGCATTCATGTTCTTGACTAAGGGACCGTTGCCGTTGGCACCACTTTGGGAGAGGTTTTTCAAAGGGCATGAAGGAAGATATTCTATCTACATCCATTCGCTGCCTTCATTTGAGGCTGATTTTCCATCATCGTCCGTGTTTTATGAGAGGCAGATACCTAGTCAGGTAATCTTCGTTAGCCCTTTCTTTTGTGAGAGCTCTTTTATCTATTGTTCATTGTGAAGTAAATTTTGTTTGATTTTTTTGAAGGTTTATTGGTGTTATCATATTCCACATGGTTATATGATTTATCAGTGGCTTGGTTTGCGTATCTGGTAATTGAATTTCTATTGGTTGAAATTGGTTGTTTGTTTAGACATATGAAAGTCATCTGGTCTTGTTCTTTTTCCTTTTGTCATTTTAACAATCAAGTGCATTATAAGTCTTTCTTTTGTTCTTTTTCTTTTGTCTCCTTGTAATTTCAGGGTTGTTCTTGAGGGGTGGGGACTGGGGGTTTGAGTGTGTCTGATGTTCTCATAGCTATCTAGGAAAGTGGATCTCTTGGACTTGGACCTTTCGACCTGAAAATATCTAAAAATTTCTCTAAAAAGCAGAATTTAGTATATGAGAATCTGCTAAAACAACAGATCGGTCATATGTTTTCACTTGTCAATGGTTGAAGTTTGAAGGAGCTTCTCTCATCTTTGCTTTTCGGACTAACTTAGACATGCCTCTTCAAAACAGTGCTTTTGGAATGCCATATCTACCCATGAATGGGGGACCGTTTACAATCATCACGTTTGTGTTAATGATTGTTTCTTTGAGAATTTGGCATTCTCCTTGTTATGGACCGAAGTTCATCTCTTATGAGAACTCCTCTGAGAAATTAAACTCTAGGAAGTGGGACATTGTGATGGGGGAACGAGCATGTTCAGCTCTAATACAAGCTATCTTGTACAAGAATAATTGGGAGCTTACTACTTATTTTATGCCTTGTATATCCTTTATAAAGATCTACTAAATGAAACAACCTTAACAATGCGTCATAGTTGAAGGCATGGATATTCACTTTATTCAAAGTACAAAGCATGTCCAAGTGTTAGTTCTGTGAGAGGCTTTGCTTTTTGGGCCCATTACACTGTCCTCCTCCCTATGTAACTATGTGTAATCATACAACTTTTCCCTCGTGGTTTCAAGATTACAAATACGCTCTTCCGGCCATCGACATGTGATATAACTGGACAAAATGTTTTAAATATTGGGAGCATAGTAGAGAGCAATTTGGGGGAGTTTATTAAATAGGGGCCCTATTTAACAATGTGTAGTAAACGACAAACCTATGCAACTATATGGTGGAGATAGATTACAAGTATACGTAATCTTGATACCCAGAAGGGAAATTTGTGTGATTGAACATAGTTACTGAGAGAGCACTATATTTGTTACTTGTTCTGTTTCCTTATTCTTTCTAACTTGTCATTGTTGGATGACATCCGGTTCGAGTGAAGTTCACACCTGCACTTTGTCCTCTCATATTTAAGTATTTATATTCATCAACATTTCTTTTCTCACTTTTTGAATTTTCTGTAAGTGGTGGATAATTTCTCACTCTCAAAATCCTTCATCAACATTTCTTTCGATTTCTTATATGCTAATTCTGAGGGTCCCACCCTCTCAACAGATCTCTGAATGGGGAAAAATGAGTATGTGCGACGCCGAGAGAAGACTCCTTGCCAACGCTCTGCTGGACATATCCAACGAGCGCTTTGTCCTGCTATCCGAATCCTGCATTCCCCTCCACAGCTTCACCACAGTCTACAACTACATAACAGGCTCCAAATACAGCTTCATGGGCGCGTTCGATGACCCTGGGCCGTACGGGAGGGGGCGCTACAACGACAACATGCTGCCTGAGGTCAACATCACAGACTGGCGCAAGGGATCCCAATGGTTCGAAGTCAACCGTAAGCTCGCCCTTCACATCGTGGAGGACACCAAACTCTACCCCAAATTTTCTCAATTCTGCAGGCCCGGGTGTTATGTGGACGAACACTATTTTCCCACCATGCTTACTATTCAAGCGGGCAATCTCTTGGCCAATAGGAGCTTGACGTGGGTCGACTGGTCAAGGGGTGGGCCCCACCCCGCGACGTTCGGTGGTCCGGATATTACAGAGCAGTTCTTGAAGAGAATTTATGAAAGTCAGAACTGTACTTACAATGATCAGGTTTCCTCTCTTTGTTATCTTTTTGCAAGGAAGTTCTCTCCAAATACATTGGAGGCTTTGTTCTTGTTAGCTCCAAAATTCTTAGGTTTTTAGCTAATAAGAGATTTAGGTGGTGATCTTGTGATGAAAATGAACCGTTTATGTACAGGAAAGAGGGATCATAAAAGTTTGCTTGGGGGGAAATGTGAGGGCTGGTGGGTGGTTGCTGACTTGCTGTTGTTATAGTCTTTGTTACAAAAAAACATTAATATAGAGTTGGAATTTTTGTTGTCCATTTTAACCCCTTTTTTTTTAAACCCATTTTAACCTTTTTACTTCCCATAAATGTTTTTCTCCAAGCCTTTTCATTTAGGTCTTGGTAAGGAATTAATTAAAAACCTCTGTAATAATGATTAGAAATATGAAATGCATACAGAGGTGAAAGTAAAAGTATTCTTATATAAACTTGGTGTTTTGGATCTCATATACGAATCAAACGGTTTAAATTTTATTATATTTTGTATGTTAATAATTTTTTAAGTGAATTAATAATATGTCACGGTCTGAATTGTTTGATATATGCGTGAGGTTCAGACTGAGTGCGTAGTAGAATTTCCCGAGTTTTGTTGAGAATGAACTTCCATGGTACTGACTCTCAATTGTTCAAAGCTCGTTTAGGCTTAATTTATTAAATATACATTCTAATTTTTGCTCGTTTTAATTAATAGTTAAATTAAATTCAAACAAAATTTTAAGTTTAATAGAAAATCCAAATTAAATACACAAATCACTTTTTGTACTCGACTCAATTCCTTATTCCGTCGCATTCCCTAGTGGATACACTTGATTTTGTCCAACATATTCTTTTGTCAGCATTTCTTTAAGATATCTTGAAATGAAGGAAATCTGTCCTTGAAGTTAATATTTCATTTATTATCATTGAAGGCATAGCGTACACAAGGTTTATCTACAATTTTCATTTTAACACTGCTTCTTAATTAGTTCATCTTCTTAGTTATATATTCGATTTGCACTATATATATATATACTATTAATGATCTAAATTGTACCACATTTTGAATTTATTTGAAAAGATAATAAAATATAAATATATTTAACTGTTCAATTTATATCTGAAATTTAGAAGGTGTTTGAGATTGCTTTTGCTTTTATTTTTGAAAAAGTTAAAGTTGTTGAAAAAGTTGAATAGTAAAGTTGGTAGTGTTCGAAAATAAAAATTAAAAATTGATAGTAAAAGTATGGAGTGTTTAAAAATAAAAGTGAAAAGCAATCAAAAATTGATAGAAAACAACTAAAAAAGTTTAATTTATTTACAAAATACCAGAAATCACTTTTAAGATGTTAGAAGCAAGCTTTTTTTCAACTTTTTCAATTTTTGTTTTTTTTCAATTTAATTTAAATAAAAGTTATAAAACTAGATATTTAAATTAACTTTTTTAAAATTGAAAACAGCAAAATAATATTTTTAGAATTTTCATAACACCCCTTTAATACGAGGCTCATGAGTTTTTCGGGTTTAATAAATTTTGTGATTTTTTTTTTGAGGGAAAATAAATTTTGTGAATTGAAATGACACGAAAGGTACTTTTTGCTATACAGAAGTACGTGTCACAGTCTTGGTGGCTGAGAAGGTTCTCGAAGTTCGTAATTTTAATGAACCAAGCCGGAATTCTAACTTCGCCCGTGCCGTGTTCTTGTTCTCTCTCTCTCTCTCTCTCTTACCTATATTGAATTGAGTTGTCTATGATAGTGGCCAGCACATGGCCCCCCAACCAACCGCATATATGCCCCTATGGCCTGTTCCGATTCCCCCATTTATTATTGATTATTCCCCAGCAGGCCAGCACACATTCTTCGCCTATTGTTCAAACTTATTAGTATTTTATTAAAACATGATTTTTAATCTAATTACAATGGACATCAATCATCTCAAGATATATATATATATATATATATATACACACACGTCTTTTGTTAAGTGTTGATTATGAATTATGTCAATATGAACAATAATGTGGTTCGATGTTATTTTTTCACGACTTATATAACTATTTGTATTTTATAAGCTAGATATATCAATACAGTGGTTGATATACTTTATTATATATTTTAAATAAAAAATCAAATTGAAAGAAATGAGTATTGCCCCGCCCCCAACCGAGGAAAAAAAGATAGCAATTCATTTATTAATAAAAAAAAACCCTTAATTTTTTATTAAAGCATTTATTTAAAAAAAGATTATAAATATTAGAATAATCTCAAATGATTTTTGATGTGAAATAAATCTAATGATCCTCCAAACACAATTTAAAACTTCAAAAAAACACACACACACACACACATCTTTGTTATACAAAGATGATTATACAAAGATGAGATCCCTTATATTCCAAATTGATTAATTTAAATACAATATAGCAGTAAAATTACATTTTACAATTTATTTTCAAATATTCCGTTTCTAATTTACCTTGAGAAATTATAGCCAAATCGAACATTGATTGATATTTATATTTAGATAAGTCTGGAAATTATTATGTGACCAATAAAATCATAAAACATACTATAAACCCAAGAGTTACGCGAATTAAGTTTTCAAAATTACGCAATTAAATTATTCGAAATTCAAAAGGATCCCCAAAAGGCCAAAAAGCCCCTTCAACTACGGAATTAAATAAAATGATAATTGGCCAGTTTGATACGCTGTCGTATCAACCAGCTGTCTTTCCAGTCTGTAAACTCGGGCAGCTGCCCGAACAACCTAGCATCTGCCCTAAAACCCTCGCCTTCCCCCCTCTATATATATAGCCCAACGTCCCCACGTTCTCTTCCTCAGCTCCGCCATTCACTTAACGGGAAACGCCATCGCCTCATTCCCTCACACACAGTAATACACCCTTAGAAAAAACACACCGAAGCTACAATGGCGGTGTCTCAGGCCAAGGCTCTGCTCGTTGCAATGGCGATAGTCACAATTTTCGCTCTCATTGGGAACTCAGCTGCGCAGGAGGCTCCCGCTCCGGCGCCGACTTCTTCGGCCGGAATTGCGTTGCCGTCGTTCGCCGCCGGCTGCGCCGTCGCGGTAGTCTCGTTCCTCTTTGGCTCTGCTCTCTGGATCTGAATTTTGTGAGGAGAGTTTCTATATACACTTAGTGGAGTGTATGTATAGGCCGATGCCGCAGTGTTTTTAGGGATTTGTGGAGTCTGATTTATGGTTTGTGCAGATCTGTTTGGTGTTTTACTTCTTATTTGAGTGATATTATCTTTAGGATTTCGTGCTGAGATTTTTGGATTTTCTTCCATTTTTGTAATTATTCGATATTTTATCGTGCATTTTATATTTCATTACGTGGTATCATATTTCAGTTTGATTTCCTTTTTTTTCGTGTATATTTTTACTCTCCAGGGTTATTTGCATTTATTCAGCGTAGTATTTACAGATTAGCCAAATATTACATGATTTTTTAAACTAGTAGGAAGACGTATGATAATGACGAGATTTTCAAAAAATCACCTAAGCTTGTGAATTATGATTAAAAGACTTTGAGTTGGTCAAATCAATTGTCATTGAAAGTACACTAGTTGAGTGAGATTTATTTGGACTTTTGTAATGAGTTGGTTGTTAATTGTTATTATACTCTGTTAAGCTCCTATGTTAGCAGATAATAATAACGTATTATGTTATTTTGTATAAACATATGCATGAATTGTTAACAGTGGAAATGATTTACAGCTAAATTATTAGGATTGTACTGCTAATGAACCAAGATTTGAGTTAATATGTTGTGAAGTCAGTATACATCAAATAATTGTTTGATATTGTTGCACCCTTTGTTTGTCGTATTTGAGAATCATTGTTTTTTTTCTTTTGATAAATGAGAATCTCTAGTAGACTAGTAGTTGATTGAAGCCGTTGATTGCTCATTTTTCTTCCTAGAAAGCTGTGCTAAGAGGTGTGTTCGTCCCAACAAAAAATCAGGAATATTGTATCATGTCTTCACTCCGATTACCATTCTATCGCAGAAAAAGCTCGCGTATGTGTGTGTATTAGTTTTCAAAAGTGTTAGCCAATGCAGGATTTTTTTATTGTTGGATAAAAAAAACAGGGTGATTTCTTTTGTAATGACGAGTGTGCTAGAAAATCGTTTCTTACATATGAATAATTGTATAAGATAGTGTCGGTGACTAAGTCCTTTTCCTAGCCCTTAGTCAAATTTTTTGCGTCATAAGAGTTAGGCAGTTCAACCACTTTTATACTAAAGGGTACACTAACGACATACCACATTGAAATATTTATGCAAAAATGTTTTTTTCTGTGCAGAAAATCGGTGCCCACAGGTTATTGGGCCTTGATTTGCTTCTAAACTTCATTTATGGTTTGTGCTTTGCACTTAATTTTCATTTTTTCCTAGCCCACAAGTATAATTGGCGGAGGTTTTGCCTTTGCTTTTTGCGAGTCCCAACTCCCAACTATAGCTTTATAATGTTCTTTTGCTTTGGTGGAATATCATGTCTTTGCCTTTACTAAAGTTGTGTGGAAAATATTCAAACAAGAACTTCATCTTGAAGTAATACACAAAATGTGGAATAAGGTTACAATTAGTCCACTAAGGTTTCGGAACTTCACTGCGTTAAGTGCGACCATCAAGGATTTTTGAGTAATTAAAATTCTGGGGCTTATTGGCAAGCTAACATACACATCTTTTTCACAATAAGCGCACAGCATAGACACTCCACACACACACACAATTAGAATTTAAATTTAACACTGAACTCTCGAAGCTTCTAAAAATTAAGTTGCACGCCTATTAGGCCAAATACATGCAAATTCCACGTGCAAAATACATGGAAGAAAAATACATGTCCATTGAATCAAAAACCAACAAAAAATACCGGACATATCTGAAAGGTCAAGATTTTTATCGACAATCAAGATAATTGAATAACATGGAAGGTCAGTGGAACTTGTATAATTCCCTTCCTCGTGGTTGTAGGGTTCTATTTCAATTTTCGTGGTTGTAGGGACCTATTCTGTTGTTTCGATGTTCACTTTAGGTTGTACTTATTTTATTATAGAGTTTTTTTTTTCTAACTAAATTTGCTTTGTGTTATACGTCCGACAAATAGTTTCTTTAAAAAAAAAAAATCAATCATTTTGTTATTGAAGATAGATTACTTATGTACCAAAAAATAGGGGCAAATCGATTGCATAACCATATGATTTGAGCCCCTCCCATAACAGAAGCAGAGACAAATTTTGGGAAAATATTTTGAGAATCTAAAAGCCCATGGCTTCTCTACTCTGAATCTGAGTCCATGTTTCCCATAGCCTTCAACCCTCTTGGTCTCTGAAAAAATGAAGTGCCATTGTTAAATAAGAAAACAAAATAGCAGATTGAAAGGGGAGAAAAAAGATAAAGCAAAAAAATAGTTCAAAATGAAATCCTAAAGGGAAATGGAGTACCTTCTTCGAGACCTTCTTCTCTCTCACTTCGTACCGTTCAAGGGTTAAATCGCATAGCCATGCTCCTGGACTTACCAACTGCAAATGCAATAAGGATGTAAATATTAGGAAATTGATATTTAACAATTTATAGATGCAAACTTATAATTTATTATCGAATGTTTCTATGGTGTTACCAAGTTTTTTTTATGGCACATAATAGAGTGTTAAACAGTGGTGCAAGAATTTACATCCATATGTCTGGGCCTTTTGGCCAATGGACATGTACACCGTCCTTTGGCGGAGCCTTCATCTTAGAAATACACCCACCAACCATGGATTATCTATAATATATAAAATTAAACTAAAAAAGTCAAGAGATGCAGTAAAAGGTGTTCTAAAAAATAACTAGGACGATTATTTCAAGTTACCTATTTACAAATGGAATAATTCTTAAGGCAAGAGGTGCACGTGTACCTTTTGACCTATATGTACCTCTAGGCCTTTAAAAGTATGGAGAATTATAATTAAATGTTTGAATCTTGACAGTGTGCGTATTATTATTATTTTATTTAAAATGCATCCATATAATAAATATACATATATATATATATATATATATATATATATATATATATGAAAAGAAGGAAGGGAGGGGATTGATCCAAACACAAGCAATGCGCTGACCCATGTCTAGTTGTTAGTTTGTTTAGCTGCCAACGTGCAGGGACATCTATGGGTTCTCCCCACTAAACAAAAGGAAGAAACAAGATAAAGTTGTCCCACCAACATTATGGGAATTGACATATTCCTCCACCCCCCCCAAACAAACAACAACAGTAATTAATAAAAAATTGCAAATAATAGAGTACATCAAATCACTATAAGATTTATAGGAATTTTACTTGATTATTAAAAAAGAGAAAATAGAAAGTCTCAATTTCTTCTCTCATTCTTTTTATTATTTTGTTTTTTTTAGTTTATTTTATTCAGCATTTGAATATGTCAATCGAACCAGTAAAATTGCCGACAATTTCCGTGAATTTTATAGCAAAAGTTTGAACTTTAATACAAGCAAAAAAGAGAGGAAGCCATCCATTTGCAAAGAAAATGGTCGTGAAATGGACCTCACCTCACATGACTTTAGGAAAAGTTCTTTTATAAGTACCTATTCACCCCATAATTCAAATCCAACCAAATTTTATATATAGTTTATAACATATATATATATACAAGTATATATAAGATGAGATTGAATATAAATCATTATATGCATACATCCGATTTAAAAATGTTTTTCCTCATTCAATTGGAAAAAAAAAAGCAATGCAACATTTTGTTTTGTCGATTTTTATTAAAAACATGAAGATAAATCAAAAATTGAAAGCACCTTAAAACTATTTTTTTCCCAATTGTTAGTTGTTCTTTAAAATTCAAACACCGTATTTCACTTTTTTCATTTCAAACAATATCCTTTTCCATTATTCAATTGTTTCTTTCAACTTTTTATTTTTTATTTTTTAAATTTTAACTTCTTCAAGAGTAGAAGTATTTCTAAACTTTCCTAAGTCCAATTATCAGAAAAGAAAAAATAAAAAGAAAGAAGAAAACAGAAAGGATTCTAGTAAGTCCAGTTTCCAAAAAGGCCACGTCTATTAATTTGACAGCACCCACATGGCTCATAATAATAGCCTTACATTATAATAATGAACAAAAAAAGTATACACAAAATTATTTAATTCGAATCAAATTAGTTACATCGAATTTTATAGTGCACCTTATTATTGAATTTTCCACGGGTGTTAATGAGGCTCTTAAAGGCTCATTAAGAGTTGCCTCTATATGCTTTCGCACAGAAGATATTCTTTGCTCAAATTTCTAGCACATAATAAAAAGGTCTTATCAGCAAAGATTGATATTCCTAGTTTCTTTAGGGTGAGAAATGAAGAATAATACTCTTTAAAACATATTGAAAACACAAGGCATATTGGAGCTTATATTAGTTATTAACTAGAAATACATCCCCCCCCGCGGCCCCAAAAAAATTAAAATTAAAATGTAAAAGTCTTGGTTGGCAATATTCAGTTAATTGCATTTACTAAACATAATTTTCTCCTTTATAGCTCATTAAAGCACAGATTTCACTTACCAATTAGCAAGAATTATTTACCATAAATCAACCAAACTAATTGCACAAAAGATTGTGATATGATTTATACCTAATAGAAGAGCCCACTCATTAGCGCAATGGCATGATTGAAATTTAAAAGTTAAAACCAAAAAACAAGTAGAAAGCATTAAAAATAAAATAAATTGAGGGAATAAAAAAACTTACATTGAGTGTGCGCTGAACAAACTTGGCTCGCTTCTTGGGTCTCTGAGGGAGCTTGGACCCTTTAATTGCCAAGAAATCCTCTTCTTTCTCCTTATTCGTCAAGGCTATCACGAACTTCGGCGGCCACATGGCGGCGATCGTGTTGCCGCCGCCCTTTTTCCCGTCATGGGTTGTCTCCGACGACCCAGAACCACCACCTCCGCCGCCGTGGTAGTGGTTGTCATTATGATAAATACTGTTATTATTGCTGTTGTTCTTGTTACTATGGTGGTGGCTGCTATTATTATTATTATTATTATTATTATTATTACCACCACTTTTCTTTTCGGCTCTATCTGGGGATGTCAATCCCCTTGCTCCTCCGTTGCTATGCCCCCTCATACCAAGCGAACTATCTGAATTTCTAAAACAAAGAAAAAAGAAATATAAGTAATTGGATCAGAATTCAGAAAAATATAAACCATATAACATACATAAATATTCAAAGAAATACTATCATGACTGTCTATACTAATAACGAAATTTCATTACACAAAAAGACGGTAAAAAAGTAAGAGATTTTTCATGGGTAGGCGATGAAATTACAGGTATAGCCTTGTGGGGTAAGTGTTTTTTGGATCACAGGATGGGCGACCAGTGTGTGCTTAGAAAATGGGGTGGAGATGTTAAGAGAAGGTGTGGTTTGGGGGTTCTGATTTGGGTCAGTTTTTAATTTTAAAAGGGTCAAGATATTTGAGGACTGTGTGTGTGTGTGTATTTTGTTTGAGAAAACATTAAATATGGAGAAGAAAAAGTGTTGGCAGAATTTGGGCCGTCGGATTGGAATTCCTCAACGCATTTTAAGAGAGATTACGTGTCCTAATCTTACAATATGTGTGTGGTAGGATTAACAATCTATCAAAAACAATTTCATGGGGGAAAGAAAAGGAATTGAGAGCGAATGGTGGCCCACTTGCCAGGGACGCCAAGGAGCATCACAATGAAATGAAAAGGGGATTTCGGTAATTTTGCTACACATGGGGATGTTCGTTAACCGATGGAATGAGACCCTAAAACTTTTAAATAATATTAAAATTCAAAATTTGAAATTATAAATACCATAACTGGACTGGATGAATTGGCCTCATATTGGGGCTGTGCAATATTCAAATCCAAATTTGTGGACTAGTAGATAAAAATCAGGTGGTTTAACATCAATATCAGCACCACAACGAACAGAAGAAAAATTATTCTATCTTGAGAAATAAGACAATATCAACGAATTCTAAATAAATTGATAAAATAAGGAACATTGCATTTAGATAATATGTAATCATTCAGATCCTAAATATATTCTACTGTTCCCACAATCTAATAAACAAATCACTCAACCTAAGTGAACATGTTTGAATCCACTATGATTTACAACCACACAAATGGTCAGTGAGTTTCTTCTCTCGTGATCCGCATTTATGGTTGAATTGCAACAATCAGAATTCACAAAGTTACCTACAAATCAAATTAGAGTGCACCAAGAAAAGAAATAAAGACTCAATTTCAAACATTAAATCAGCACCCTAGAGAAAAGAAAGAGAGCAAAGAAAATGGCATTGAGGATAAGATGCACAACCCCATAACCAAGCCAAAACAAAACAAAACTAGTCAAAACACGACAAAAGTTGCAAAGTCAAGACGTGTGCAAATGTCCAAAATTCATCATTGCTGCTATCATAATTAAATTAACTAATTCTTAGAAAATCTTCTTTATATAATAATAATAAGTGTAGACAAAACTATCATGTTTCAACAGGATAATTCCTCTTAATCACAGCAGGAACAGGCGAACAGCCTAAAAGTTTCCCAAGTGCACAAGCCAATACCAACAAAATCTCCTCCACTGCAGAAATATTTTCAGTAATTGTCACCACCATATCCCGCGTGATACCCCCGTTAGACCGCAAAAATATTTAAAAAAAAAAAAAAAGAAAAAAAGGGGCTTACCTCAAAATTCGATGAGACGGAGAAGCCGGACGCTGACGGAGATTCAAGTATCCGTTACCACCGCTGTTAATCTTACCAGGACTATTATTATTACCCAGCTGATTTGAATTCGGATCCCTATTATTGAGATCCGACCTGACGACCCGCCGATCGATCCGGGCCGTGGCCCGCTGAACCGTTCCAGAACCGGGTGAGTTGTTAATGCTGTTGGTATGGTCCTTCGCCTGGACCTTCATGCAGCGGAGCCTTTTCCGGTTACCCCACTGCAACACAAAGTCGGACGACGTCGTAGCCGCTGACCTGGATTCGGATCTCAACAACAACCCATCTCTATTGGTGGAGTGGGTGCTATTCCTCTCCATCTCCCACTTTTGTGCACCTGTGAACCCACAAGTCGATGGCCCGCTGTCATCAACGGAGTTTAATGTGCTCTGTTAACCAGATAGAGCCATTTACAGGCAGAATAGGGCAGGGAAAAAAAAAAGAAAAGAAAGAAATAATATCACAGAAATCCAAGAGAGTTTTTAGCCAATTGCAGGTGAAGGCGGGAAAAAGTAGAGACAAAATCAGAGGATTGAGATTTTAACAAATTGGGGAAGAAGTGGAGAGATGTTCTCAAATTTGACCTACCTAAATCGAAAACCACTTAAATTTTGCAATATCTAACTAGAAAAAAAAAGAAGAGATTAATGCTGTAGTCTCATCATTATTGAATGATGAGATTTGGTTTCTGGAAAAAGAAAATGAAAGGATTATAAAGTTATACCACTCTGGTTTCGTTTTCTGAGCTAATTTTTGTTCAGCTCCATGAGAAAATGATAAGAAAATTAATATAGTTGTTCATATCTGAGATTTCAAAGTGTGATTCAAAAGAGGAAGACGAAGAGGATCTCTCAGTGACAAAAATTTTAAACCTCTTAATGAAAAGCAGAAGATAGGAGAAGATGAAAAAAAATTGCAGCAAATTCTTGAAAAATGAAAAATCGAATCAAACAACACAACTTCTGGTGAGAGGTTGATGAAAAATAAAGCAGAATTGAAGATAGTGCTTCCAATTCCCAAATAATTAAAAATAAAAATAAAAATAAAAAAGGAAACTAAATCACCATTGCATTACCTGCAAACCAGTTATCTTCCACTGCAATCCGCTATCTTCAGCAGAGAAAATCTGGATTCTCTTTTCTTCCTCTCAAAATCTGATAAAATCAGCAAAAACAGAGTTCTCCGAATCTGTGAACCACAGAAACAGGGAAAGAAAAATCTCACTCACAATGCATCTTACAGGTTAATTTTTCGATCTTATCGAGATAATTTACCTTACGGACTCTTGATTGTTTGATAATAAACACAGAGGGTATCCTCTGCAGAAGAACTTCAAGAGCGATTAATTGATTATCACAAACGCTGCAAAACGCGTTTAATTCACAGCGATTTGAGCTTGTCTACTCTTCAAACTCTCCGATACAGCGAATAAAAAAAAATAACACAAAACAAATCAAAGTTTCGAATTAAGGCCTCTGTGTTGAATCCGATCCCAAATCCAACAGAAATGTACCTGTCACACAAAAATCAACACATATTAACAAAATTAATGAAATACGAAAACAAAAAATTCGAAAAGTAATGACAAGTACGAACCTCTGGATAGAAATCTCCTTCCGAAAATCCAATCAAACTGCATCAAGCCTTTCAAAAATCCTCTTCACAAAATCAAGCTTCAATATCTTTTCAAAACAGCTCGAAAATGTACCTGTAGTTAAAAAATGGTGTAAACTCAAAAATCAAATACATATACCATATAATATTTGTATAGCTAAAGTCATTGAAGTGATTGAACTGAAGATTTTCTCCTTGTTCGAAGAAAAAAGGAGCTTTAGATCACTTCATTGTCATGAATTCACTGCATTTCCACTCACCAAAATACCGCTGCCAATATTTATCTATTCTCCATCAATTCTGAAAATTGAGAGAGAGAGAGAGAGAGAGAGAGAGAGCCCTTTCTTTCTTCTTGTGAAGAAAGAAAAGAAAATACGAAACACTTTCTTTTTCCTTTCGAACCACCATTTTTATACCCTCCAATTCACCATTTTCAATCTGCAACCTTTGAAATGCCATCGACGGTGTAGATCGCTTCTCGTTTTTAACTGTGGGAGACGGCGTTAATGTGGCCCCGCATAAGCGCTGGATGTTGATTCACGGCGTTAAATATCTAACGGAACCTTTCACGCCGTTAGTTCTCTATTTTTTATTATTTTGGAATAGTTTAATAATGGACCCTTCTCGCTAACTGGTGCTGTGTCAACTGGCATGTGATTTAACCATGGTTAATTAATCTACCACTGTTAGGTTAATTTAATCCTGTAATTTTTGATCTAAGAACCCTCTGGGACTTCGGAGTTTGGAGCAATTGAAAATTGAACGAATTACGTTTCCCTCTCATGAAATATATTCTATTTATAAAAAATATTTGGACCTATAAAAATTTATAGTTATCTCTTAAATTGAGGGGATAATTACAATTTATACCTAAAAAATATTAAACTTCCAAAATTACTCTTTTAAAAACAATAATAAGGTTTTGAACATATTGAAATGACTATTTTGACCTTGAAGGAGGTTTTTATTATATTATATATATTTAAATATTTTTTTAAAAAATTAAATTTTATAATATTATGAATTTTATTTTTATAAATATAAAAAATTATAATACATATTATATATAATTAAATAAATTATTTGTCTTCCCCCCCCCCCCCACCTTTTTCTCTTTTCTTTTCTTTTCCATTTTTCCTTTTTTTTTCCCTTCTTTTCTTCTCTTGGCGGTCCAGCGCCGCTTCCGCCACCACCCCACCACCGTCCTCCGCCGCCCCCACACAAAGAGATGAGATCGAGAAGGGAGAAGGGGAGGGATCGAGAAGGAGAGGAGAATAGATAGATAGAGAGAGAGAGAGAGAGGGCCGCCGCCCACCATTGTCCTTTGCTGCTTGCCACCGCCTGAGAAAGGATAGAGAAGAGAGAGAGGCAGAGATCGAGAGGGGGAGAGGAGAGAGAGAGAGGGTCGTTGCCCACCACTGTCCTTTGCCGCTTGCCGATGCCTGAGAAAGGATCGAGAGGGAGAAAGAGATTGAGAAGGGACGAGGGAGAGAGATTGAGAAGGGAGGGCCATCGCCGCCTCTCATCTACCCTTGCCCGTCCTCCAGCACACCAACCATTGGGCGGGGGGGGGGGGGGGGTAGAGAGAGAGAGGGGATCTAATGTAAAAAAAAATTGATAAAGAGAAAAGGAAAAAGTGACAAAAACGAAAAAAAATAATAAATAAAGGGTATTTTGGGGTTTTTCTTTTACTTTTTTTTAGTTTAAATTACTTATGGGTAATTTTGGAAGTTCATTTTTTTAAGTTGTAAATTGTAATTATCCCCTCAATTCAAGTGAGTAATTATAATTTCCCATAGGTTGAGATATTTTTTGTAAATAAGGTATACTTTAGGGGAGGTAAACATAATTCGCTCTTAAAAATATATCAATTGTGTGGGGAGTGTAGTGACTATAGTTCGAATCCTATAAAATGTGCTTGAGTAGGTTATATCATATATTATCAATATATATATATATATATCATTTGTGATTTGTTTTTTTTTTTAAATCTATCAAAATAATGTGATTAAAAAATACGGAGGGTGATAATGGAGTCAAACATTTTAATATTAAGGTTGAGATTAAATTTTTGTAATATATAAAACATAATTTTTAAATTTTCCTAAAATTTTTATAATTTAAGATGTGACGATTGCTTTTATCAATCGTCCTTTTTACTTTTGGGGCCCATATAAGAGTTCATGAAATAGACAACTTCCAATGAAAAAAGGGTTTTATTTCAGATTTAAATATTAAAAAATATGAGTTTGAATTTGATTGACAATTTTCATAAGATTGCAGTGATAAGCTCGCAAGTTGGAAAACAATTATGTTAAATAAAGAAAAAGAAAAATATCTATCCATGATTATGCAAATAGAATTTTTACCTATAAAAAGATTTGGAATAATTTTTTTTTACATATATAATAATGCTGGAGATAATGTAGAAAAGTGTCACTTTTGTTGTCTTCTATTGTGCAAGAAAATTAGGAAAAAGAAAAATAAAGAAGAAACTAAATCAAGAAAAATGCAATTTGACTAAAGCTTGTACAATAGTTTGAATGTCGTACTCTTGTTTAAGCATATTTATCCTGAACAGTGTTTAGGAGGAAATTTTATACTACTCCCTTTGAGTACCATCAAAATGAGTCAGCACTTAGCGGTTATAAGTGTATATGATAGTTTATAATTTAACCACCTCTAATTTCACTTAAATAATACTCAACTGACCGCCAACATGGTGGTCTCTGATCTTGTGCTTAAATTTCAGTACACCCATTTTGAATATCTATCTAGGTACCAACCTCACTGAAAATATAAAAATTGTCAATTAATTGAAGTATTATAGGTTGGTGGTGACTGACTAATAATGCCCGATTCGACAAGAAATAGAACTTAATTTATTACTATGTTGCTGGAGTTACAGACTTACAGTGATCAAGTTTGGATTCAATCTTAGCAAATTTTGGCGAAATGAATATTTTGTGGTGTTTAAATTCTATTAGTTGAGGAACCCGAGTCATGACATTTTATTTATCAAACAAAAAAGATAAAAATATAATAATAATAATAATCATCATCATCATCATCAAGTGAAAAATACATGAAATTCATTTTCAGTACTCACTTTATTTTTGTTTTGTTTTGGATTTTTTTTTCAATTTTATTATTACTATCACATTTTTTATTTTATTTTATTTTTTTGGTGCATATCTTCTGGAACGAAATAGGCGCACTTGCGGACTTCTCATCTGAAAATTTGTCTAGCACATACTTCCAAACTGAAGTCTAATGTTGTAGACTTGTAGTGTATACGCCACGCGTAGAAAGCTTTGTTTATTTGTAGATATTTGTCCGCTGGCAACTCATTCAAAGTACATTTTCAACTACGGGGTCACTCACGATATCAGTCACTTCCTGTGTTCTAGTTTGTGTTTCATGTTATATATTATTTCGCAAGTATATTATATATGCTAGATATTTGCAATTTATATTCAAATGTATATTAGAGAAATAATCAATTAGAGCAACGTTTCTCTCAAAATAAAATTATATACAACAAAATATAAAAGTTCCTTCTGTTCCAAAGGATGCCCACAATATTCAGCAATATGCACAAGAACTACATTATCTACACACACTGTGCTTTCTGGGTGGTAAATACAAGAAAGCCACCAAATCATCATAGGTGATATCCTTCTTATAGTGACCTAAATATCCAAAGGCAAGAACAATATATATATATATATGTACATACATATATATATATTATATATATGTATGTACAAAATCAAGCACTGAAGCCCCCGTGGAGAGAACTCCAAGAATTGGAAGGGAAGGTAGTGCAGGCTTGGGCAGACGCCTCAGCCATCTGCTCTTTCGTGACGCCAGTGTTACAGATGTTGGCAATAGAACGCATGTGTTTCATTCCATACTGCGATAGCGATCCACAATGAGTCTCAAATGTTCTAACCTGTACAACAGATGAGACGAGGGCGTTTCTTAGACAGGAGGATTAATGGGTAATTCAAATATTAAACGAGCAATGTTTGACGTTTGTATGAAGGACGAATGCCCCAACATGCTATAAAAGAGTCATGCAAGAGAATCGAAGTACGACACTCAAAAGACTCAAAGACAAGCCAAAGGAAAAGTTTTTGAAATCTATTGAAGATAAATCTGTCATTTTAGTGGGGCCAAAATATATATACATATTTATGTTTGTTTTGAACATTTTGAGAGGGTGGGGGAGACACGAAGAGGATTCAAGTAGCCCCCTCTTAATACTGAATTTGAAACGGTACTTATTTTAAAGCTAGTTCACAAAGATGGCTAATGACCATAGATCCTTATTCTGAGTTGTGATAGCAAGATTGAAAAACATAAATTGAATATGTAGGAGAGCTGACTTAGATAATGTTACCAGTGATTTAAGGCAACTCCAATCATCAACAAGGGGCTGGCCAGCAGGTCGTACGGAGTTCAGCACTTGAGGACCCTTATCCATTCCAAAAAGAAGTTTCCCAATTAGTTTAATACTGTCATCAACATGTGTTCTGTGTGCCATGGCTTCAGTAAGCTGCTTTTGAGCTTCAAATTTCCTAGCAGAGCCCTCAGGAGCCTTACGGAACTGGCAGGGGGATCAAGAAATGAGTTTAAACACGATGCTCAGTAGAAGGGACACATAAGGTATTTACACAGCAAGTTCACATATTATATACGTGCAAAAAACAGAACAGTGTTACATACTGAGCCATGCGTCTTTTAGGTCCCAAAAAATGTACAACTAATCCACTTAACCTAGTACTGTTGAACTAGCTCAGTCTTTCAATTTCCATACTCAATCAATCTATAGTTCAACACTAGATCATATAATCGATCTACACCCGTTGATTTTGTTTTAGAAGAGTAATGAATACCTTCTGCCAAAAATGTAGAAGATCGGCATCGCGCTGGTTGACAGCTGTTGATGATGGCCTCAGAGAATTGTCATCCATGAAAGTAAAATTATCATTTGCAGGATTTGTACCCATGTACAGATAAAGAGCCTCCACACTTAGCTTCAGATCGCCATATTGCATGACATGGGATCCATAATACGAGTTTTCATTTGCTGTTCGCTTCTTCACCTGAAAATTCCAACAGAAATAAACTTATTCAGCAAAAACGTGAGACATTTAGAAACTTCCAGCAAGACTAATAGAAAAAATCCTATCCCGATATCTGCTACAACATACTTTTGAGAAGTGGTGATAGTGTGCAATTTTCAGGTGATGCACACTGTGAAATATTAACGTTCTCGCTACAACCAAAGGCACAGGCTCTAGTAAAATGCTTGACATAAACACAAAGCTCATAAATTCTTACCAGCTCATACTGCTGCCTCAGAGTTTCAGACCGAAGGTTGTGAATGTCACTGTTCAGAACATAGTAATGTCAATATTGATCAAATAAATGTAAAAACAGAGATATTTGGGTCAGAACTAGATCTACAACCAACCCACAAATCACATATCAGCAATTCAACTTTATCTTATTCTAATAACTGGTGCTGTTTAAGGCAAATGTTTTGAGTATACTATAGGAAACTAGTCTTTTCGAGTGATAGCATGGGATAAATTCAAGTTAATTACTGATACACAGGATTGGCGCATATGCAAGATACTTTATTTGCATTCAAGTTGACTAACTTCAAGTTAAGTTTGAAACAATCACTGATTACAACCAGAAAATAATAGCAGTATGGCATACCTGTCCTCCATCCAGGCAACACTATACAGGTCGCCCAAGCAGGTATCATATTCAGGGGGAGGACTAGGGTACTTCTCCTGGGCAGTAGGTTCCCCAGCTACTCTCATCAGCATTTGATGCAGTTGTTGCATATATATTCAAGCCTTCAGTAAGAAGACCTTCGAATATACTTCCAGATTCACAAGCTTCAAGGTAAAATACCTACAATATCAACGGACAATTTCAGGTCTTGCTTCAGTTATAAACAATTGCACGGATAATGGAGATGAACAATTAATTTACCAAGCTCTTATATGTTCCGGAAGCATGCTTCTTTTTCAGGACATTGATTAGATCATCCGCATATATGTAAGGACTCGTAGGCATGCCTGAAAATATGTAAACAGCATTAGTAATTACTTAATCAGGAAACACAAAGTGTACTTTTAGTGAAAATATCTAATTGAAAGAAGTCACTAACCAAGCACTCCAGGGCCACCATGATCTGTATAATAGATGAAGATATGATCATTCGGACCACTATCTACGACCTTTCCACTACCTCCTGTAAGTGCAGTTTTGTTTCCAAGAAGCGCGGCGTAGAAGTTGTGGGCAGTAACCTCGCGTCCAACATAATCCTGTATCCATACTCACCATTTTAGAAAAAAATAGTTCCAACAATCAACAAGCGACGTGATAAGGACTTAGGAATGACAAAAACCTTTGGAACTCCCTTGTAGACATCCTCGCCGTGAGGATTGTTAATGATGACACCAGGCCTAGGGTTCTCCTCGTCGTAGGCAATGTCATCATACATAAAAACAATAATATTTTCATCCTTCAGACCACCTCTCTTTAAGACTTGATATGCATGGCAAACATCAGCCTAGTACAGAACAAAAGACCTTATATCAATCTCAATGCTTGGACGAAAATCATAAAGATCTCATCATTATCATACTTAAACCTCTTGGGATCGTATACTTTTAAGGTTAAAATTTGAGTGATTTGGTTGTTGATGGTTTGACTGTGAATTTTACTCTTAAATATTCAACTAAGCTATCAATAACCACACCACTCAAATTCTAACCGTAAAAGGAAACAACCCATTAGCCTCCCTGATTTGTGATTTGGAAGGCATATATAAAGATAACAGAGCACATGAGAAGCACCAAACTTTGTGGTATTAAATTTGATGTAACCATATTATGTTTGTCCCACTATCGGAAGGAGACGAGTGTCTTGGCTTGTATATACGCCGATGGACCTCCTTTACCTTGCGAGGACTTTTAAAGGACAAAACCCCCGGTGGAATCCTGCTTGCAGGAACAATGACCACAGCAGATGGGATAATACCTCGCAAGGAAGGAGCCCCTCCGTTCCAGGTGCGCGACCGAAAAGGGCATCATCAAAATTGAATATATCGTGGACAATTTCCATTACATGCTCAGTTTTCGAGTTAAGTTAAAGCAAATCTGTTGGGAGCAAAATTGGAGATGCATCGAGAAAAATATCTCATCAAGGAATCCAGGGAAATTTGTGAAAGCATCATTAGTCAAGATAAGCTGCATAAGCAATCAGAATCGGTAGTTGTTAAGCTGGCCCACTTTCATAACTTGCTAGGGAAAAAGTATATGACTGCTACTTTCTGTGGGCCACCTATTTACAAGATTAGCTTGCTAAAGAAGAAGTGAAAGCCAAGTCTCGTTCATACAAGGCCTTCTCCAATAGAGTACAAAAGCAATGTTTGTGATAAATCATAAAACCATGTCTTGGTTGGTCCTGGCTATTTGATGGTGGTCCCAGAGGACAGTTCAAGCAGTGATAAAGAGCTTAAGATAAGAGACATCTCGACATACCAGTTAAGTGATAGTTATGGTTTTCCTTTGGCTGATGAATTTACTCAAGTCCTTGGTATAACAAACATAGAGAGATTTAGGACAAAAGGTTAATTTAAGAAAATCATATATGATGCTATCTTCACCATCAAGTTAAAGCTGAGCACCGAAAAAGACACACGACAAAGAAAAATTAAAGGGAAAAGGTGTACTGTACTGCAAATCAAAAGGCACAAAACCACGAACTTTTCCATAAATGAAAAACTCAACACCAGAAAAAAATCAAAATTAAAAAACATCGTTAAACATGAAATTGATGCGGAGACACAGAATATAAAACACATCTATAACCGCAGTTTCGCGCACGTAAACTACATAACGATAACAAAAATACTCAGAACCTGGAAAAAAACAACAACAATCGGCAAATTCCAGAAACAAATAATCATCAAAACACACACACACACACACACACACACAACTCCATGCTTTCGCAAAAGGCTTCTGATATCACAAAAAAAAAAAAAAGCTGTTGTAACAAAATTTCTATAATTGAAGAGAGCTTTGATCACCTGATGCCTGTAATTCCAGTAACCAGAGGACCCTGCCAGCAGGACGGCCCATCTGGTCCCGACGGAATCGTCGTCGGCTCCGTCGTTGGTCTCCCAGGCGAAGAATCGGCGAGCATCGGATGGGAGCCTGATGAAATCGTCCCGGCCATCAGCGACGATCAGGATCGAGAGTGCAAGGAGGAACAGTGCACCGGCGACGTAGCGTATCATTGTCTCACGTCCCTGGTGGGAAGGAATAATTTTATATTTTTTTGGAATGAAATAATTGAGTTTGGTTGTGGTCTTGTGGGCTATGGAGTGACGAATATATAAAGAGGAGAGAGGCTTATTCAATCAGTGACGTGTATGCGAAGGTTAGAGTGGGTTTTGGTTCTCTGCTTTGCAGGCCCATGGGGTGTGTGTGTGTGATTATTTGCTAAGAGTTTTTAGAAAAAAAATTCAAACACTTTTAATTATCAAATCTAAAATACAAATTGTTTGGCTTAAAAATATATATATTATAAAAAATAAAATTTTATTTTATTTTATTTTATTAAAAATTTATCCAAATAGGCTCATATACAAATATAGTGACACTAATTATTTATTTGAGCACAGCATACTTTAATGTGTGAATTTTAATTTAAAATAACGAAATGTCTAATAATTGAATGTTCGTTACTATTTACAAAGTGCATTGACAGCGACTTTACAAAAAAAATTGCCACTAAAGGCCAAATCATTGGTGAATTTAAGAATTATTAAACTGTGTTTCAATCTAATTGAGTTTGAGGAAGTATTGGGATAGGTATAAACAGAATATTTCTTGAATTATATTTTTTATAATATATATTTTTTAAGTTAAATAATTTTATATTTAAATATAATTATTAAAAATATGCTATAAAGTATTTTTATTTGAAATTATTATGAATAATTTTTACAAAAAGCTACACTTTTATGGTCACTGAAGGAGGAGGGCAATGGACCATAAAGAAAGTGCAAGGGTTCAAAGCTAGAGGTACAACTGAAAAACAACATATACTTTTTTTGTTTTTCTATTTAACTAATTAATTGGGCTTCTATGACGTGGCCATTGGAGATTGGGAGTTCGTTAATCGTTACTGTAGCTTATGAAGTTTTGGTTCCATTGTGGGCCCGGAGCCTTTTTTAATTGTTTAATTTTTTTTTGTTATAATTGGCCCAGATGGTTTAATGTTTATGTGCCTACCAAATGGTGCGTTACAACTTACAACGAGCAATACTGCGACACGATATGTATTTTTATACATCACTCTATAAATCAATACTTTCTATTTTAGGATTAATACTATTGTTTTAGTATTACTATAAATGCTTTTTTTAATATAAATGCATCTTTATATATGTAATTAGTAATAAACTTATAAACATATATCTTTTATGAATACGTATGAAGAACAAGTTTGTAACGATAGTTGTCTATTTAATGAATTTTTTTTATTCTTATGAAAAATATAAATAAAAAGATGAAATACCACTATTTTCCAGTGGTTTTAGTAAAATATGGGTTTTAATTCTAATTTTGTTTTTTTTTTATATTTTTGAATATATATATATATAGTTAATAATTTAATATATAAAGATATGATGTGCCCCAAAAGTGCAAGATACATTCTTGACAGTGTGGGCAAAACTAAAATAAATGTATCGATTTTTAATTTCAATTTAAATTTTTATTGTTATTTTTTATTTTATTTTAATTTATATACATGCCAAATGATTGCTATACATGTATCCAGTCAGCGTTTTAATACATATTAGGTATCATACGCATGATTTTCTTATATACAGCCCATATAAATGTCTGATTGAAGTGTGCAAAAATAATTTAAAGAAAAAACAAACTATAAACATTGACATAATGCATGTGTGTGTGTGTGTGTGAGAGAGAGAGAGAGAGAGAGAGTGTCGTTGTGTTTAATGCATATTTATATTATACGAAACATTATCAAAGAACTATATTATACATACATTGTGTCTGGGCGCATAGGAATCGTTGAATCAACTAACAAACACTACAAATACATATATATATATATATATATTAATGACAAGATATAATAGTGAAAATATAAAAATTATCAAAAATAATTATATTAAGTGATAATATATTTTAATCTGTTAATAATTAAGTTTCTTTAGTGATAAGAATTTTTATATTGTCACAATATGCACTAAATAGCGACAAAAATTAATATATTAGTGACAATTATTAATAACTAGTGATAATATATAGTGACGACTTGGTTACAAAAAAAAATTGTCATTAAGATTTTATCACAACATTCCATTGTCACTAATTATTAATTTTACATTATATTATCATATTTTTACACTATATTATCACTGTTGATATTGTACAAATTATATTTTATAATAATATAATTATCATTAAATTTATATAATTAATGAGAATTTTTTTATCATCACTTATTATATTATCATTAATTTATTTATTTTCGTGTAGTGAAGATACGTTTTTTGCGTTGATACATTTTGATGGGAATAATTCTATTTCCACAGTGTCTTCACACAACACGCTACCCATAGTACCAGAATAATAGAATCTTCACAAGTTTAAATAAGATAAGATAGTATATTCAAATTCAATGGGCACCACCAATTTTGAGCTTTGCAAAAGATGAAAATGGCAAATGAAAGCCACCCGTGGTCCTATTCATGTATTAAATATGAAAATGACATATTTATGAAAATATCTTGAAAAGAAATTTTAGGAGGAATCTTTTATGTAATAGATCATATCAGGGGCGCAATTTGGGGTTCAATTGGATCATGAGATTCGTAAGCCACTTTGAATCGAGCTCAATTCCAACTTGAGCCTTTCAAGCTCGAGCTCTTATATAAGTCGAGTTCAAGTTTATTGTTGCATTCATGAGCTGACTGGTGAGCTTATTTTTTTTTTCTTTTTTAATATTTTTATATAATATAGATTATGTAATATTAAATAATTTTTTCACTATTAACAAACATATTACATGTTTAAAAAAATTAATAATAATATCGACATATCATTCACGTGTAGCATTAGCTTTGATTTTTTGTTGACTCACACTGATGAATAATGTATTGTGGACTAGCAGGGTGTGGAATTTACTCATTTTTCTTTTTATCTTTTTATGTTTATGGTACGATATTCACTTTTGATGCTAACTCCAACGATGTCTCGGGATCAAAAAAAAAATCATTTGATATCTTAAAATTCTCATTTCGCAGTCAAAATTATAATTTTCATGTTATATACGATAAATATATCAATATTCATAAATAAAAAAAATCATAATAAATATCAACTCGAACTCAAACTCGGTCGAGCTTCAGTTGTTTACTTCGAACTCGAGCCTTGAAAATTAGTCGAGCTCAGCATTCATAATTACATTCTTTGCAAGTTGCTTCAAGTAGTGCTTCCAACTCTAAGTCGGCATTTTGACATGGCCTACGTCAATATCAAAAAACTTATCATCTTAAATAGACGTGCTTGCTTGTGTGATGAGATCACATAAGTGATAAGGCCATGTGGTGTGGTTGGCTATAAGAAGTTTACACATCTGTTAGCTCGTCTACAAACAACAAAAGTTTACTATGACAAATTGACAACTTCATTGAGAGACAACTACAAGCGCAAATAGTTTATAGACGTGACATTTTAATTCGATATTTTATTAAAATTACTTACATGCATGATGGGTAATTATATATTGTTATGTAAATAACGCTATCGTTCGCGAATGATGCTCAAATCAAATGATGTTGCATTAATAATTGTTTAGATTAAGGGTCAATCACACTTCGCATCCGTAAATTTTATTTTATATCACGCTTAATTCCCTAGTGACGACAAAATGTGACTAATCAACCTCTTACAATAGTGAAAAATGTAACGAAACAACATATAATTTCTATACTAATTCATAGGATGAGTTATTACATTTTTCGTTTTGTTGTTCATTAAGGTAGACATCACATAAAGTATAATTAAAGTGTGTAAAGTATAATTTACCCTGAAATTAATTTTGTATTAGCGTATAAGCACATTACATTCTCTTTTTTTTTTTCACATTATCATTTATTAACTTTTCTGATTGAATATTCTAGCAAAATTTCATTACATGATGTGATAATGTTTAAAACAGATATTGTTTGAATAATAAAATGTCTCGTGAAGCACGTAGGACGGTTTCGATATGAATCTCATTAATATATTCCATAAAAGAGTAGCATACGACATATATGAAAAATACATATAATTTTAGTTTTAAATGATACAATACTACAACGAAAAAATAAATGAGTTACAAAAAGTTTAATATAATCACACATAAAACAACAATCAAAATTATAATATAAGTGATGTGGTCGGATTTGGTCTTTGAGCACGGAAGCTCCAATAGTTCGAGTAAAAGTCTCTGAATGTTAGTGGATCTCTATTTTGTACGGATGGAACACACATGAACCTAGCCGGAATTGTCTCCGGCGAAATTCCTCATACGCTCAAGTTAGTATTTGAACAGGTAATTGGAAGGAGAGGTAATGTGTAGTCAGAATTTAAAAAGATTACCCTTATAAACAGTAATGACCTACTATTTATAGAAGTCGAAGATGGATGAGTTGGGCTAAGGTTGGATTGGCCCAGCCTCGCTGTTCGTACAAGAGATATTCCCTGACACATGGTATTAAAGACACCGAACGCAACCATTGTGTCAGAAACCGTTATTTTTGGAATCACCTCGAGGAAGTGGGGGGACTACCTAAGGAGGGTTGAAGCACCTCGTCGGAGAGTTCGTGCGAGTTGTTAATAGAGACACATGCTAAGAACCATGGCACGTGCAACCCATCGTGCCAGGCGACGATCCATTGTTGGCTTTTTGCTCCAAGGTAGCGCCCATGTGGCGAAACCAGACTCCCCCACATCAATATGGGTCTTAAATCAAACTATATTTTCATAATTTTATTTTCATATATTTGACTTGAAAATTAGTTTATTTCACTCTACGATGGGTCGAGTTACAATTAGCAAATTCATTATATGATGATGATAACTAGAAGCAAGTGGGACTGGGACATAAATGACCTCATTTGGATGATTAAAAAACAAAGAACAACAAATTTATCAAATTATACGTTTTATAGTAAAATTTTTTCTTTAAGTTGAATACTTTTATACTTAAATATAATAATTAAAAAGATTTTAAAATATACTTTTTTATATAAATAATTTTTCAAAAAGTAACTTTTGATTTTTTTGATTGACATTTGTTTTGTTTTTTTAAATCATTTAAATATAATTTTTTTTATTAAAATATATTTTTTTTAAAAACAATACATTTCCCTTATAAAAAAACAATCAATTCAAACGGCTCAACATTGTCACCACGATAGCGAAACTTGATGTATTAGTCAACAATGGCAGCTGTATGATTGTGCCATTTACCTGTAGCCTGTTGGCGTCGTATAACACGGCTAGATTCATCAACAGAAGAACAAATAAAACTAGAATCTTCAAGAATCTTTATTTACTATAAGACGAAATGAATTGTGTCTTTATTAGAATCTTTATTTACTACACGGAATTCACTCATTTTTCTTTTTATTTTTCTATGCTTGTGGTACCATAATTTCTTTTGACGCTAACTCGATTGATGTCTCGGGAGAAAAAATAAAAATTATTTAATATCTTAAAATTTTCATTTTCGCATTCTACATTATAATTTTCATGTTATATAAAATAAATATATCAATATTCATAAAAAAAAATCTTTAAGAAAATAAATATCAGTTCTGACTCATGCTCGATCGAACTTCAATTATTTGCTTCCAAGTCGACTACTTGAACCTTGAAAATGAATTGAACTCAGCACTTACAGCCCCATCACCAAACCTCTTATCACATCCTTAGCAAGTTTCTCCAAGTAATCCTCCAACTCTAAAGTCATTTTGGCATGGCCTACATAAATATCAAAATTTTTATCTCATAAATGATAAGGCCATGTACTATGGTTGGCTATAACAAGTTTACACATCTGTTGGCTCGTCTACAAATAACATACAAACTTTACTAGGACAACTACATTGAGAGACAACTACGAGTGTGGATGGAGCCAAAGGGAGGTTAAAGGGGATGGTTGCCCCCTCAAATTCGTATTAAGATAAAATTTATATATATGTAGCACGCCGAACTGCAACAACTAACCTCGAGTCGGTTGCTAAACAAATTAGAACGAAGTAATTCAAAATAAACGTCAATCCCTTGAAATTTCAGAATCACAACTAACAATTTTTTTTCCCATTAAATACTATTTTCAAATTATATAATACACACGTTTGATTTATGCTTATCAAGCATTTAAGCCTCCTGAAACACCAACTTAAGCACGTTTGAAAAGAGGCCGGAATTTCTTATGAGCCGTTTTTTGTAATGCGGCTTGAATTAGAAATTCCATACAATTAACTATAACAATCTCACAATTGAGGTGCTTTTATGGAATTTCAGGTAAAGCATTTCAACTAGCCCATGTGATTTTCCATTTTTGCCCTTGAAATAGGCTTGTAAAATTACTTGTGTTACCCCTTTGAAATAAAGTTATCTAATTAGGGCTTTTATCTTCGTCTGACGAAGAACACATCACACTTTTCCCATTCATTTTGCTCATGAGTTCTGGCCGAAATTTGAAGAGAAATCGAAGGGATCGCTCAGGCAACATATCTGTGGGGAGCAAAATCACTCGTTCAAGAGTCAAGACCCTATTACAAGGTTAATCAATTTGATTTTTGGTTTATTGATTTACATTCAACAGTGATGATTTTTTGATTTATATGTAGGGTTTGGATTGGGAAATTTAAATACGCATCTGAAAGGGTGTTTGAATATACTTGTGAATATGATTTATTTCGATAATTAACAAAAAATTTATTTGCTCAAATTTGTTTGATGGGTTCTCTGCATCTGAAATTTAAATACGCATCTGAAATTTGTTTAATGCATCTGAAATGTATTCGCATCTACTATTTGTTTGATGGGTTTGTGTGGAATTTTGAAAAATCAACCAAGCATGTGCTCTTCAATAAAAAATTGATATCAGGTCCTTTAATGGATTGTTGAATCCGCCATTTATTTGCTTTGCTATTAAGTCAAGTAGATGGGAAATTATATGTTGTTTTAATATGCAAACTATACGTGATAATGCTTGGTGAATGAAGTTTGTATGCCTATTAGAGAATATTTTTATGCTACCTATTTGGCCAAGCTTTTTTGTTTTAATTTAAATTTATATGGGTGCCCAACATGTGCTCACATAAATGATTCGAAGCTTTCTGAAAATAAATATTTGAGTTCATTTTACTATAGTGATTGTTGACTGTAATTATTACTTTACATTTTTTTGCTAGAAAATCCAACTTAAACACCTGTTTCTTGTATGAAGCCATTCGGCCGGCAATATATATGGACCAATTGACATATATCCGCATCCTGCTATGTCTCTATGCTCACTTTTATAGAGACATAGTTTTCATTTACATTATGTGCTTAGCACGCAAACATTATAACCGTCATAACACAAGGAGGCCTAGGCGAAGTCATTTGAGTTGGAGTGTTATCAATAAAATGCCGGACCAAATGAAATATTTGCGTGAGATTGTGAATGAAAGTGACACGACTTGTGTCAATCACTATAGAATGGATCGTAATTGTTTTGCAAAGCTATGCCAATTGCTTGAGGTAGTTGGTGGACTACGCAATGAGAGATTTGTGAGTGTTCCAGAGAAGGTGGGTATTTTTCTATCGGTGTTAGCTCATCACAAGAAAAACTGTAATTGTTAAACAAGATTTCAAACGGTCGGGCCAAACAATAAGTAAATACTTCAAGGAAGGGCTAAAAGCGCTACTTCGAGTAAGTCCTTTACTTTGGGTGGAGCCACAACCCATTGACAACAATTGTGTAACTGAACCATGGAAGTGGTTCAAGGTACGCTATTAGAATTCTCCACTTAAATTTCTAGTTTAGTTTATTGTAATGTTATTCATCTAATCTGTTTTTAATATATAATTTTGCACTTTTTAATGACGATAACTCTTTAGGGTTGTGTGGGCGCGTTAGACGGCACTCACATAGAGGTTCATGTACCTGCGGCTCATAAGAAAAGATATTTCAATCGGAAGGGAGACCTTACTGTGAACGTGTTGGCAGCGTGCAACAAGGATATGAACTACATATATGTTCTTACAGGATGGGAGGGGTCTGCAGCTGACAGTCGTGTTCTACGAGATGCTGTTACCCGAGACAAGGGTTTTAAAGTACCCGTTGGTGAGTTTTTTCAGTTTGTGTAGCAGTTCCTTAACTTTTGCAGCCCAAAGTTAAATTATAAACAGCACTTGTTGATTGTTTAGGTACCTACTACTTATGCGATGGTGGTTACATGAACTGCGAGGGTTTTCTAACCCCTTATCGAAGTACCCGATATCACCTCGACGAGTGGGGTGCTGGTACAGCTGCTCCTCGTACGGCAAGAGAGTTCTTCAACATGAAACACTGCAAGGCGCGGAATATAATTGAGAGGTCATTTGCAGCGTTGAAGGGCAGATGGGCAATTCTTCGAAGCAAATGTTTTTACCCAATCAAGACCCAAAACATGATTATATTATGTTGTGCCCTACTACACAACTACATACGACTGAACATAGAAATTGATCCGATAGAAGCTGAGCTTGATGAGCTTCAGAACGAGTTCCACAATGGAAGTGGAACTCAATATGTGGAAACCATGGAGGTTTCAAATTTCTGGTCGGAATGGAGAGACACTTTAGCCAACAATATGTATAACACTTGGAGGGGTTAATTGGTGTTCAAGTTTGTCTAATTACCTTAGACAGATAGGAGAAAATGGATTTCCTGTATGCTTTTTTTGTAGAATTGGTATTTGTGGAATCTTTTGCTTTGCTTACATTATGATGTTTATATGACTACTAGTTTTTCAACTTTCGGATTTTATGAATTAGAATCTGTTTAAGGCAGTTTGTTAGTTGCTTATTTGCTAATTTGATTTTTGAGATGAAATGTGATTGCCTTTCAATGAAATACATTTACACATCATATGGTATATACTGTATGGAAAGCTTTGGAACATATTGTATCGATAGTTGAGTTGAAATAATATTCTTGTGCAGAGAATGTCATCTTTAAGTGGTAGTAAGCGTTCCCGTTCAGTTAACTCGAGGAACTCTCAACAACCAAGGCGTTACTGGGGTAAGGAGGAAGAAGAAGCTTTGTTGGTTGCTTTGGAGACTTTGAGAGCTGAAGGTTGGAAGTGCGATGGAAAGTTCCGGGGTGGTTATATGCATCGTTTGGAGACTATGCTAGGTGCGTCTAGACCAGGGTGTGGTCTACTCTCTAGGCACATTAAGTCGAAGCTTCAATTGTGGAAAAGATACCAGCTGGCTATTGATGCAGTGATTGGGGGAACTGGCGGAACAGGGGCCTCGTTCGATCACGCGACATGCATGATATTGGTTGACTCCCCAGCTATATGGGATGAAGCTGAAAGGGTAAATTATATCCTTATTCCATACAATTTTAATATATAGCAGTGGACATATTTGTTTGGGGATATTTGAATGATATTGATATTATTGCATTTTTATAGACATGTATAAATAGCTACATATTTTCAACAGAGCTCTTTTTGTTTTTCTATTTTCATTTTAAGAAATGCATACAAATTTGAGGGCTAAAAGCAACGGTGGACAATGTGTTGTTATTCTGGAAAAGCTCATAATTTTACTTTAAAAGGTTTACCTTATGTGAAAGACTTAGTTGAAGAAAAGTTGATTGGTTGTTCTGTTGGATCTTAGAATAATTAGATATAATTGAGTATTGTTCCTTATTGTTGTGCTTACTGGAGTGTGCAATAATCATCATTATCCTCAATCTTCTCTCTCTCTCTCTCTTTTGTGAAGAAACACCCGGACGTGAAGTATGTGAAAGGCAAAGCTCATCCTTTGTACCCTCGTTGGTGTTACATATTCGGGAATGACCGCGCTAATGGGTCTGAGGCTATGGATGCCAATGATGCAATGCATAATTTGTTTCAAGAAAATAACGAAGAAGAAGAAGAAAATAACATGACTGTTAGCCTCGATGAAACAGGTGACAACATGGAACCTGAAACACAGAGCAATCCAGTGCAGCCTAGTGTGTCAACGTCCATTGCCAGTGGATCCCAACAGCCGACGAGTTCTGTGTCCAAGCGTAAGAAGTCTCAAGATAATGTCCCCCATTTTGAAGCAACAGTCGAGTCATACTTGGAAAGGACAAGTGCTTCACTTGGCATACTTGTTGATAGACTCAGTAATTTTACATCCTTTGCTGCCAGCTACAAATGAAACTGCCATCGACAATGAATCTGCACTACGCCGTGCCCTTTACAATGCTGTGTCCGAACTCGATGGTTTGACTATCGAAGAGCGCGTGGATGCCATGCATTATTTGGAACACAACAAAGCTGATATGGATCTCTTTTGGGGAATGTCTAACCAAGCAAGAGAGCGGTTTTGCCGTCTACTCGTTCGGGATAATGCGCGTTAGGGCTGTCGTTTATTTTGGTAAATCAAATGTTGGGCTTATGGAACTACTTTTGAACTTTGTAAAAGTGAATTATTTAGGTATCCTATCTTTATTTGCTAGTTCATGGTGCTCAAACATTTGTCTTAGGGGCTTTTGTAAGGGTGCTTGTAAACTGTTTGTCAAGATGTATGCCCACTTGGAAATTGTTATTTTGTTTTGTGGTAGTGGGCATTGGTGAACGGAGCAACAATTACTTATATGGATGGACTAATGGTACTACATATTTGAATGTGTTTGCATGCCAATAATTAATAGAATTCACATGGTTTCGTATTTAATTAATAGAATTTTTTTCAAAAAAAAAATTGAGTAAATATAAAAGGGAATGTCTATATAAATTAATTTAACCAAAAAAAGGAAAATAATAATTAAGCATCTCAATCAAGTTTATTCATGAACACATAATATGGAAAAATATTACCTTAAAAGTTTGTTTAGTTGAAAATGAAATACATGTACTTAATCCTATTATTGAGTTCTTAATATTAATGAGAACACATTAATATTGCTATGCTGAAAATGAAAACATCATAATATGGTGGAGTTTTTGGTATTGCAATAGGGCTCACTTAAGGATCAAAAATAGGGAATGACATGAGGGTAAAATAGACTTTGAAGGCCTAAATGCCATCTTCACACAAACAAATCAAACATACACTTTGTTAAGAAATTTTAATTAAGAAAGTTATAATACCAAAACAAATATGCTTACCAAATGCCAAAAGTGGGACCTACCTCACTAAGGCATTACGCAGATTATGATGCAAGTTTGAGGGGTGTCACTACAAGAAAATGAATAAATTTATGACAATATAATAAGTAATAATCAAAAATTGTCATTAATTATATATAATTGGTGACAACAAATTGATGTTGTCATAAAGCATAGTATCCACAATATCAATGGAGACAAGTTACTATCAAAAGGTGGCAACATAGTGCAAAAGTAATAATTAGTGACATATTTATTGTGATAACTTAGTAGCAATGAAATCTTGTTACAAAATCATAATAATAATTTTTATTGTTACCAAGTTGTCACTATATGTGTGTCACTAATTATCAATGGTGACAACTAAAATATTACTTTTTATCACCATTAAGTGATATTGTGACAACATAAAAATTATTGTCGTAAAAAAACTTAATTATTGGCAAAATAGAATACATTGTCACTTAATACAATCATTAGCGACAATTTTTATATTGTCACTTTTAAATCTTGTCAATAATATTATTTTTTCTTGTAGTGTGTTACAATATATATATATATGTGTGTGTGTGTGTGTGTGTGTGTGTGTGTTCAATATTTAAAATTTTTGCATCCTCTAAATCTTATAAATATCTTTAATATTTTATAAAAAAATTGATCTTACCCCCTAATAAAAATTTATAGCTTCATCACTAACCACAAGCACAAGTACTTCATAAATGTGACATTTTAATTCGAATCAAATTTAATAGCATAAAATAGCATAAAAGCAAGATGGAAAATTACATATAGTTCAAATGATATAGTGTTGTAGAGAAAAATAATATAAGAAACGATAAGTAAAAAAATAAAATAGCAGTCAAATTTATAGCATGTGGGCCCTAAATAAAGAATAATGTCATATATGTTGAAAAATAGTTTATTTCGCTCTACGATAAGTGAAGTTAGAATTAGCAAATTCATTTTGGAAAAATTAGAAGTGGGATGGAGAAAAATCAAACAAGATAACAAGGGATGGAGCAAAATCAAACAACATAACAATGTCATCAAAATACTGATTTTTTTTAATATAATTCATTCGATACACCTTATGATGCCAATCAAAATATTATACATGCATTTTTTTTATATAATTCATTTTAAATACTCTATAAATATCAATCGAAATATTATACACATAAAATTTTTTTTGATATAATTTAATTAAAATATTTATAAATATCAATCGAAACGACGTGCACATACGCACTCATATAAGGGCGAATGACAAGAAAAACAGGCTCGAACCCAACCACTCGAAGACCAAGACCGCTAGATTTGATGTATTAGTCAACAATGGTAGCTATATGATTGTTGCCATTTACCTGTAAGGATATTATATCTCGGCTAGATTCATCAACAGAAGAACAATAAAGCCGAAATGAATTGTATTATTGAACATATGAGTTATTATCAATATTCCTTACTTTCTATGAAAATAAGAAGAAAAAACAAATGGCTTTTTTTTATATTTTATTTTTTTAGCCAATTGCCTTATCATGCCGTTTTTGCTCCTATTTTGTTCTAACATGAGAATTGACAAATTCCTTCACTTGTTGCGTGACCGAAAAACCCTCTTGTCATGATTGGCTATTTTCGGCCATTGTTCTTCTTCTTCTATTACCTTTTTTTTCCCAAAGAAAAACTATTTATTTATTTATTCAATCTTTATTTTAAATTATTTTTTTTATAATAAATTTAATAAAATGCATACATTACAAATAATTAAAAAATACATAACAATGTATAAATTCTAATAACTATTTTAATTTGATATTCATGATTTAAATATATAATTAAATTATATTTTAAATTTTTTATTTTGCACATTTATCAAGTGTGCCCCACCGACTAATGTCTAATTACTTGTTTTCAAATTCAAAACAAATATCTTGAGCTTTACCGAGTCCATCGCGCTTGACCTTTATTGATAATTTATATTTAAGTTGTAGATGCTGGTGTACAAAAAATAAAAGTAAATACAATTTTGTCACATATTAAATCTTAGTAGTATAAGATTGAGTGTTATTATTTCTTCTGTGTTTTTTTTTACATATTTTTAATAAATTCATTGAGCTTTGAGGCTCGAGCTCTTGTCGCTTTATTGATCTATAATGTGCACACAAATCACCGATGCACGCATAATGTTAGGATTTGAAACTCCTATCACTTTATTAAAAATATATGTAACTTAAAAATGTGTGTACCATGGATGGCACCTAATTGAAATTTAAAATTAAACACATTAACATATTTTTTCAAACTGTTATCATCAATGAAAAACAATTTTATTTTTTATAATCAGAAGAATTCAGAGTTTTTACAAATAAGATCGCTGATAGTTCAAGTTTAATTAAAATAATAACATATATTGTCATAAAGTCGTCACTCATTATATTAATTCAACTATATTACTGCGTATATTGATTATTTTGACCACAAAAAAAGACGTAGACAACCCAATAAATGTTACTTAGGTAAAAGGAAAAATAAATTAAAAAGAAATAATGTCGGGTCATATAAAGAACAACCAAGATACCAAGATCCAACACCAACAATATCCAGCCCGGACTAGAATATAAAATGGGCCGACATTATTTCTTTTTCATTTTATTTGCCCTTTTCCCTAAACTTAAAACTAAATATAGGGGTGTAAATGGATATTAAATTAAAAGAATATATAGTATCTGAATTTATATTCAATTAAATTTTTTGATATACCATATTCGTATCTGAATCTGTCAGATAATATCCACTTTATACGAATATGGATGATATATTCTATAAACGAATATAGATACGAAAGATAATAAATTTTTGGTTAGCCATTTACACCTTTATCCGCCCATGCTTGTTTATGGACAATCCAGGCCCATTTTTAGGCCCAACTTAAAGCCCATAAAGAGATTATTTATTTCTCGTATTTTCCTTCTATAGGCTCGTTGCCCCAGTTACTATATATACTCCGCACGATCATTCGTGTGGCCGCATTTGCAGTAGCTTCCATAATCGAAGGTTAGTGGGATTTATCTTTTGGTTTCTCTCAAATTTTTGCACATGATTCTCTATTTTGCAGTATGTGATAATATTTCTCTTGTTCATGCATAACATTTTTTAGGGTTTTTGAACTGAAATCCGCAAGTCATGCCGTATAAGTTTCAATTTATTATTATTTTTAAAATTTTTTTCTGTAGATTCCAGATATCGTGCATCTATGTGTTTAAGCTCTCTTGATTTTATGTATTTTCTATCTTTTTTTTTTGGAAAAAAAAGGATTGGCGCGCCATTGGTTGGGGGAGAGGGGATTTTGGGTTTTCGGTACGGTTCCGGAGTTGTGGTATTTTTGAAATGTATAAACAGAACATATTGTTGAGGATTGTGTAATGGATTGGTTGAGATATTTTGCATTAACGATGATATTTGTTAGAAGAAATATTCTATTTGTCTTATGCTGAGATTGCAATGTTACATATGTAGGTTTTCAAGTTTATTTGCAAATTGTTGTTAATTTTACATAAGGTTACAATCTGCAAATTGCGGTGTGTGTATATATATATATATTTTAATTATCTCCATAATGCTATCAAATGCAGCGTATTTTCAGCAGTATAATCTTGTAATCTTAATTGGGAGGGGTGAAGCTTGGTAATTCATTCACAGTTAGATTGGGCCATATTTGTGTTCCCTTTTATGCAATTTTTTTCGTTTTCGTGTTTGCTGGTGGAGAATATTTGACCTGGAAGTGTACTGCAGGTATTTGATCACAACATGGAAGGAGGAGAAAGCTTGCTGGACTCACTTTTCGACGTCGAAAGTGTCGAGGATGGCGAAGATGTTGATATGCTTGATGCTGAAGAGGGTGAGTTAACCGAACAGAGTTCAAAGACTGAAGAAGGAGAAAATCGCAATGTTGGCAGTAATCAAGTAAATCAAGATTCTAACATGAGAAATTCCAGACATAGAAGGAAGAGAAAGAAGAACAAGCGAAAGAGGGGCAGCAGTGCCGGCCCAAATATAACTAATATAAACAGGTTTGAATTTTCTGGGGCATTGTGTTGATCCATTTATGATATTTATTTTACACTACTTTGTTGAGCTAGAGATTAAATTATTTGGTAGATCAGCTAGCTTTTCATATTCATGCTGAGCTTATTTTTGAGGTGTGTTACCATTTACTTTCACATTTTTAGTGATACTATCTTTATGCCACTTTACTTAGGTTTGTTTTGGATACATGCAAGCGTTTGCGGGAGAAGAAGTCTTATCTTATGTGGACTGCTGTTGGTTGCCTTGGTGTGTCAGCTTTGAGCGATCTTGTGAAAGAGGTAAATTTTTGGACCTTTCACTGTTTCGCCCCCTTTTGAAATTTGAAACTATACTGTGCTTGATTTTGAGCTCTGATGTGGGCTTTGGGCTAGAGATTGGTGGAGTTTGGCCAAGAGTATTAAATGTGCATAGATTGTTTCTTCTTCTTCCTTCCTATTTATATTTTATTTTTTATTTTGTAGTAGATTAAATAGGGAATTTATTTTTGTAAGGGAAGTTCTGGATAAATGATGAGTAACTATCTTAGGGCGTGTTGCACCTAAATCCAGTGTGATCCAAGGTTAGCAGTGTAAAGATGAGAAGAAATAGGTAGGACCAAAACCCATTATCACTTTATCTTTTCTGGATTTCTCACAGTGTGATATAATGTTCTTCATGGTTGATAATTCTGTGATATTTGAATCCAGTGAAATACATCAAAACTGTCCAATGCCCAGATGATGGTCATAAGTCATTGCATCAGATATCATCACTATTTGGATGATCATTGGTATGTGTTTGCATGCGGATCGTCAAAATTAAAAAAACACAATTGAAAAAACAGAAGCTTGTTCAGTTTTTTATCACATCATTATCTTAGTTGAGATCACGCACCTAATATCATTTTTGCTTTGTTACGTTATACCCCCAGGCTTGTTTACATTCATTGTTGGAATATCATAACTGGCCTCATGGTTATTGTACTGGTCTCATGCCTTGAACCATCTCTGTCACTTCTTGTACTGCTTGATGTTGAAAGTTTCTATAAACTATCAATCCATCGGTTTAGGTGAACCTGGAAATTTTCACTTGGTAATTATGATTAAAGGTGAGAGTCTGGTTAACCGTCTTACTCTATGTGCTTAAGGACTGACTTCCTCTTCAGTTTGATCCTCAATATTGTCTCCCTTCAATCGCAGATTTTTCAGGCTGAAGTTCTTGCTACGTGCACATGAAACTTTGATCAGAGATAGCTTCCTTCATGATTTACATTTATGTAGGTTGATTTGCATGGTTTTGGCTTATCTGTTACACTTCTAACATGTGCACTCATGACATGAGAGTGAGAGACCTATCTAATTTCTGTTGTCAAAAGAAAGCATACTTGAAAGCAGGGACTTGTAGTATAGATTGGAGGGGGGGGGGGGGCATTAGAAGTATTGGGATTCTTGAGACTCACTTGGTAGCAACTTATTGTGTAAATGAGATGGAAATGTTTTGGTTAGATGGAGATCTTGACCATTTAAGATGCATGAATAATGGGAGATTTGTATTAAAAAATGGAAAGTCAATGGGTTTCAAAATACTCAAATACAAACTGTAATGACTTCCATATATCAACTACAAGCAACTAAATCCCTTGCTAATTAATAGATGATCCTATAAGCGAAGTCTCTGGCTTATTGTAGCAATGCAAAATTTTTGCTTGCAAGGATTTTGGTGTGCAGATTTTTTATTCTAAATTCCTTAAAACATCAGTTATGATTCATCGCCGGGGTTTTTAATGTGAAAGCAAACTTGCAGGTTGATGCTATTCAGGCTTGTGGAGGTCAGAAAACTTCTGATGGCAGCCGTTATCGGAATGGTGGTGGCATATTGTGGAATATCATCAAAGCACGTGATCCAAATGCTTACAAAGAGATAATGAGAAAAGGAAAAGAGTTTGAGGTACATCACTCTACATAAAATGAATTATTAGAAGATTCTCGAATCCGTACATTGTTAAATTGGCAAGCAAAACTTGAGGCTTGTTGAGTTGATAATGTCAACTCGATTGTCCTGCTAATTTTTCAGTTTGATACACTTCGCAGAAACAATTCAAGCAGCAACTTCATAATAAGCAAGAACCCAAGCAACAACCCGAAGCTTTGGTTGAAAGCATCACTCTTGATGCTGATAAGGTTAAAAGTAATCCCTCTGATAGTCTGGATAATACATCTCATGATCAAACCCAGCATGAACCGCCAACTAAACGTGCATCTGTTCACGATCGAATACGAGTGCCAGTCACATATGATGATCTGCTTGAAGGAGAGAATCCCAAAGAGACTTGACTTGACTCAAATGAAGCAGTGTCTGCTCTGGAATCAACGGGTGCGCTTTTTTGGCCCGTCGATTCCTATCTGCGGAGAGAGGCTCCCTTCGCTCTCTTCTTATAAAAGAACAAAACACAAAGCGAGGTTCTTATTCGTTTTTTCTGGGGTGGTGTGGGTCTTGTTTTTCTGAGAAAGAGCGTAACACATCCTTCGTATCACGAAGTCTTGTATCTTTATGATGCAAAGATCCCCTGCTTTTTCTTCCGATGCTGAAGATAAATGACCAGAAGATGTGCTAGTTTTGTTACATACAATTATTAGTACATGAAAAAGGTTATAAAAAGCATGATTTGCATTATTTGCAATAGCATTCTGGTGTTTTTGTACATATAGATTTGTCTAGATACCTGGAACAATTTATTCCTTGGAAAAATAATTATCTGTTTTCTTCAGCCAAAATGAAGGAAAAAGGAACTTGGAGGAAACAGAAAGACAAGACTAAAATGAGAATGCAATTCCTATATCTTCCGTAGCACTTCAATTTCATCAATCCAGTGGATGCCAGTTCCAATTATCAACTGTGCATGCCTCCTGTTGGCATGTAGGATTTGCACTTGTTATCTTATATTTCTTCTTTGGAGTTGTAAGTCCCTTTTACATGGAAAGTTTCATGCTACCCAATTGGGTATTACTTAATTAATATTTTTAGTTGTTGAGTTTGAATATGATGATGTCTAATAGGTGAAATTATGACATTATTTTATAACATGATTTGGATATTACCTAAGTGGATTGCATCTTATGAGTTGTCTTTGCTTCAAAAAGGAAAAAAAAAACTATATATATATGTATGTATATGTATTGCAGCCAAGAACTTGAAAGATTGTCCACAACCAAGATTGTATGCAATCCAAGAATTTGGATTTTTTGAAAGTCCTAAGTATGTACGGGAAGAGTACATTGTTGTTTCCTTTGCAAGAAGAGGCAAATAACTGTGATATCATCTCTCTTTGAGTTTGGATACTTGTGTTTCCACCATGATATTGCTGCATCAACCACTGCTTTTGCTGCTGTTTCTTCATTATGTGCTGAGGAGACTATGGACATGACTTGCTCATTACTTAGCACATCCCACACCTGAAGTCAAATATAAAAAAGATAAAGTCAAAAATCCCAGCCTTATTTCCGAAAAATAATTAATGAGTTGGGAAAACTGGGAATTACCCCATCACTAGCCAGCACAAGAAACTCGTCATTTGGAGATAAGTGATGATAGGATACATCAGGGATGGCTATTATGCCGTGATTCTTGAGCACAAAATCTCCGAAAGCTCGAGACATGGCCAGGCCAGGAGAGTCATCATAAGGCAGCCACACTCTTTGAATATGGGGTTCTTCTTCAAGTGCAAGCACCCTGCCTTTGCACTTTCTTATTCTCTCTGCTTCAGCTGCACGAGCGACCACGAAAAGCACTTGGGTGATATGCGCAAACTAGAGAGTCAAAACGTGCATATGGACTAATTTTGCGCAAGTTATACATGCATCAGGTATGGAGTCATAAATTTTAACTTTTTAGGGGGACGAAATTGAATTTTTATGGAACTTGAAGGATGATTTAAGTATTTTTAAGAGGATAGAAGTGTCAAATTTGATAAATATATTCTTAATATATTCTTACATGGTACTCCAGGCTTGAGATCAGTAGTTAATTGAACGGCCACGATTCCATTCTCAGTCCTTGTTCCTAGGATCGCCCTTGAATCGCCAACATTTGCTATCACAAGATCTTCACCCTGTGGAACAAATGAGTTTTTAACTGTCAATTAACACACACACACACACACACACACACAAATGATAAAAATAATAAAAAGAACATTTTTTATTTCCTAAAATTTTTGATAAAAGACGACTATAGTTCTTGCGGATGATTAAGTCTCATCAGTCTGGTTATATTTTTAATTTTACATAAATTGACTACTTATCTTCATGTCAAACTCTTCCCACATACTCACATATTATCCCACCTCCAATATTACATAAAAACCATAGATATATTTTCAAGAAACTCTTGTTTTTAACCATTGAATTTCAATATGATGATATACAAAAGTGTTAAAAAAGTGAAATTATGAAATTGTCATACTCAATCCAACGACTGAAAACACCACTTGGATACCCATGTAGGTGACATCTCATAAGCCATCGTAAAAATCAATATTTTCACCAAATAACCCCATATCTCTCTCACCAAAACAAAAAAAAGAAATTGAAAATTTTAAAATTTGAAATTCCTCTCTCTCTCTCTCTCTCTCTCTCTCTCACACACACACACACACACACACACACACACAACGTATACCTGTTTGACAACAACAGCGGCAGTGGTTCCACTGCATGAGCAGTCCAAAGTATCAAGAATCTTGATTTCTTTGTCCATCACTTTGAATGCACCAATACAAGCCTCTTTCCATTTAAGGTAATTCTTGCTTTGTTGATCATCGCTTTTTTCCAAATTCTCATTCTTTTTCAGATTTATTTCAGATGGGCTAATTTTGGCTATTGCATTTCTCTGGCTTAGAAGCAAACAAGGCAACCTGTTCCTCACAATCTTGCTCACTATGTGCCCATTTTTGCCATGCCCGTCAAACACTCCTCCAAAAACTCCATCTTCAATTCCATAGCCCTGCCATAGCAAAGAGGTTTAACATTAACCGTCGAGATTGATCATTTTTTTTTTAAAAAAAAAGACTTTTTTAAAGACAATTTTATTAATTTTTAAGACGTTATAGTCTTGAATTTTAACAAAAATGTGTAAATGATATAGCTTATAGAAAACTTGAATCGGGCCGGTGGGGCTCAACTGCCTCTATCAGTCCCTCATCTCTTCGTTCCTGGATATATTCAGTTATACATACTTTATGAGAAGCAATTTGTATATTTCAATCTTTATATCGATCGTTCAAACTTGCTAAATTAAAATAGTAATAAATCAATAAAATTTCATAACGAAATTACATCTATGTCCCATCGGAAAATATTCCCGTAATCATGGGAAGAACTGTCATTTTTCGCATTCTCCCGAGGGAGATAGATGTTATTAACCAATAATATTATATACCAAACAACTACTATATAAATAGATAAATACCTTACATTTTTTTTACTCATCGAATCATTGTTCTACTAGTAGAGGTTGTTTTCTTTGGAAAAAAACAACAATTCATCATACCAAAAATCATCGTTCTAATACTAGAGCTTGTGGAAATTAATGAGATGGACATTTTAATTAACTCAAAAATGGACTAAATTTTTTTTGACATGTACCTGGTAAAGAAGAGCAGAATCTTGGTTTAACCCTTTGCTTCCTGTATGAGAATATGTTGAGCCAATAATAATGTTTTTTGATGATCCATTTGCATTAGTTCCACTATTTGCTCTATAGTACACAGCATTTTCTTGGCCATAAGTATCATCATGTATTTGATCTGAAGATGAAATTGATGCACAGATACCCATGTGTGTGTGTGTGCGTGCGTGTGTTTTCTTGAAGTTTTCCTTATTTTTGTATATACTTTAGAATCCAAAAGATGTGGGTTTAAAGTCCCATATATAAGGACTTGGGGGGACCATGGGAATATGCAGGTTGGCTCATGAATTTTGCATTTTCAAATTTCTTGAAAGAATAGTTAGTGGCTCTCAAAGAGTTGAAAAAAAATATTAAATGCGATTTGGTTCAATAATTGAGTTTTGTCACTTTTAAATTAGTTGAATATTGTTCTTGGCTACCCCAAGATTCATTTCAAAGGGCATCCTATGTGTGCTTATGTAGGATAGAAGAATAATGAGTATGCAAAAAGCAAGTTATACCGCTAGAATAAGCAATAGGACCTATAGAGTGTTGACTTCCAATAATTCACACAAAAAAATTATAAGTTAAGAGAAATTTTTTGAATTTTGATGCATTACAATGGGATTAAGAAACAAACCTAATCGCTTTGGGTAGTATGGATTATATGTGAGTTGAATATGAAAAGTAATTCGAATTACACAAAATCAAACCATGAGATTAATAGTTAGCCATTATTCAGATCATCATTTCACTTTTTTTAATCGAATTTTCAAATGTTTGGGGGTGGGGGTGGGGGTGGGGGCGGCTCCAACCCCCCTCTAGTTCCGTCCCTGCTTGTTAATTTTTTGTAGAAATCCATTTTTTTTTCCTTTTTGTTATCAAATACATATAAAAGAGGACAAAATTTCAAGAAAGAAACCATATAATTAATCCGAAATCTCCTTCTATAATGAATCCAGAAGATTATTGATTTATTATATGTGATTTTCATGTTTGGCTCATAGAACCAAGTAGGCAAGTGATTTTCTATATTTTTACGCGTTGTCTGAATCGATCAATTAATTAATTTAATACATAGAAAAAGAAAGACATAATTCATTATAGAAAAATAATTAAGCTCGTTAATATATGTTATGGGTGTTGGGATCAAGACTTCATACTTCTAAAATCTTGAATCCTTGATTTTTTTTTTCATTGGCTAGTTATTATTTGATGAGTTAATCTCGAACAATCCCTAGTAATATTTAGACCATTTTTTAATGAAATAATTAAATTCGTTTATCAACATCGTATCAAATAATTCATTTTCTGGACTTTTATATTGTTAATAGTTAATGGATGATAATGCCATCTATTTGAGTTTGACTTTACGGGATAATAGACACTTATTCTATCATTTTTCTTAGAAGATACGAATGGCAATAATATTGATGAAAAATCTAAACTCTAAAGGATCTCGTCGAATAGGTATTTAATGATCACATACATAATGCACAAGGCTGTTACACACACATATATATATATACACTATTATATATTTGAAGGAGATCTTTTGATCAAAAATATACAATTTTGACTAAATTCTCAATTCTTATAATTTTAAAGTAATTTTAATTATTAATGATACATTATTTGACCGGTATGTATTAATTATTAATTTTTCTCTCCTAATCCATATTTAACTCTCTCTCTCTCTCTCTCTCTCTCTCTCACACACACACACACGCACACGCGCGCGCGTGCACGCACACGCACACGCACACGCACACAAGGACATAACAATGTAATAGTAATTTTAATAAAAATATATAGATAACGAAAATTCTAATTAAAATATTATGTAATGCCATCAAATTAGTTATAATTTAAGAAATATTAGGAATGTAAATGTCAACACAATGTCATTTATGGTAAATTTCTCCTAAAAAATTAGAAAAAGCATTCAATTAAAACTTACATAACTCAAATTTGAAAAAATGTCTTTAATATAATATATATGTCATATCACCAAAATTAAATTATAATTTTAAAATGATTAAAGAATTAAAATGTTGACACAATATTATGTACAATATATGTTTACATCTTTTTATATCTATCATTTCTTTTTATATAATTTAACACTATGCGGAAGTTTTATTATCCAACTTTTTTTTTGTTCATTGTCGTATCTTTATCTTCAAATTTTTTGGTATTAAATTGTCTACGTATTCAAATTTTACTTGTTTATTGTTATTTGCTTACATTTGGACTGTATTATATCATTTTACAGTTTATTAAATGTAAACTTTTTATAATGTACATGCAAAAAATTTACATCTAATAAATCACAAAATGTACATATAATAAACCACAAATTGATTTTGACAATGGTCTTTGACTAAAGTCATCTAATAAACCACAAAATGATTTTGACAGTGGTCTTCGACTATAATTTGGTTAATTTTGACCAAATAGAATTTCTCAATTTTTTAAATCTTTTAATTAAAAAAATTAATTGGCTAGGTCTTTTAAATAATAACTAGCATATTTGGGCACACTTGATACGTGTGAAAAATAAAAATGAAATATAATTTAATAAAATAGTTAATTTTTAATGATATAAAATTAATTTTCTGTAAAATTATCTCTGCAAACACACATCTTCCTTAACTATTATTACTTATACTATCTTTTAAATTATTTATACTAGATTTAAAAAGTCAAATTTAAATAAAATTATTTCTTGATTAAACAATATATAAAAATATAAAATAAAACCAATTTTGAGGGGGGGAAAAAAGGGTGTTAGAGAAAAATGGAGAGAGATTAAAAAATGGGGGGAAAATGTTGGAGAGAAAGAAATGATGGAGAATAGATTAGAATAGTTAAATGGTATTTTAGAAACACCACAATTACATATACCAAATCAAAAGTCAAAGTCATTCACACTTAATATATAGTATAGATAACAACAATTAAATTTTTCTCATCTCACTCATCCACTTACTTACCCACTAACTTGTCCAATTACATACTCTCACTTTTCTATGATTTTTAATTTCCACTAATTAAGAGATTTTTATTATTAAAATATTCATCAAAAGATGAATTGATATATCAAAGGAGGTTATTTATCAAAAAATTAAAAAAAAATGAAAAGAGATTCAAAATATTCACAATATCTAAAATACATCTAACACAAGTTTAGAGCGAAATGTTTATTTGGAGATTGTAGAAAATGATTCACAACATCCAAGCTACATCAAGAGTAGTTGGTGTTTCATAATTTAATTATTATTTTATTTATATATTATTATGATTATTATTCTTTTCTGTAAAACAAAATTTAATTTTACTTTATTTTACAATGCTTTACATCCATATATATTTATGTGCGTAAGAAAAAATATAGTGTCATGTATTCTAATGTGGATAATAATCCATTATTTTGTGATCTATTAATTTAGAGTAGCTCATAATTTATCATTCATAACTTTAATATATCTAAAAATTTTATGTATAATTTTAGTTTTGATCACATATTTAGATTTTATTTATTTTTTATTTTTGATATGATTTTTTGGCACGACAATGCTTTTCTTTTTAAAAAAATTAAAAGCTTTAAATATGATTAAAATATTATTTATTTAATTATTGAACTGCATTGACAATTATTTGAAGTAAATGTTATTTTACATTAATAGAATATTTATTTTTATCTTCTTATACACTATAATAAATAGTGAGATACATACCCAGGGTACATGATAGTGTGTGTATATATATATATATATATATATATATAGAGAGAGAGAGAGAGAGAGAGAGAGTAGATAGCTTTTCAAATCTTTGGAACGTTATGAGTTAATATCTTGGTGTTTATGTATTGTTTTTTGGGGTTTGTCACGACCAGTTAATAATCAAACAAGTTACAGTTCACTAATTGAGGTCATTAAGAAAATGACATTCTCAAAAATTAAACATTTTGTCGGTTTTTAATCAAAATAAAAATGGACCGACTTTAGATTCTTATGAAAGGGCAATAAAATTGATATTAATAGTCATGAATATTTTTGAATTTATTCATTGTTACAGCATCACAATTTCAATTAAGCCTTTGTGGTATGAGGCACTTAAAACTTATGATCTTTGATATCAAATAATATAAACACCATCAACTAACAATTTCAAGAACAACAAAAATATTATTTTATTGTTTAATTGCATTTATATTCCTTGTGGATTAGGTAAATTAAGCCTGAAGCCCTGAACTAATGCCTCAATGATAAGATTTATATATTATGCTTTTGAGGTTGTATATCTGAATCTCACTGATATGATTGTTAGCCTACCTAATGGTGGTATAAAAACTTATTTGGATCATACTGGTTAAAATTGAATGCGAAAATTTGTACTTAAGTTTGATATAAGTCTATCAAATGCTACTTTGTAGTCCATGATGAATCTTATTGCTTAATTTTAATTAAAAAAAAAACATAATTTATTTGGATCATGATAATATTAAAATTATAAGCTATCACCACAGAAAATTAAACAAGTTTCTATTGGTTTTAAGTTGCAGCATTTTGGTTATACAAGTAATGGAATAATGAATCTTATCACAAAACTAAAAGTCTACCACTGACATACATTATTTGAGTAAATTGAATTCATCTAAAGCACGTATTAGCAATATAGTGCTTATCAGAATACCATAGATCATTAGTTTACAAACTTTATAGACCATATTATGCAAGCTGTTTCCCCTCAATTTGTGGATCAGATCATCCATTCGATCACATATAAACAAATGAACTGCATTTCAGTACTCATGTTTGTATCACCGACACCCTCATTTCACCAAAATCGCATCTCAGTTAAAAATCAAGAACAGACAATTCATATATGAACGGCGCAATTGGATTGAAAGGGTCGTCCCAGTGGATCGAAAACCAAATGGTTACGACCAAAAAAAGAAAACAAAGACAATTCATCCAAAATATGTAGATAAATAAATAATTTTTCTCACCATTTTCTTTAACAACCCAACAATTTTAGGATTTTCCTCTTCCCTTGCCTAAGCAATTTCCTTAACAAAATTCTAACAATAAAAAAGTCACAATCTGAAAGCATATCTAAACTCTTCCTTCACATTCAGAACATCACAACAGTTAACACAACTTCACAATCTGAAAGCACAAAGGAGTACATGGAAAAACAAGAAAAAAAAGACACAATCTGAAAGCACGTTGAAACTTTTTCTTCACATTCAGAACATCACAACAGTTGACACAACAAATTCACATACATACATATCAGCATATTTGGTGCAGAGACCTACAACATTGCACAACAAAAATGAACATTTAGTAGCATAAAAGTCTCAATTTCTTGATCATTATATGACAATTTCACCTCATTGGCCGGTGATGACAACAGCGTCATCCCCTTGTGGTGTGTCTGCTGCAGAAGATTTTTTCGTCAAAGACTTGGGTATGTCCACCTCGTCCTGCATGCAACGTTGCTGAGGATGGCATAAGAGCACGCACATGTGACGGAAAAGCGCACGTGTCAATCCTTGACCGGTCTCAAATATGTAGCCCTCGTATTCACTGACCCGTTCGAGGGCCTCAACCAAGGCATCATACACCACTTGTGGACAATTATCGGGTCCCGGCTTGTCATGGAGGTACATCACATCCAGGGTGAAGAGTTTCAGTGTTAAAGGCAATTGAAATTGTGGTGGGGTAGATGACCTACAGTAGAGCAAGATCTAAACAACAGAACAAAGGGTCAAGATTTTGACATGAATTCAGAGTCACAAACCAGGCAATGATGAGAAATGTCAAGAAACACCATCGGAATAAGTATATAAAGAATATGGAGAAAACAACTATTGCACATATGCTTCAACAAAATGAAAGAATTTCACAAATGACATTTTTATGGTTTCAAGAGAGTGGCTGAGGTTTCAATTACATCAATGGTCTGAAAGAGTAAATAAAAAAGGAAGTTTAAGGACAAAATAGCCAGAAGTTGTTATTAATGTTCTTTTTATATTAAACAAGACCAGCATCATCTCATCTGAGCATCACATTCAAACATCAAAATACGTCGGAGAGGCACACAGGAAGGAAGGGAAGGGTAAGCTATTGATCATGCATAGTTTTCTTCAGCACATGTCCAACAAAGAAAAATTATGCATCCACTACCCTTTCAGAACCAGGGAATAGGATCCAAAACTCGATGCATAAAATAAATTTAGATTTTAGTTTCAACAAACTTTGGTTCATTTCATAACATGGAGATAGTAGTATCCCACAACTCATTTTTCCACCACTTCTATGTAATGTGTTTTGCAGGGAAATTGATCCCACAACTCATTAGGTTCCTCAATGTCACAAATAAACTATGAGAAGAATCTACACAAGATAAACATGATTAATTACCACTCGGAAAGTCCGATTTTGTGCACGAGATTTCTTTGCTTCATGAGTTGCTACTCTAAATAGCTGAGTGAGATCTGCACTGCTGCAAGATGAATCCACTGATATACTTCGCAAAGCAGCATTTACTGAGTCAACTTCACTGCTGAACTCTTTTCGGATCTTCAACAAAAGTAGAGTTAACAAAAAAAAAAGGAAGGAGATAACCAGACCCATGCAATAAAACAATATTGGTCGATTCACCACAACAACAAATGACAGGTAGAACTCCCAGTAAAAGGTGAGTATTGATGGATGGAGTTATCTAAGCCACCTCAGATGAAGGGAACATTAAAAGTGAGAGAAGATATGTGTTAGAGCAGAGAGCATAGAACATTTACTATATACAGCAGAGAGTATACACTTCAACGATCAAGTTCATCCATCCTTATTCGTTCTTTAATTTGACCTTAAGCAAGAATTAAGAACAGCATAGTAAATGTTGTGCATCGTGAAACTTCCTTGAAAACTTCCATGTCCGAAAATGAATGCTTTCAGTGATCTTGTAATTCTAAATAACAATGCATTTCTTCCTAAAATAACAAAATTTCTTCACACACTAAACTAAACCAAATGATGCATGTTAAAAACATTCAATAGACAAATCGAAACCATTCTTACCAACTATTTTCAACAGTAAAATTGCCTCTTTCGAAAAACTAATATTTAAGGGTATAATTTTCAAGAAATATCTCCAATTATAGTCTAAAATTATGCATCAACCCAAATAAAGTCATTCAAAGAAATCATGTCACAGATTTGCAATGCGTATTATAAGCGCCTCAATTCAGAATCCTATAGACCCATCGAATTTCATATACAAAGTAAATCTCATGTCATCCAATTCGGCATCAAGCTCGTTGACATCATAAAACAAAATGCTGACACCATCACCGCTAATCCAATGATTAGTAATCGAAGTTTGGTAGAATTTAATGTTACTAAACACTTGCTATCACAACAAACAAAATCTAGCATAACAAATATCACCCATTTCTATATTGTAACAGATATGCTACCAATACAAATGACTACCCAGACAATAGATAATGATGCTGCTAAAACAAGCTAGAAATCTATAACGCCGATAAAATACGCTAGGAATCTACAAGAAATGGATAATAATACTCCTACATCAAGCTAGAAACAAATACCCTAGCAATATATAATAAATACTACCAAAAAGAAAAAAAAGCTAGAAATGAATACCCAATAAGCAGATTTCGAGAGGGCGGCGAAGGCAAATCGGTGATCGGAACTGATGGTGAGCTTAGAATGGACGAATAGCGAAATAGCCTGCTTTATAGACTCCAATCTGGTGTATGGCCGGCCATTGGGCCCGTTCACCTTCATCTCCACCATCGTTTCCGGGCCTACATCGACGCAGAATAGTATGTCTTCACATGAAAATCGGCCGGCCGGAAGCGTATATCCTCCACCGCCGCCGCCGCTCAGCCCCGGCGGAGCTGGAGAGCCTCCCGGTGGCGGGTTATAGCTCCGCACCCCAGTCACTTCCATCTTTCGGTTCGCTTTGTTTGTTTGTCTGTGTGCCGAGAGACTTTGCTTTTTGCTATGCGGGTTCGGAGGGTAATTTTGTCATTTCAAGATTTTGGGAAGAAAAAGGAGGGGAATCTACGAAGGCGTGTTTGGTAAGAGTTGATTGTTGGGAATATTTGGGAAAGTCATTTTATTGATTTCCATTTAGGGCAAATTGCATTTGCACTCATTGAGAAATATTGAAATTATAAATTAGGTATTTTTATTTTGAAAATAACAAATACCCCTCAAAGTTTATAATTTTTTTGTTAATATTACTAGAGATTTTCAAAAGATAATCTTCCTATGTTGATAGTAATCAAACTGTCCATCAAAAGATTTGCCTCATCAATGCCAACAAAATCCCTGGATCAATTTTGTTATCCAACTAACTTTCACAAAATAACTTCACTATTTACCATCGTAGTCGTGATCGTGTTTCACCACCTACACTAATGCTACCACTACTAATTTTTCTTTTAAAATCGACTTCATATTTTTTATATATTGGATTTATCAAGATCAAGCGAATCTCATTTTAAAAGCCCATCAAAAACACTCAAAATACAACTTGCAAATACGTCATACCTTAATGAACAATAAATTTCTTGAAACTGATACATACTTCCAAATTCACAAATCCACTATATTTTATAAATCAGATTGATATATATTGATGTGGGGCCTTTTTGGTCAATCACGTGGCGGAGTTTGATATGTTTCGCTTAATGTGCTGGCGATCTACATATCAAAGAGGGAGGAATGCACGTGAGACTAGCGAGGGCTAGTTTGTCCCGGCTTAGGTTCTTCGAAGCTCAAGTTAGCTTTAGGGTATTTGGTGAAAATAGTGAATAGTAAAATTGCAATTCTTTCTTGTGTGTAATGCGTAAAAGAACAAGATACCTCATATGAAATGGCTTTTTCTTTATTTATACGAGAGAAGGCCCTTAACTTTATGTGGTTGATAGGAGTTGGTTTGCAGATTTAACATATGGAGTATAAGTGGACATGCTTTTTGTCACTTATTGGACTCCAAAAAGGCGGTTGATCCTACTCTTGTTAATGGGGCCTTAACTTTACAATTAATGCATACTTTGTACATTTTAAAGCCAATGATTGTATTTATGAAATGCTCCTGGGACTACTAAGATGGACTCACGTGCAGCAGGTACAGAGCTTGTCAGTCTTCCCAGTTAAGATCCTCCTATTGGCTTTGTTAATTTTGGCGAAGGCTGGGTTGAAAATTATTATCCTCGGTGTATCAGCGTTCGAGATCACCCTCGTGCTTTAAAACCACTTGTTCTCTGGCTTCGCTTGTTCTACATGCTAAGTTTCGAGGGCCCAAAAAGGCCTCTTGTGGATTTTTTAAGCCACATACTCATTCGAGGGGTAAGTTTTGGGGTATTCCCCCTCTTGTAACTTTCACTCTTAGACTTCCTTTTTTCACGCGGTTTCTATTTTGAAGATAGTAAATCTTTCGAGGGCATCGAGTCTCATACTTATGAATTCCAAACGAGTTGACAAACGCTAACTTGTCTGAGCGAGAAGATTCATAGCGCATTGTATATGCATATATATATATATATATTGTATTTTTCTAGTAATAAGTTACTGTTTGTGTAATTTATATATTCTACATCCATGTAAACTTGAAATGGCTTGTTTGAGTTAGGTTTTTTTTCGTATAATGATTGGTGAATTATTTATTAATTTTTACATATTTACTTTTAAAAATTATAGTTGAAATTTAGTGGCACTTTTTCCATTTTTTGTTTTCTAAAACGAAGGCACGGGTTTAGAATTATTATTTATAGTAATATGATATAGTGGATTTATTTATACTTTATCAATATAAACAATTGTGAATAGTTATTGACACTCCAAAATTATTATTGACACTCCATTCTTATTTCTTTTATTGAAAAATTAACTAAAATGCCCATCTATTTTGAATAGAATTAAATATACTTCACCCCTTAATTATATACTATATATCACTTACCTCTATAAACTAATAAATTAACACCCCCCAATTACATATTTCGATAAAAGTACCCCTAAATCTATACAAATGTGTGTGTGTGTGTGTGTATTCACAAAGTATTTCTACCACTTTGTATAATCTAAATTTTATTTTAAATATGTTTTAACTAAAAATTAAGTTATTTACTCTTCAATCAAAAGTAAACTTTAGACACTTTTAAATTTATACAATAATATTATTTTCAATAATTACTTCAATTTGCGTGTGCTTTTTTTTCAAAACAAATTGGTATACTAATTTTTTAAGGAATTTACATTTATTTAAATATATCATAATTTAATTTAATAAAAAAATATTTAAAATATAATTAAAAATTATTTATCCACTTTTATTCAAAATAGTTTAACTGTACTTAGAATTTATACTTAATAAATTTATTAAGTTAAAGAACTAGAATAGTTTTTTGTCTTTAATTTGTAGGTATTATTACCATAATTTATTAATCTAGTTTTATTTCAATTTAATTAAACCATAAATTATTTTTAAAATTAAAAATTATTTATTTTTTAACTAATAAAGGATTTGAAGTTGAATTTAGAATTCTAAGAAAAAAAATAAAATTATATAAATAGAAGTGGTATGAGGGCAAATTTGACCAATTTGTTAGTTGTGCGGGGTAAGTGTCACCATATATTTGATAGTTTGGGGACTTGAATGAGACATAGTAAATAGTCGAGAGAACAAAGTATCTGGTCATATTTTAAAATAAATGGACATTTTAGTCAATTTATCAATAAAAAAAATAAGAACGGAATGTCAATAATAAATTTAGAGTGTTAATAACAATTCCCTAAACAATTTCTATAAATTCACGTGTGAAGCTATTATTAATCAATAATCAATCGTCAAGTTGATTTCCCAAGCATAATACCACTCTCTATTCACGGACCAAGATTTTTGCTGATGAATAACTCAGAAATGAGAAGAATGTGTAGGTATTTATTTTCTTTTTTAGTTATTTATGGAAGATTTAGGTAATGATATTTATGGTAAATTAAGTAACATAAAAACAAGGAATATTGTATTTTTGGTCTATTAGATTGGACTTATTTTACATTAAATACACTTGTTTTGATTACTGTCAAAATTAGAACACATAATCTCAAAAAATTTGCAATGTTAAGCCAAATGACGAAATCCTGCCAAAAATCACTACGTCATCACTGGAAAAGCTCTTAATTGGCTAATCTTGCTTACGTGGAAGTCTTAGTTGGCTAATTTTACTTGCGTGGAGGATAAGTAGGCCAAACCAAAAAAAAATTGTTTTGGTAGGGTTTTGAACCCAAGTGTCTTTAAAGCAAAACCTTAAGCTACCTTTTCCAACCACTTTGTTTTGGCCTATTCTATCATTTTGTAGAACATTGCAAATTTGTCGTATTTTGTCATTTGGTCTAACATTGCAAAATTCTTGAAATTATATGTCCTAATTTTTCCAGTTATAAAAAAAAAAATACCGAATTTGAAATGAATTCAATATAATTAACCAAAATTACAATAATCCCCATAAAACACCACTCCCTCATATCCCTTGAAAGCTAAATTTTAGAAATGAGAGCAATTAACTTCTACATTACTTAATTCATGGTATAATTACAAATTAATTAATCTTATTTCAAACATTACAAATATTTCATCGAGTTTTAGGATCTTAGTGTAGATAGTAGTAGAAATATCAAAATGAATTTTTTTTATAGCCATATTAGTCAACCTAGCCATCAAAAGATCTGTCTTCTTGAGCCTGACAAAATATATCAATCTATTTTGTTATTTCACCAATATTTGAAAAATAATTTCATTTCATACCACCATAATCACTAACAAGTATCACTATCTATGATCTAATACCACCATTATTTTTTTTGTTGGAAATTGACTTTATATATAGGTTTACATATTGCACTTATAAAGATCGTGTGAATCTCATTTCAAAACTCCGTTGAAGACAATAGAAATACAACTTGCAATTATGATCCGTCTTAATGAATATGAAGATTGTTGAGTTGATATATACATCAGGGGTATTCAAAATTTTTAACACTACAAAAAATAAATTGTAATTACATTATAGGTCGAGGGGTGTAGATTTATAGTCTATTTGGATGAGCTTAAAAAAAATATTTCTCGAATAATGCTTTTATAGTGTATATATATATAAGTCAAGTAATTTTAAGGTAGAATGTATTAATTGAAAGTGCTTTGGAATTGGTTGATCCAAACACGGCACTTGATTTGCTTTCGGGACAACAGATACCTTGCTCGTCTTTTGAGGCAAAATCTCGTTTTGAGCCCTCTAATCACAAACCATACAAGAACCGAAAAATTAAATAATAATGATAATAATTACTCAAAATAAGCATAAATCTTTTAGCCATCTGTTCTAGCTGTTTTTCTCACACAAACCGAGCAGAGGAAAATGGCGTGCACGCACGATCACAGCTGCGAAGAACACGATTGCTCCTCCGATTGGTCTCTCTACAAGCACATAGATCTCTCCAAGGTTTTCCCTCTTTCAATTCACCTAGCTTTAATCATTTTTTTTAACTTGTTTTCATGGATTTGAAAACCTAAATGTTGATTATGTAATTTCAGTTTCTCGGATCGTTTGTAGTTTGTTTCCGTGTTTTGAGGGTTTTAGTTATTCGAACTGTCAATTTGTAGTATAATCCTGGTTTTTGTTGTGTTATCTATTTATTTCGATGTGTATGGAACCTATACATGGTATACATTTGTGTTGGGGAGATGGAGATGAGTAGAATGATGGTAATATCTGTTATTTTCCTTTACTTATCTGTATATCTGAGCGTATGTAAGTGAGTATTTTGGGAAGGGTTATACGCCTTTCATGTATTTGGGACAGAGGCTGATTAAGCCTGTTATGGTTTCAAGATTATATGTTACTCGTAAGTGTTGTTGCTGTTATTATTGTAGTTGTTTTGATTTTTTCTAGTGATAAGTGGAGTTGGATACTTCTTGTTCTTTGTGTGCGACGACTTGAGGAATTGAGTACATAATAAACAAACATCAAACTGCATTCGCGTTCTTGTGTGCTGCTGTTACTCTGCATAACCAGGAAACAGCTTCATGACTTCTCTTTATGTATGTTCACTGATTTGTTATCTAAGATCAAGTATTTATTGGAATGTTGTCTTACATCCGTCTTGCATAAGAAAAATAAACATAAAATAAAATATGTCTTTTAAGCAAATGATGACTGAAAATTTTGGTTGTTTGAAAGGTATCTGCACTGAATGAAGCTGTATCTGGAAGTGTGAAGTCAGTATTCAGAGCTTGGGAGCAGCGTCTTGACTCTTCTGAGGTATTCTGTTATTCACTGGGATTTTTCTCCAATTTGTGATCCTTAATGAATTTTCTTTCTTGCTGCATGTCCATAAAACTGAGATCATCTTTATTCTAGTGTTGCAGACTTAAGCCGAGATCATCTTTTTGTACTGATATCCTTTTCCTCCAGGAATACTCTTACATAGGATTTAGAATTTGTTAGTTACCATCAGTTTTGCTCCTTTTTTTTTCCTCACAAAATGTAGTAGCTGCATTTGATTATATGCATCGGTTAGATTTATAGTGCAAATGTATGGTTTCAATGTAATTCAATAGCGGTGAATGCTTTGAATAATATTTGTTTGCACAAAGCCATTCCACATGCATGGCAGAACGAAGGCTGATGCAGGCAAAATTATCTTTTGTATTCCCTGAACTTGATTGTCGTTCTCTTTAACATCGGCTTTCTTTTGTATCTAATTTTACAGGGTTTCTTGGAAAGCAACGATGGCGATCCTGAGTTGATAGTCTTTATTCCGTAAGTATCAACCTTTCCTGGTCATATGTAAGCAATGGTGAATATTTTCTTTCTTTCTTCTTCTTCTTTTTCCTTTTTTTTTTTTTAATTAAGAATGAAAATTGATTAACAATTCCAGTACAGAAGCACATACAACAAATGCCTTTACACATTTACAGACTATGAAGTTGCTTTTGAGCTCATGTAACATATAAAGGAAGCAAACTATACATGATACTCTTAGATTTGACGCGGTAGTGATTTCATTTTACGTTTCGTGTAGTCCTGTATCCATTTTCTTTAGGCTTGAGGACAATTTCTATTAGAAAAAAGATGCAAACAAGGAGGTTTTGTAACTTAGGATTCTGGTATTTACTTATTGGAAGAATTCTGAGCTCCATCTGGTTTTTTTCTGGCTTCCATTCTGTTTTACTTAAAACCTGCTCAGCTTCTATTAATTTGGTGGGTGTCTGTGTAGATTTATATCAGATGTCAAGATCAAGAGCATTTCAGTTGTTGGTGGTGCTGATGGAACAAGTCCATCAAAGATGAGAGCGTGAGTTTTGATAACTGACACTTTCTTTCCCTTCCTACCATATGGTAATTGATCTCAAAGTTTTCCCATTTATGTGCTGACGCAAGAGAAGACCTTATTGGTGTGTTCTATTGCATATCAAGTGTAAAGTTACCGTATGCTTCAATTTAATGTCTTTGGTTCCCCAGATTTATTAAATTCTTTATTGTTGCCTGAATTAGTGTATTCTGCTAATGTAGATTCATCAATCGGGATGGTATTGACTTTTCAGATGCTCAGAACATGCAACCTGTGCAGGTATGCTGGCTTCTTAGCTTTTTGGAGGGATTGTGTTGTAATTGGTTGCTAAAATGACTTGTGTGATTGACTTAGGAGTGGGAATTGGCGGAAAATTTACAAGGAGTTTTGGAATACCAGACAAGGTGAGGTTCCTTTCCTATATTGCCCGCAGTATCCTATACAGTGTTTTCTGAGGAATTTATGCCAATTTATAGAAAGATGGGAACCAACAAGGTGTACATGACACTTTTCTGCAAATTAGATCTTGAACTCTGATTGTTTGTATGTTCTTGTCTGGTCCTGAATTTCTGATACTGTCTGTAATGATATATAAAAACAGATATTCGAGATTTCAAAGTGTAGGAAACATCACTTTGCATTTCCCAGATAATTTTGGCGGTGATACAACTCAAATACATTACATTGGATTGAAAGGAGAAGCAACACAGGTACTTTTGGATGCAAAAATTTGAATCCCTTCTTTCTTTCTCATTATGCTTATTCACTTTCAATTGCATGCAGCTGAAGAGGGATGTTGTTGCAACAGTAGTCTACGAACTCATGCCTAATCCTTCAGATCACAAGTATGCTCTCAATCCTTGTTAAAAAAGTTAACCAGTGGCCATTTGCAATTTCTTGTTTGATTCTATAAAATAAATTATATTTCCATTATGCTTTTCTTTTTCGATACATATAGCTTGTGCAAAATATGACTCGATGGCATGAATTCTTAATTCTTGAGGACTTAATTCATCATCTTGTCTTGGAACTCATGCTTTTATGTTGTCTTGTGGTATTCATCACTCGGATTCTTGGTAGCAGCTGGTGTCGACTAGTGAAAAAGGCTTAATAACAATCTGCACGCTTGGTCTGTGTTATTTCTTAGCTACAAACCATGTGTTACTAATAGAGTCGCGTAAACTGCCATACAACTTCTCTGAAGATCACTTCACTTCTCATCCGTTTTAAATTTGCTCGAATTGTATGCAGAACGCGTGCTGAAAAAGGCGGTGGACTCTCGCAGGTGGAATGAAGCTTTAACTAATACATGGCTTGAGCTTGTTCGACCAACGACTTCTCATATTAATCTCGTCCTGAGATATATAATACCAATATAACTGTAAGATGACCCTTTTGTTTCTACAGAAAGTTCTGAAATCTCTGTTTTCTCTCGCACTAAAGGCGTTGTAACTTCTGTAGACTAATGATCTCTAAATCCTTTGGAGGAACTTAAGTGTGTCAGGTCTCAGGATCCCAAACTTTCTGAATGTGTATAGTTCCTGAACTTTTCAGCCCTGAACTCTCTCTCTCTCTCTCTCTCTCTCTCTACATATATATATATATATATATATATATATATATATATAAGTTATGGGCCAGGTTGGGAGACTGATGCGGTTTTTCCGACTAAGGGAACTTAGCCTCAACGTAATGTTCCTCTTCGCCAAAGTTCGTTGGGATTTAGTCCAACTTAGTCCTTGCAATGACACCAACACATTAGTAAATTATGTTCTATCCTTTATTGGATCAGACATTATTGGCTGGCAATCGAGAGAACCCATAATATTTTCAAATAGTTGATAAGATTTATGTGATCAGTGAAGTTTTAATCTAGGTATTTAAAATGATTATAGTGGAATTTAATCACTACACCACCATGTTGGTGGTTCCTGAACTCTCTCTTTTGCATAGTACCATTGGCCATGACTAAAGTGAATGTTTTTCTCCATATGTTGGTAGCTCGAATTGATATATGTTTATTCTGGTTCTTTTTTTTTGATAATTATATGTGTTTATTCTGTTGAATCAAATAATATTTGGAATGTAAACAAAGGTAAAAGAGGTTTTAAATTAACACGAGCTCGTACTGCATGACATGCCCAATATGATGACGTGAGATGTGGAAATTTTTATATTATTTTGTTGGGTATTACTGATATGCTTAGTCATTGAATTTCAATATAATAATTTTAAAAAATATTAAAAAATGTAAAATCATGACATTATCGTATTTAATTTAATAGTTAAAAATAAAAAACCACTTGGGTATACTTCAGGTAGCATCCTCATGTGTCTTTAAGATAGGAAAATGGCTAAATTGACATTTAAATTTGCTGTATATTACTTGTTATTTATTTATTTTTCCAACTTAATCTGAGTTAGGAAACGGTTGATTAACTGATTTCTTAATGAAAATAAGAGAGGCGAAGAAAGAGTAAAATTTAGCAGGCCACATAAACAGCCTCTATGGATGTTGCTAATAAAAATAAACCAAATTGAACAATAGTGGAATGTAGCCGATTAATTATATCGTCGCTTTCGATCAGTGATAACACTAACAAGAGCAAAGATGGCTGATTGTGCCCTTAAGTTTATATAGAAGACTTACATATATTATTCTTATCAAGATATAGAACTTTGTTTCTTTTGAAAATAATAGATCTGTCTGAAAAAAAGTTCATATTGGCCCTCAAAATTAATTTGCTATTATTACATATATATATTATCTTCGTAAACTAATAGAGGCCAAAAAAAGAAATTAATAATTGGGTGGTCGCATATAATGTCACTCCGACTGCACCCGATAAATTCTTTTATACATCTGGCACGGGTTCTATTAATGCACCAAACGGTCGAGATTGTGCTATATTATTAATTCATTTAAACAATATTAGTATATAAAATATAACACAATCTAAGAGCTCACTTAGATGAGTTTTCTTTTATAGAAGAAATATTTTTTTTTTTGAAAAAATATTTTAGAGTAAAAAAATTATATTTGAATAGACTTTTTCAAAAAAGCAAAAGCCAAAAAAAAAATAAAAAATGCACTTTTTAAAGAAGTTGTTCATGATAGCTTCAAATTAAAATATCTTTTAAAGTATTTTTATTATTATATCTAAATACAAATCAACTTAATTTAAAAAAAAATATTTACTATCAAAGCACTGCTCGAGATATTTTTATTTTAAACCTATCCAAACGGATCCCAAATCATTTGATCTATATTCTTACCAAAAAAAAAAAACTATTTAATTTATATTCAAGTTCATACAAGAATTTTCTGCTGCACCCTAATACCTAATGGTATAGTTGCTACTAAAAATCAAAATCAAAACCAAACCAAAGCTAGACATGGCGTGGGGAATATCACTTTAAATTGTTCCTTTTTTTGTAGTTGATATCACTTTAAAATGGAATATAAATTTGTCATTAAAAATAATTTGCAATATAAATAAACTGGAAAAACACAGAGGACCATTGAGCGTTTTCGCCTTTAACACTTCACTCGTTTAACACTTCACTCGTTTTTATGCTCTCTCTTTGTATATCAAGATTACAAAATACGCAAAATATTTATCTTTCGAAATAGGAAGAAAAGGGGATTTCGGGTGAAAGCCAAGGAACACTCCAGCCGCAACTAGAGAGGAGCAATTACGTAAAATTTTGTTTTTAATTTTAATTTTTCTTTGTTTTGTGTAGTTAATCTTCATGTTTCTTGTGCGAAGAAATTGGAAAGCTGACTTGAATGATGATTAAAGCTTGCAAGGTTGTTGATTTTGTTTACTTTTTTGGATTTTTTTCGCTTGTTTTTCTGACTTGTGGGCTTCAAAAAAGTTAAACGGAACATTTTTTTTTAATTTTTTTTTTTTTAGTTTTTATGCTCAGTTTGAGATATTGACTGGAAATTTTCTGAGAAAAAAAATTGGAAGCTTTGGGGTTGGCTGATGGTTTGGTAATGTTTGTGCTCCTATTATGTGTCGGTTGAGGTTTTGAGTTCCCCGAGTTGATGCGTTGAATTGGGTTTTATTGGAAAGCCTTTACATTGATAATCCTACTTAATTTATTTATGTTTTCTTTTTCGTGAGTATGCTAAATGATTTTGGCATGGTTGGTCATGCGACCGTGAGTGCATAATCTGTTAAATAGTTTCGCCATTGCCCGCTGGCGATATTTGTATTCCTAAATCTATGTTTTGCTGGAGGAGTTTATTGTGCCTCCACAATTTGTTTTGAATAGTTTTTCAGTCACCATGCTTTATGCACATCAATTTGGATTAAGTTTGTTTTACGTTAACTCATCAGGCAAGTATTTCATTTGAATATCGGAATTTTGCGAGCACCGTGTAGTGAGAGAGGCAGCATGCAGGTTTGTGGAGGATCTGCAATGATGAATACTGTTCAACAGCCTTTTGGAGTCAAGGGATCGATGTTTCCTTCCAAATGGATTGGTATCAGTGGATGCCCAAATAATGTTAATTTGAGTTTGGTCAAGCCTTGTAGGGCATCTCAACTTGAAGGGAGCTTGGCCACTGGGAGACCACCTGCTTCTGTGTCTGTACGTGTCCCTGAAATTGGAGGTGATAATCATTTTGAATCTTTGAAACATGTGCATCTCAATCTCATGGATTCTTGTTATATGTACTGGCAAACAGTTGGCATTATTTAGCGATATGTACATATGCATATGTATATCGTATAGAACTTCATAATGAGTATGTTGGTCATGTTTGCCCGTAGATGTATCTGCATGAGCTAGTTATCTTAGAATGATGTCTGTCAATGTCTTCTGCTCTCCCCTTAAATCTTTCTTTACTTCATTTTTCTGTTGTTGAAATTCACTGATAGTTGCAAGACTTATTCTCTATTATGAACTGGAACAATTAGGTGCTGGAAGCAGTTTTGCAGACTATGGCCTGAGTGAAACTGATCCTGAAGTTCGAAAGATTATTGACAAAGAGAAGAATCGCCAATTTAGAAGCTTAGAACTTATTGCTTCGGAGAATTTCACATCTCGAGCTGTGATGGAAGCAGTTGGTTCTTGCCTCACTAATAAATATTCTGAAGGATTACCTGGCAAAAGGTAAGTTTAGGTGTATGAGGTAGGGCCTGGTTGAATGTGGCAATAAGCACTTTGACATCATGTTGAACACTGTCAGCTTATGGGATCTTTCTTGTTCTAGATACTATGGTGGCAATGAATACATTGATGAACTTGAGCTTCTTTGTCAAGAGAGAGCTCTTGCAGCGTTTAATTTGGATGGGGAAAAATGGGGCGTAAATGTTCAGCCATTATCTGGTTCTCCTGCTAATTTTGAGGTTTATACGGCAATTCTTAACCCACATGACCGTATAATGGTAATGATATTCTTTGTTCCAGCCATTTGCATTAATGAATTGGAGCATCTTGAGTTATGCTCATTTTAATGGGTTTTGTACTGATTTCAGGGATTGGATTTACCTCATGGGGGACACTTGTCACATGGTTTCATGACTCCCAAGAGAAGGGTGTCAGGAACATCAATTTATTTTGAATCCATGCCCTATCGGTTAGATGAGTCTACAGGTCTGGTAGTTCTTTATTAACATAGAGTTGGGTTCCTTTGTCTCCATAGATTAACTATGAACTTTTTCTAATTTAAACTTTTATACAGGCCTTGTTGACTATGACATGCTTGAGAAAACAGCGGTCCTCTTTCGTCCAAAACTTATTATTGCTGGTGCTAGTGCTTATCCTCGAGATTTTGACTATCCTCGCATGAGAAAGGTACAAACTTTTCATGTGCATATCCGATACCAACCACTTGATAATATTACACTTTTTTGTGTGATTGGTCATACTGATGGCTAACTGTCTCGTATTGGATGTGCCTTGAAGATCGCAGATGCTGTTGGCACTTTTCTTATGATGGACATGGCTCATATTAGTGGACTTGTTTCTGCTTCTGTTGTTGCTAATCCTTTCGAATACTGTGACATTGTGACAACTACAACACACAAGGTAGACCTCTTTCTTGGCAGTGTACCCCCCACCCCACCCAACAGGAAAAGAGAGAAAATAACATGACTTGACTGAGCAACCAGGCAGTTACCTGTACACACTTTGGTGATTTCAACGTGCTTGCTGAGTTGCTCGTATACCAATAGTCATCCTTTGATTTGTACAATTATATGACCTTTATTTTGGGACCATAACCTGGATATGTTTCTCCAGTCTCTTAGAGGGCCTAGAGGTGGCATGATTTTTTTCAAGAAGGATCCTGTTTTGGGAGTTGATTTAGAATCTGCAATCAACAATGCTGTTTTCCCAGGTTTACAGGTCTGTTATTCTCTGCCTTGCTTGTCATTACATGGCTGTATATGATGGAAATATCAATTTTGAGTTCTCCTAGATTGTATTTTCTAAATTAATTGTGCTTTTTGTTACTGTGAACAGGGAGGTCCACATAATCACACAATTGGGGGGCTTGCCGTTTGTCTGAAGCATGCAAAATCTCTAGAGTTCAAGGCTTATCAGAACAATGTATTGGGTGTTACTTTTGGTTAATTGAATTTCTCTGAATGCCTGCTTATCTTGACACCATTGTATATCCTGTAGGTGGTCTCTAATTGTAGAGCTCTTGCTAATCGACTGACGGAGTTGGGTTACAAACTCGTCTCTGGAGGCAGTGATAACCATTTAGTTCTTATGGAACTCCGCCCTTTGGTGAGTATATACCTTTCACCTTCGTTATCTTTAACACTTATCATATCCATCGCTGCAATAATTATTATTACCTACATTTTATGCACAGAGAACACTTACCAGAATAAACTTGGAATTTATGCAAGATAAAAGTGCATGAAATTGTATTCTTTCTGTAGGCTACTTGTATCTCCCTTCAAATAGCCACAAGTTGTTCTTTTCTAGTACTTGACTAAGTTTCTTGAGTTTTTGATCACTAGTTTCATATATCGTTGCCATTTAATAAGCCTCGTACAAGTTGAACAACCCTTCTGCTATGTGAATAGGGCCTTGATGGTGCTAGAGTGGAGAAAATTCTCGATATGGCATCAATCACCCTCAATAAAAACTCTGTACCTGGTGAGTGTATACAATGCAACTTCCTCCAATCTTATACGACTCGTCATTAATTAAGGCAATTTAGTTACTCTTGTACTCATGCCAGTCTTTTCACTATATAGGTGACAAAAGTGCACTAGTTCCTGGTGGAATACGTATAGGTTCGCCTGCCATGACTACCAGAGGCTTTGGCGAAATGGAATTCATCTCGGTTGCAGATTTTATTCATGAAGGTGTGCAGATCACTCTAGAAGCAAAGGAGTCTGTTTCAGGCACTAAGCTCCAAGACTTTATGAAATTCGTGACTTCCCCAAGCTTTCCATTGATTGATCGGGTGTCGGATCTGCAAAGAAGAGTGGAGGCGTTGACAACTCAATTCCCGATACCTGGCTTGTGAGTGAAGTGCAAACAGTTAGCAGTCATCTGGCCTAAGAAACGCGAAACTTGGGCCCCCAAGCTTCCAAAATTAAGACTACAATGCTTTTTACGAGTTGAGAATTTTGATGAAACAACATTTTACCCCATCTTTGGTTTGCATTTGTAATATGTACACTAGATTATTGTATGTGGATCCTAATCCAAATTTTGCGAGGGAAACAATAAAACACTGTCTGTTGATGAAAAGGGGGGAAATGAAATGTGTACAATCTGAACATTATTCTCAAAGACTAATAAATACTAATGAATCACCGTTCCAGCTTTGTACAGTTTTGTTTTGTTTTGGTTTTTTTTTTTTTTTCTGCTTTTACTCAAAAAATATTGCATTCTTTCCCACAATTACTATACCTTTCTCTGTACAAAAATGATTTTAGTTTTACATGATTGAGAATTCATCTTGGAGACCATCTAATTCACCCTTGAGACTGTGTTGCTGTATGATCAAAACAGATGCAGTTACTGAGAAATCTGAAGCAGACAAAATATCCCCGATCGGGCCGAGTTCCGGGCACTCCTCCCAGTCACTCATGCCCACCGTAAGGACTGAGTTCACCCGCCCTCCTCGTCCGACGATGAAAAGACCATATTGCCCCTCGAGTGACCTCAATGTGGAGAAGGTCTGCCCTGAGTTGACAAGGTACTTCTCCATGTAAGCCACATGACCTCCAGCCACATGCTTGTCATAGAAGTCAGCAAAGCACTCATCATCCTCCCTCATCTCCTCTTGATGCTCCGAGGTGTTCGACTTTGCTATGGTGATTATTGATGATACGCTATCGCCGGTGGCTTCTAAGAGAAACCTTATAACCGTCAGCTTCACGCCAGGGTGGCATGCTACCCGACCAGCGTAGGCCAGCGCCTCCCGGTCATCTTTCCCGCCAATGAAGATGACCGCAGCATGGAGGGATATCGAGGATCTGGACATTACGGTTTTCCCAAGACCCCGGTCGACTAAAATTCCTACTGAGCATGGCGCGTGGCGAAGAACCTGCGGAACAAGAAAACTTGTTAGGTAAGGAGAACAGGCTTCATTCATACATCTAAGTGAGTGTGTGCGCGCGCTTTGAGAAAGAGGGAGAATCTTTCTCGGTCCCTACTAGCTACCTCTTGTGGGATTTGAACCCATGATTGATCAATTCACAGGCGTCGGAGACTTACTTTGCGGTTGACATGCCGAAAGCCCGGATTGCCCATATTGAGCCTCCCACCGGCTTCTTGATCTTTGTGAAATGGCAATATTATGAATGAAACAGTCAATTCTTCTGCCAAGATGCACACATCTTGGTGCATGTTGTTGAGCGTCGCTAGAGCGAGCATTCTCCTCATGCTGATTCCGTCCCCATCCTCACTCAGGTATTTATCCACGGTGTCGGTTATCTGCTGCCTCATCTCCATAACCGCCGGATCAGTCACAGCCACAGATTCCGCGCCCTCTGTGTGTGTAACCGTGGCTGCTATGGCGTCTGTGAGCTCCACCATGTCCAGTTAGACAAACCAAGATCCCAGGGTCGGCTAAGCCTCGGGATATCGCCATAAAGTTTATGGCGGATGACAAGTTGTGCGTGCCGTGGAGGCAGAGCAGAATGCGAAGCTCATGCGTGGGGCTGTGCCACTGGAGGGCCATCCTTTGAGTCGGGGAGTGCTTTCTTGCTCGTTCGATGATGCTTTTTACGATGAATGGGGTGTAGATGATGGTGAGGAAGGTTGCAAGCACCATGGCAATGCTTGTGGAGGTACTTGTGAGATCCATCTGCATTTAGTGGACAACGCAAACTTTTTACTCATCTGCATGGCCATACCATACCATAACTTTCTTGTGCCTTACAATCACCCCCCTCCCCTTCTCCCAGTTATTACAGGTTGTTATATGATGTTTGCTTGCACATATATGAACAAATTTGTACTACACATAATTACATCGAGCCGTAAGGAGAAGAGAGCTTACAGTTCCGACCATCACGGCCAAGTAGAAATGAAAATGACCCTTGATGTTCAACAGCAAACCCGTTGCGATCGAATCTTGCCAGCGAAATCCCAACATTACCCCTGAAACCCAAGAACCAGCAACTTTCCCAGCAGTAGCAATCAAGAAAACGAACAACAACTTAGCCCATGCCCCCCATGTCCCAGCTTCAAACTTCAAGAAAGGAGCATCAGACCCTACCCAGAAGAAGAAGAGTGGATAGAAAATAGCACTGAAAAAATAATTCACCTTGCTGATCATCAACTGAGCTATCCTCCCTTCTCTAGGCATAAACACCCCCGCCAAAAACGCGCTCAAAATCTTGTTATACTCTGCCCAGATAGGCGAAAAACTACACACTACCACCACATATGCCGTTGACAAGACCAAATGCGACCCTTTCATCGGCTTCCCCTCGGGATTCGCCCTGTTCACCCAGTTCATAATCATGGGCGTCAGCTTTGCAGCAAGAACAGTTTGGATCACGAGTAGCGAGATCATGATGAAAACAGTTTTCGGGCTTCGGTAACCGAACTTATCTGAAGGGTCGAAGATCATGAACCCGACGCAGAGGAGGAGAGTGGTGACTAGGTCTGTGTGGACCCCTGCAGACACCACGAACCTCCCTATATCCGACTTGCCAATCTTGAGATCGGTTATGAGTCTCGTTAGCAACGGGCTCGCTGTGCTGGAGACCACTATGGATAGGCCAAGGTTGAAGGGCACATTCGAGCCTTCGGGCACGTGGAGGAGTGGAGTTAGCAGACCAGCCAGGATGAACGTCGTGAGGACTCCGGAGTAGGCCACTTTTGCTTCCGGGAGATGGATTTCGAGAAATATATTCGGATCAACTTCGAGGCCAACAACAAACATGTGGAGGACCATTGCAACTTCTACTATGTATTGTAAGGTGTTGTGGATCCCTTCGGTTTGTTTCCATATAAACGGTATATTGCTGAATAGCAGGCCTACCTACAAGAAATTATAACAGAGTACAGATATATCAGACATGGGAGACTACTGCATCTCACACACACACACGCACGCACGCACACACACACACACATATATGTGTGTATATATATGTATATGTGTGTGAATAAAGTCCCATATGAAGGAACGATCTTTGATCCCAATCAAGTCATTTGCATGGGTAAATCATTCATTCATTCATGAGAGAGAGAGAGAGAGAGAGAGAGATTTACTATGGCCTCAGATATGATCCTGGGCTGAGAGAGAGGGCGCAAGACAATGTGCAATAAGTTGCAGAGGAATACTATCAAGAAGAAACCCAGCATATAGAGGGCAATGGTGGCCAGTTTTAAGGATATACCCTCATCATTCAGGCAGGCTGGATTTGTGCCGTTCTTCAAAGTATCCATTATCTTTTTATTCTTTTTGTAATGAAAACGATAAATCCCTTCTTTCAGTTCCTGCAAATTTTTCAAGAATCCCTCGATCCCTTCTTCACGATTCTCTGTAATAAAATTCTTTCGCAATGAAAAATGATAAATCCCTTTTTTCAGTCTCTGAAAATATTCAAGAATCCCTTGATCAGTTCCTCGCGATTCTATGTAACACAATTCTTTCACAATGAAAATGATAAATCCCCTTTTTTTTTCCAAGAATCCCTTGAAAACAGTGAAGAATTTTAGTTGAAAGTAATCGAAGAAGACGAGTTCTTTTGTTTTTCTTCTTTTTCTTTTTCTTTTCTTTTTTTCTTGTCTTTTTTTGGGTAATAATTTCTGAGAGTCTCATTTTTAACTAACTACGTGGAAAGAGGTGGTACATGTGGTCAGGAGGACATTTGAGAACACCATGCTTGCATTATATTGTGAAACAAATGCAGGGCATAATGCTGATTTGAATTTTGAGTTTGTTTTTTATTTCACTAATGAGTATATGATTAATTTGGTAAGTTTGTATAAATTGAGTCAAAGGACAAAGGTGTTGAATTATTAAAAGCAGGGATAATTACCCTCACCTTCTCAGGATTTAGGATAAATTATAAATAACCTCCTTTTATTTTAAAAATTTACAATACCACCTAATATATATCAACATTTACAAAAGACACAATGTAATTAGTGAATTGTTCAAAATGCTCTCGGTCAATTTCTCCATCATTTTTTGAGGAGCAACATACATCTATTTATTTTAAGGATTTGTTACATAGAATCGCGAGGAACTGATCAAGGGATTCTTGAATATTTTCAGAGACTGAAAAAAGGATTCGTAAATTACATAACACTATATCCATTATCCATAACACAAATTACATAACACTATATCTGTAAATTTACAATAGAATTCGTAAATTACTTTGAAGAGTGCAGCCTACATCCTTAATATTTTACAGATATAGTGTTATGTAATTTACGAATTCTATTGTAAATTTACGAATTACATAACACTATATCTGTAATATTTTTTGAAAAAAAAAAAAGACATGCAACAATAGGCCGCACTCTCTGATGATTTTTTTGATGGAATTTGGAAGGATTTTGAGCTAACCACAATAAATAATGCATTAGTAAAGTCAATTTTAGGATATGGTCGATATTGGTAGAGGAATTAGGCGGAGGAGTTAATAGTGGGATATGATTTAATGTAATTTTTGTTCAATTAAATCCAAACGGATGAAGCATTGACAAAATTTATTAAGAGATTTTGATGGATTTGGGAAGACAAAAAAAATCAATGTGTAGCTTCACTATCTAGGTTTTGGTTATATGGCGGTCGCACAAGTATTGTTCATGTTCAACATAAGGGGGGTTATTTGTAATTTTTTCCCTAAACTTAGGATAAGTGAGGGCAATTCTTCATTAAAAATATTCAACGGCAACAGGGGCATTACTCTCTCTCTTTTTTTTTCTTTTTTTATTTAGCAATAAAGAGACAAGACTCGGAGGGATATTAGTATTTTTCAAAATAAGAAGAAGTTATTTATAATTTCACCTAAACTCAAAAAAAGCAAGGATAATTACCCCTTAAAAAGGACATATAAAACAAAACCACATCTAAAAGGAAACACTCTGCTTGTTTTTTGGTTTTTTGTTGATAAAAATGGGGTCAAAATAATGAACCCCGTTAATAAACAAATCACAACGAGAGGTTTTAATTGGAACTATTCCTCTCCATTGATACAAAGAAGCCCATTGAGCTAAGTTAAGTGCTAAATCATTAGAAGATCCATTGAGGTCTTTTGTCATAAATCACCTCATCCAAATTGAAATCATCTGCAATTTTCATAGTAGTATACATGCACATTCTTAACTAAACGAAGAAAATTAGAATTATATTGATTTTTTTTCAAGTATACGTAGATAGCCACATATAACTCTATTTTGCCACAAGAAATCACAATATATCTTTTGAAGGAATATAGATATGTATTTTGTTTTCAATTTACATTTAAAAAGAAAATGGAGAAAAAGGGAACATCATGGATTCTTGTATTGAACATTATGAGCCATGTTTTTTAGAAGAGATTTTTTTAAATCAAATGATTTTATACTTTAAAGCAATAATTAAAATTACTTTGAACAATTAATCCAAACAAATTTGCTTTAGTGAAGTCCATTTTTAAGACAGTGAACCAATCAAGAATTAATTCATGCGCATTACATTACAGTCAAGAATTAACGAATCAAAACAACACATTTTATAGAAAAGTATATGGTTAACATATAAAAAAAAAAGTTCACAGAAAAGTACTTTGTCCACATATACAACACATTTTACAATTGCCAATAGTGAATTTGTCTACAATATTCTATTCTTCCAAAATCAAGACAAAATAAGCCTGCAGCAAAATCTTTCAGCCAAGCCATATCTCTGTCAGCCTGAAAAATAATGAAACAAATATAACAAGAAATAACAAAGGCAAGCAAGTAATAGTGCAAAGCACATCCATAAAATCATAAAATCCCAGTAACAATCAGACAGTGAAAATCAAACAAGAAAAAAAAAATCATTGAAGGTAAAAAAAATAGCTCAGAAGCCAAGCGTAACAAGTGGATTTCATTGAAAAACCAACACATAGTTGGCTCTTCTTACATGTTAGAACCTCATCACCGCTTCAAATTACACACACACACACACCTGTGTGTGTGTGTGTGAGTCTTCATTTTACTAATACAGGACAGATTAAAATGAAGAAAATTAGTAAAAAGTTTATAAGACATGTTCATATAGAGGACGATATAGCTATTACAAATTTGAAGAGAAGCTAAGATAACAATCAAACTTCCTCCAATCGTGATAAATAGCATCTTATCGGCACTGTGCAAAAGGTGGCTTGTTATTGAAATTATAAACGAAACCCCCGTGTCTGACTTGAGTGCCTTGGGTTGATACCAAAAGACCAAGAACTCAACACATTTTTGGTCAAAAATTAAAGACAAAAAATGGTTCTCCAGCAGTTCAAATTATACCTTTAGCTGATTTCGAAAGTAGCTGTTTGGCTAAAAACACTATGTTAAATAACCCAGAACAGATTGTTCTAAAATTCAAAATTTCAGAAACCAAGAACATACCCCCCCACACCATATATATATATATATATATATATATATATGCGCGCGTGTGTGTATTAAACTGATCCAGAAAATAACTGATTTTACAAGTTAGTAACTCGCTAAAACTCGATCTTCGCCCGAACACATAAGATATTATTCTAGAACTCAGAAATTCTGAAAGCAACACACACACACAACATATACACAAAACATATACATATGTATATATATATATATATATATATATGAGAATGTACCCAGTTTATTGTATCATAAAACCAGAAAAGGGTTTAATGGATCTTCAAACAGGTATCAATGTAGGCTCCAAGCGGCAGACGGGTTGCCATGGAAATGGGCACTTGCTGCTGACTCGTATGGAGCCATCACCAATTTAAATACAAAAAACAAAAAATTGAAATAAACAAAACAAACCCACAAAGATAATCAGACAAGCAAATGATTTAACCAAACAATTTGACAGAAAATGAGGAAATTGACGATGAATTCACAAACCAAATCAATGAACCAGAGGCGACAATGGCTGAAGTAAATTTTTTGCTTGGACTTACAACATTGTTTTCATCGATTGAGAATTATTGAAACAATTCAGTATGTAAATAAATGTGTGGGGCTGATAGAAGAGCAGAGGCGGCCATAGATTAATCGGCTTAGAGCGTGCTGATGAGATCTCTGGTGGGGGAGATATATAGAGTTGGGGAATAGTGGAACCCTAGGGTGTTGAATTGAAATTTTGGTGTGTGTATTTACTATAAAGGGCTCGTATTAGGCTTTATTATAAACGGGCCAATCATAGATTTTACAAGTTTGTTTTGTTAATGTTTTGTTTCGTTATTAACAGCTAATTTGGATGGACTTTTTTTAAACAAGAATCACTTATTTTTTGATTAAAAAAAAACACTTCGAAATAAAAAATATAAAAAAAAATGGATAGATTTTTTAAAAAAAAGTAGAAATCATATAAAAAGCTATTTTTTGGATTTTTTTCAGAAGCTATTTCAAAACAACTTCAAATAAAAGCATATTTAAAAAATAAATAAATTATTGTATCCAAACATAAAACTGTTTATCTTAAAAAAAGCTCTATTATATAAAGCACAGTTCGATAAGCACTTTTTTTCGTATTCCACCATTTAAATATATATGATATATATACATCTATACTATTATCAATACCATTATAAAAGGAAAGTCGTTTTGCCTCACAAATGGCAATTTTTTTATGCGATTTTACAAATTATTTCCTTTATTTTATGTAAAATAAATAGAGACATATAAAATTATGGCTAAATTTGAAATTTTTCATAAAATTAATACAATTCGGATACCAAAATTTGATATATCAATTTTACGTTTTTAGTTAGTAAACACATAAAATAAAATAAAAATCAAATGTTCACTATTGTAATATCGCATCAAAATTAAAAATTCATGTTCTCAACCCACAAATTATTTCCTCGATTATTTTAGATTTTAAAAGTTGAAACCCATGTTTAATAAACAAAATTCCTTTAAACATATAATTAATGCTTTTAATTCTCTCCCCTCAAAACCTCCCCGGCACTGCCCCTCTCTCTCTCTCTCTCTCTATAACTAACGCACAAAAACACATTCTCTAACTACAATTATTCTACATTTTTTTCTTTTTGTATTTATTTCATTATCACATAATTTTATTTTATATAACTGTTTTATTTTTAACTCCTTATTAATTTAATAAATTCTTTCAAATAGTTTTCAAAAAAAGTATTCTCATAAAAGAATTTTAATAATGTATTTATATTTTAATCGTAAAAAAAATTAAACACTAAATTAAAGTATATGTTTTTTTACAGTGTACAGCACTGCTAGTATATAGAAAATAAAATATTCGATGGATGTATATTAATTATTATGTGTATACTTTAGTGAATACATAGGCAAAATAAGAATGTGAAACAAGTGTTTTGAAGCGAATCAATAATCGAATTTATCAAATTCAAAATGAAATTCCAAACTCTAGTTATTAAAGAAAATCAAGTTTATCAAAAGCCTTTCAAATAAAAGTTAGTCTTTTTTTTTATGGATGAAATGGAATTAGTTCCAACCACATAACAAATGCCTTAGAAAGTTTTTTATTTGGTTTCTAATAAAAATTGAATTACAAATAAATCGAGACGATAAAAAGTATTAATCTGACTAATATTGTATTTTTTCATGTAAATGTAATGATATGTGTTTTGTGTATTTTTTGCATTTCACTTGGCATGTTTTACCAAAAAAAAAACTATCATAAGAGAAAAAGGTTTAATTTAAACTAGTATATTGAGCACATTCGACATGTGTACAAAATAAAAACGAGGTATAATATAAATTATTAGATTTAAGATGAAGTTTTTTATTGGATTTATATAAACGTGTGTATATATTAATTATTTTTATTACTGATACTATTTTTTTCAACTATGTTTAATATATTGGCTAAATTTATGACAAATGAAAAATTAAAATTAAAGTAATATTAAATTTTATAATTAAAAAAATAAGCAGAAAAATGAAGTAAAAGAAGATTTAGAAAAAAAAAGGGACGCGAGAGAGGAAAGAGAATATAAAGGAAAAATTCAAAGTGAATCGGAGAGAGAAAAAGAGAATAATTTTACATTTTACACTTATTTTAGTAGAGGTACACACAAAAAAAAAATAATAAATAAAGGGCATCTCATTTATCATACAGCATAGTTAATTGCAAAACAAGTATTAGTTTTATTTAAATAAGCGCAAAGCTTGCATGTATTTAAGTAATTTATTTGATCTTCGTTTTACCACTTAAGAACACAACTAGTAATTATTGTGTGCTTTATATTTTTGTATTTAAAATCAAACTAAATTAAACATACAAAAATAATTTTCATGTGCACAAATTTGTTTTTATTTATAATAATAATTTTGCATATGCTAGTTTAAGTATTGACTTAGGTTGGTATTTTTCTTGCATAAATTAATTATTATTATTATTTATTAAACATATTTTTATTGCTAAAAAAGGAAAACACGTTAATTCTTTTCATCGAACTCCTTTATTTTGGTCATAATAATAATAACCCCATTTTGGGTCCGTCAATGTTGCACCTGATGCACTTTAAATTGTAAATTCTTAATAATCTATAGTTAAAATTTTTAATTTTATTGTTTAAATTCGATTCTTATTATAAAAATAAAAATTAGACCACTAGAAATTTACTTTTTAAAAAGCACGTGGTGGAGCATCGACCGCACCCCACATTTATTCCCCTCTACTCTTACCAAATACAAGAATCTTGCCAAACCCCATAGAACTTTCAAACTCTCGCTGTATTAAAAAGTCCTCAAAAATCTCCATTTCTTCTATAGATTTAACGCAAACAGAAAGACTTTTGATCTTCTTTTGTTCGATATATAGATATATAAATTGGTATAAATAAATATTTGGAGTGGACTTGTCGAAAAAAGTCTACATGATGGAAGCTGCAGCGGGCTCTCGTGTTCTTCCCCAAATGAATTTTAATCACAGTTCTCCATCGTAAGCCATTTATTTAGATTTTGAATGTTCTTCATTTGTTTATATTTTGTGCTTGTTCTTGTTTGATCGATTGTTTTGGTTGTCTTATGTGATTTTCCTATTGGATCAAGCGATTATACTTGGTGATCTTGCCGAATCAATAGGTTTAAGGGTGTATTTTTTTCCTTTTTGCGCGTGTGTGTTTTGGTGGTGTGGGGTGGGGGGGGGGGGTTGGGGGTATTGGGGAAATGAACCTGTTATGTGGGATGATCAGGTGTAATGTTGGTTCAAATGATCAAAAGGCTTCTTTATTGTGTGACAATTGATCAATGTAGGAAAAATCAGAATTTTTAAATGAAGATAATGCTTATTGTAGTTGAGAATAATGATTCTCTTTTAGTACTTGGTGAGAATAATGGTATTAGTACAAATCATGTTGGATATGAACAGAGAAAATCAAGTTAAAACACCTTGTGCATTTGCAGGTTGCACCCTCAGAATAAATTGATGTCAACTTTATTCAATAAATCCGAACTTCCAGTCGCTCTACACTGCCAATCGAATCACATAAGAAATAGGGTTCCCCAAGGTTCATCTCTCACACTTCCAGAGCAGAGCAAGGATTTTCCGGGGAGAACATTTTGCTCAGCTGGGGTATACACGTATCCTGGGGTCGTCAGCGAGTCACATTCTCATAGCACAGAGGAAAAAATAGGAGTAATGCTTTTGAATCTTGGAGGGACCGGAGACTCTACACGATGTTCAGCCTTTCTTATTCAATTTGTTTGCAGATCCCGTATGTTTTATGTCAATATTGTGTGGAACATTTACTCTTCAGTTCTTGATAGTTTTCATGATCGGTTATTTTTGTTTAATGTCCCATCACAGGATATCATTCGTCTTCCAAGGTTATTCCGATTTCTTCAACGTCCTTTGGCACAACTAATTTCGGTATTGAGAGCTCCCAAAAGTAAAGAAGGGTATGCTGCCATTGGAGGCGGTTCGCCTTTGCGCAAAATAACCGATGAGCAGGTATGAAAGCCACAAATGAATTTCAGTATTTTGATTTTTCTTTTTCTGTTTTTTGGTGGTAACACTCTATTGAGCTATTAAAATTCATTTAATTTGTCTTGTATAGGCAAATGCTTTAAAATTGGCTCTAGAAGCTAAAGAAGTTGCTGCAAATGTCTATGTGGCTATGCGATATTGGCACCCATTTACTGAGGAAGCAGTTCATCAGGCAAGTCATAAGAATGAAATGTTTGTGGAACTGCATAATGATTTATGCCTCGTTGCATCTTTGTGCCTAAAAATGTATTTTGAAATATGAGAGTTATTTCATTAAGTTTCTGATAGTCTACTTAATCATATTATTTCTGCTTAACATTTTTAAAACTCCATGCTACTAGTTGACGCTGGAGACGTTTAATATTTAACCCCTACTTTTTTACTCCTATTTTTAGTGATCTTTTCACATCTTGTATTAGTACTTCAAAATTGTGGATGTGTTTCTAGTTTCATATACTTATTTTTTAAATCATCTCATTGCTTATTCTCTTTTGTCATAGATTAAAAGAGATAGGATCACAAGGCTTGTTGTATTGCCACTCTATCCTCAATATTCTATTTCAACAACAGGGTCAAGCATCCGTGTTCTTCGTGACATGTTTAGGTAATGTCTTGTTGCAATCCATTTTTCAGTCAGTCGATGCGTCAAGAATTTCATTTCCTCTTTTAATATATCAAATGAAATGGGATCTTCCATCAGGAATGACACGCATTTGTCAAGACTACCTGTTGCCATCATCCAGTCATGGTATCAACGGGAAGGTTATATCAAGTCTATGGCTGACTTAATTGAAAAGGAGTTACAAATTTTCCCAACTCCAGAAGAGGTGTGTATCTTTTTTATTTTTTTTTCCTTAAAGTTTATATAAATAAATAAGTAAATATATATCTATTATTATTATTTTCTTTTCAGGCCATGATATTCTTCAGCGCCCATGGAGTTCCTGTCAGCTATGTTGAGGATGCGGGTGATCCGTACAGAGATCAGATGGAAGAGTGTATTTTCTTAATAATGCAAGAACTTAAATCTAGAGGAATTAGAAATGATCATACTTTGGCTTACCAGGTTCGTTTTAGTTATTTAACTTTTATTTCTCATAGTTCTAATGCATACTCAATATAAACTACCTCTTTTATCGGCAACCATAGTCCCTATCCCATAGGGGGTTAACATAACTTTGCAAAAAGTAACCTGATTTAGATTGTGCAGTGTGTCTATCTTGTTTATTACGGGCAGAACGGAAGTTTCTGTTGCCAGGAGAGGGAGAGTGGGGGGGGGGGGGGGGGGGGGGGGAAGGAGAATAAATGCTGACATTTATGGTATTGGTTTTAATTGTTTGATCTTTGTCTACCAGAGCCGGGTGGGACCTGTGCAATGGTTAAAGCCATACACTGATGAAGTTCTTGTTGAGCTTGGTCAGCAAGGTGTAAAGTCTCTGCTCGCTGTTCCAGTGAGGTACGCGTATGCCTCTCTCTGTCCTCTGTCTCTCTCTCTCTCGGTGTGTGTGTGTGCGCGCGCGCATGCACACACGCACTTTCTGATGTCACGGATGGCCTTTCCTGCCAGTGAGGTTCTTGATAAATGTTAAGTTTCCATTTTTTGCATCTAATACAATGATTATGGCTTTCAGTTTTGTGAGCGAGCACATAGAAACACTTGAAGAGATCGATATGGAGTACAAAGAACTGGCTCTTGAATCTGGCATTGTTAATTGGGGCCGTGTCCCTGCTCTAAACTGTACATCGTCGTTCATCACTGATCTTGCAGGTGCAGTAATTGAGGCATTGCCTTCAGCCACGGCGATATCAACCTCCAACACGACCACGCCGGAACAAACTGAAAATGATCCCTTGGGATATGTTATCAAAATGTTCTTCGGTTCTATCTTAGCATTTATTTTGCTTTTTTCACCGAAAGCGATTTTGGCATTTAGAAATCACATTTTGTAGGGAACTGAAGGACTTGAGACTTCTGATCTAGAGATGGGATGTTCTGCAGTTTTCCGGTTTGACATTTTCAGATTATAGTGTAGAAATACGCGCACAACGGGGAGGTCTGCATTATTACACACACACACACATATATATATATATATATTCACACACATTTTATATGTAGCATACAGTAGATATGTAGCAAAACTTTATCCTATGGCAATATACCGCACAGGATTGGGCGTTGCGGTGTGGGACTTGGGAGACAAAATAAAATCATACCTAGCAAGAAGATACGATTCACTTTCCAAGACTTAATCAGTAATTACCAAGGTTACAGCGTATAAATGATGTAACGAATAAAAATTGTCAGGGATAAATTTCGAAATTATGGGATTTGATGAGTAATTTTGGCATCATATCTGCGGTCAAAATCAACATATTTATAAGATTGGTTCGTAGTAGATTTTGAAGATAATATTCTTTTTTAATTTAACCTTAAAGGGGCCATCTTTTAAGTTTTAACAAATATTTTGTCAAAAATCTACTGCCATAAGTCGTATGTACATGTTGATTTGCAGTAAATATGATGCCAAAATTACTCCTACAGAAAAATCCCATGATTATAGCGACATACATTCTGCTAACAGGAAACAAAATATTCAAACAGTATCAATCTCTCTCTCTCTCTCTACGAACCCTTATATAAAGGCCACATGAACCGAACAAATTCCTATCATTCTTCGAACGAAAAATATTGAGTGCGTACAAAACAATTTCATCATTGGTATTGTTCGAGAAGTAACCGGAAACGCGTACACGTACACTCTTGAAATTCCTTACGTGGAGGGAGAGGTACTGAGCAAACGAGTAACCAGGATAAAAATATCAAACAACAACGTGCTGCAAATATCTTTGGAAAGAACTCGAAAAGTTAATGGAGTTTCGTTGCCACCAACGGTAGTCTACAATTACCACTCTTTGGTTGGAGACTCGAATGCCAACAGGGGAAGGATGTACTCTCAGTACGAGAATGGAGGCACTGCTTTTAGAGTTGTTTTTCCCATTGGAAATTGAAGCATCATGCTACTACTACTTTAATTAGATTTATTTATGTTGTTTAGTTATTAATTATGACTGTGCATTGGTAGCACACTCGGTTTTTTTCTTATATGGACCGAGTGTATGCCATCTTGCGGTTCGGATTCAGCCACGTGCTATACGTATTAAAAGTTTTTACAAAATACATATAATATGTGGCTAAATTTGAATTGCAAGGTGTATGGATGGAGTCCATACACCCGGTCCATATAAGAATTTTTTGTAGCACACTCGATATATACGTGTCCGGAATAAATCATTGATTATTAATGCAAAACTCAATTTAGTTAGCAAAATTTGAGGCGATGATTCGACTTCTTTTTGGGGCACTCCATATATGGTATTGTTGTTATTTTGGTTTGATATTTGCTTGTTACGTGTGAATTTAATCATGGTTGTTTTGAAGTTAATAGTGACAAATATACATGACCAAGGGCGACTCCAAGTTAAGGCTGGTGGGGTCACAACTTGACCCTGCTAAATGGAAAAATATAATTAATTTTTATATATGCAATATATATACGTTGTACATTACTTTATAATTTACAATAATAATCTTTTGATCCCAAAATAAAATTATAAATAATCTTAATTTATCTATATATGTTTAAAAAGGTTCCAATAGTAGATATGTTAAGAAAAATAGAAAAATACCATAAATTCATATTCAAACGGCAAAAGTTAGAATATTGCTTTCTACCTCTTAAGGGTTGAAATAGGAAAATACCGTATGACTTTAGACTTTGTTCGGTCTTAACTTAGGAAATATTTTTCAAGCCCAAAACAATATTAAGTATTCTTTCAAAGTATAATTTTAGAAGTTTTAATCGTTTCAACTCATTAATTACATGATGATTGATTAATGAAAAAAATATTCAGTGGAAAATGAGGCGAAGTTGAGGCCCAAGATTTAAGGTTCTAATTAGCTTCTGAGTTCAAGTATTTATTCCTACTTTAATAGTAGTTTATTGTTCTATTTTGACAGTAGTTTGTTTGTATATTTATCCACCAAACTGTAGAACTCAATCAAAGAACGTTGAAACAAGTGGAAAATTTTCTTCTTTGATTCTTGCTCAAGCATATTATCCAAAGAGTTTTGATTTACACTAGGAACAACGCTAAACTGTGAAACTGCAAAACCAAAGAAGTCACAGAATAAGAGTCCTGAATTCCCATCCTCAAGAAAACTTGAAGAATCATGAAAGAGTTTCCCTTTTAAAAGAAAATTCCCATCCTAAACACGATAACCGGTTATCGTGAATCCCCTTCCGATAATCTCTCCAGCAGAGAACCAGGCGAAGCATTCAACCCCAAATAGAGCAATAGTTCCGGCATTTTCAAGATTCAGCTCCACCTTATTCTGCTTCACCATGTTCTTCAAAGCATCGAGTTCCTTCCAGAAGGCTTCGACACGACCGGGTACACTGCTTCCCAATATAGACAACGATACAATTACATTGACAGGGACGACATTACAATTGTGAAATCAAATTTGTATATAAGCATATAGGCCCTCGATGTTCAGACCATATAGTGATTTTTGTTTCGAAATAGTTCAAAGAGTTTGTAATGAAAATGACTTTTTCCCTTGAGCTTAGCCTTATTGATGCCATCATGAACAGTGACGGAGTGAGTGAGTGAATTAACAGCATAGGCAACATTACGTCAGCATGCAAATGATCATCTCTCTCTCTCTCTCTCTCTCTCAAACACACGCACGCGCACACTCTATATCGACTAATAAGCAAAGCGAGTAAATCAAACCAAGAAGACAAGAAGCCCATCCATCTCAAGCAAATTCAAGATGGATGCATCAGAGCCACAAAACTGCAGATTGGGCATATAATTCACAAGAATCAATCAATCCTTTTCTCAAGTTCTAAAACCATGACCGCCACCAAATCATTTCATTGTTGCCGAGAACAACCACAACACCTGCTCTTATAGAACAACAAGACCAGCAAAATGCAAGAAAACACGTTCTTTTATCAAGTCAAACAAAATCGCGAACCTGGCTAGGCGAGTGTAAAACAGCTGGTTCGCCAAGAATTGGCAATTCTCGACAGTGGGTGGATCCTGGACGTAGTGTTTGTTCTTCTCCATCATTTGCTTGTAGTAAGAACATCCATTCTTGGCCACTAAACTCGCCGTCGCACGGAGTTGACTGAGACTGATTTTTGACGCCATTGATGTGATCTACACATAAATCAATCAAGAGCCGCCATCAGAAACTAAGACGTGAAAAAAAGGCAAACATTGAAAATCTGATACCCAATTATCACAATCCATTATTTATTTATTTATTTATTTTTGAAGCTATCTTTTGTTGTTGTTGATATTATCAACTCTCGTGAGTTCACAATTTTCAATTTTTCGATTCATTTGATTATCGGCAATACGAGAACTAATTTCATCTTCAAACAATGATCATACACTTTTCTCCAGAATAAATCGCACCATATCCTCCCCCCCCCCCCCACACAACACACACACACGCACATACCGGCAAATATGGCCGAAATTCAGAATTTTGAATGGAAATTAAAGTATTAGGAGAAAACAGAGAAAGGTAACAGAAAGCGTCTGTATTTGCATACCTCTAAAAGTGGTGCTGAAGGTGTTCAACTGTTTTCTGTTGCATGAGTGCGGAACAAATAGGTTTTCGACCGGGTCTTACTCCAGTAATTTTGCTGCGGTTCCGTAAAGTCCCCAGTCAAGTTACTTGCCACGTGTACATCATATGTGGCGTTTCGATTTTCGGCATTTTGAGGTTGCAATGAGAATATCAAGGGCTCGCTCTCTCCTCATCAAAGTTAAGATTGATTGTTTGATGTGTTATTAAACTCTTTAAGACCAGTTCACTTTGGATGAGTAGGGTTGGCAAAATAATTCTCGATTAATGGATTCCATTTCATTTAATGGTTTTGAATTTAGTTAATTAGTCTAACATATTTTAAAATGAGGTGAACTAAATTAGTTCTTTTATGATTAAAATTGACTTTTGAATTAGCGTTGGATCATAAATGAATTATACTACAAATAAAAGACTGTATTTTTTTATTTGATGACAATTAATTTTATTATTCAACCCGTCTACAATCCATTTTCAACCACTTCCAACTCAACCCAACCCCCAACTAGCACCCCTAGTCATAGAAATAGAGATGCGTTGCTGATGTGTCTCGTTTAACATGTACTCAAACCTTCAAACGTTCAATGGCTAAGACGTAGCTCATCAGAAGAAATGCGATGAATTATTCTTAACGTCTTCTAGTATTAACTGACTATGATAAATAGTTGCAACTTATTTCCTTTTTTTTTCGTTTTATTTTGAAGAAATTAAAACAGGTGCTCCCACAGGCCACCAATATTGTGGTTAGTGGTTACACTCAACCAATAACAAGTTAAATAATTCTCTCATTTCTGGCCCCGAAGAAATAAGAACCAGCCAGTCAGTGTACTGTTAAAAAAAACAAAAATCAAGCGCAACAAGCACCTTCCTGCCTCCGAACAGAAGCACAAAAACGAGGATGACTTGCCCGAATTAAACCAAGCAAGTTACTTCTGCAACTAAACATGCGTTCAACTGGCCAAAAACCCGATGGACAACATTCCAAGCAAATATCATAATATCCCAAGCAACAACATTAAATGCATAATAAGAATATCAGAACACAATACAAAGAAAGAGAGCTTCTAAACATACCAAGTTCCAACTCCCAACACTACAGACCTAGGTAGCCTAAAAACATACACGAAATAGTACGAGCATTGACAATAGTATCAAATAGCAATCAGCTAAACTGGTCAACTTGGGGGCGAGGCTTTGGCAGCCCCAGCGGGGGGCTGTGCTGATTGAGGTGGAGTTGCATCATAGGCCCCATGTGCATTACCACCAGTAGATCCGTCAGTAGAGTAAGCAGAAGGCTGAGAATATCCACCGTAAGCACTGCCATATTGTGGAGGCTGCTGTTGCCCATAGCTTGGATGGGTTGCTGGTGGTGCACCATAAGGCGGGGCAGATCCATACCCTGGCTGAGATGTTGGATAGCCTGATGACGGAGGTCTCTGGGCACCCGAATCTGTCAGACCATAGCCCTGCTGTGCAGCGGGAGGCTGAGAATGAGCATACCCAGCAGGCTGAGCATAGCCACCTCCTTGAGCACTAGGTGACTGCTGTGGCTGTGCATAAGTTGGCTGACTGCTGGGTTTTTGAGCCGGAGATGTCCCATAACTTCCATAGCCAGACGGTGTTTGGGTTCCATAACCACCCTGAGAAGATGGGGGTACCCCATAACTGGGCTGGCTAGAAGCTTGAGGTGGATAATTAGGGTTTGGGCTAGGTTGACCACCGGCATTATACGACTGGCCAGATGTAGGTGCTTGAGTGGTGTCTCCCTGTGTTCCATATGAAGGGGTGTGCCCGTCGGATGTCGGGTTAGAGCCATAGGCAGAGCTATATCCTTGTTGCTGCTGGTCATATCCTGCACTTGGGTTTGGCTGGGGCTGGCCATAACCAGACTGAGCTGTACCAGCTTGATATCCACCATAGCTATCCTGGCCATAACCTTGCCCTTGACTGTAGGCTGCAGCCTGACCGTAGCCATAGCCGGAAGCATCTGTTGGAGCACCAGAGCTTCCATGAGTTTGTTGTTGCTGAGAAGGTGGCTGCTGATTGTAATAATCATAGCTACCTCCGTGAGGAGCTTGGGGATTTTGAGGGGCAGTTGATTGATCCCAGCCAGTGGCATATCCACCAGACGCGGGAGGAGGATTATAACCAGAGTAAGGTGGCTGGCTCATGTTGTATTGAGGCGGACCAGGGTATGCACCAGGTTGCACATAGCCATAACCAGGTTGCTGCATTGGTGGACCAGGCTGCGCCCAGTTACTTGGAGGCCGAGCTTGGTAGCCTTGCTGAGGATATCCTCCGGACATTGATTGATTTCTCATACGATTCTGCACAAAATTGTTATCACAAATGAACTTACAACTGATTTCATCCACGTCGACAATGATATACATAAGTGAAACATATGTATTCAGGATAACAAAAGACAGTCAAGTAAAATATCGAACTCAATCGAAAAGTTTCACGAGTACAGATAAATCTTCATGTTCCAAGCACAATATTCATAGCACAGTTGCATGAAGACAAAGAATAGACGCCTACATACCGTACTGGTTGGGTCGTATTATTGGATAACTCCTGCAGAAGCCCATCCGCTCCCTATTCGAAGTGAATGGGTACAAAAGACAGTTGCAAGATACTATAAATCTATATCAGTAAAAACATGACTAAAGGTCCATTGGCTGAAGCGACAGTATTTTTAACAGCACTTGATTCACATAACCATACGCTTCATTTTCAACTCAATCATTAAGTTACTAGGTGAGACAATAGTATGCAAGTAATAGCTCATAACATCAGAAGCTAAAATATCTTCTCCTTTCTTGTCTGTCTCTAGTACCAATACCAAAATACGGAGGCCTTAATTAAAAAGCTTCTTGAAGGAAAAAAAATAGCAAAAATTTTAGAGTAGTGCATAAAACATTACTTTATCCTTATTGAATCCAACAAGGAAAGAGCATAAAGGATTCCAACAGGAATAAAATAATTGACCAAAGAAGAAAATACCATAAACAGTATGAAAAGATCAACAAAATTATGACCCCGTCAAATTAGACAAACTTGGAAAGGACAATGTGAGTCCTTGAATAGAATGATATAAATAAGAATTTCATATGCAATTAAGTCTGACGAGGGTTACCCAGTACCAAGATTCTTCATCAATCCTTACAAATAATGGAAAACATTATATAGCTAAGGAACAACAGAGTTAACATATTGAATATGAAGTTAGCAAGAACTTGACCATAAGTCATGTCCACCAACAAATATTATGCGCCCAAAGGATCATCCATTCCAATGTCCTAATAGTAGTTGACAATGACCAAGTATGCTCTCTATATATAACATCCTACAAGAAACTATATATCAATCTGATATTTCCAACCACGCCAACTGAATACTTGAGTTCCCTATCCATAGCAGATCCTCTAAGACACAAGTGGGCAATTAATGCAGAATAAGGGTTAAAATCATACCAGAACAATGATGAGGAAACACCAACATGAAATGAGCACATGTTGGTGTCACCAATTGTCCAACATCCTCTAACCCCTACAACAGTCCCCATTGAAAACATCAGTTATCAGATATAAATGAGTCAGAAAATCTACATAAGAGGCTAATCCTTTAACATTAATCGCTCAATTATCCAACTAAGGTTAATACTCATTTCAGATATATCCTCAACAATATAAGAAACTTCATACGCTGCTTAGTTACCTCAATGGAGAGGAGTCATGCAAAACCTGCCTCATAGAAAACCAAATATCCAGTAATCCAATAAAATGAACATAAGGATATATAGGTAACATCTTAAAACACCAATCCTCATCCCTTGTGATTACTAACCGGCCAAGCTGAGAAGTTAGGGGTCTAAACATTGACAAAATGCGCAGGGAAGAAACCACAATATTGGAGAGAATATAGCTAAGAGAGCTGATAAAACCTGAAGCATTATACAGTTACTATACTATAGAGGCAAATAACCACAAACTTAGGCCCCATCCTGCAACTACAAATTAAGAACATGTCCAAACCAGATAGCGAGGAGCTCTCCCTCCCACAGAAATAAGAGCAGCACTGGCTGGACTCCGCATCCAGAGATCATTTTGACAGGGGCCAAACAAATCTGCAAATCTCTATATCCACAAATGCCAAATAGGGAAGGCAGACAGGCAAAATTGTAATAATTTTGGCAATATTTAGAGCAAACATCACCAGCAATGTGCTTTGTGATGGAGGCAACTCCATGAATAACTAAAATGTCACTTGATATATTCTAACTAATAAAAATGGAAATGATATAGTTATGGTGTGCCAAAACTAGCCAACTGAAAAAAGGAAACAACAAGCAGATAAAGAACATTCAGACTTAAAAAATCCTTCAGAGTATAAGGATAGATACCTCAGTTAGGAACGTGCCGTCATAAAGATAACACCATTCAAAACTTCAAATAACGCAGAATAGGGTATAATCCAAAACAATCACTCAATAACAAAATTCTAAATAGTAACTACAACTCTGAGAAAATTAACACAAGAAATAGAGAATACAACAATATACAGAATCAACCTATACTAAACAAGATAATTCAAAATATAAACATGCAAAACTGTCAAACAAGACATGTAAAAGTAGGGTAATATGCTCAAAATTTAGAGAAACGACCAAAACCAATGCTTGAATCAGGTAGATGTCTTCTAGGAAATAACAGAACATGTCAAAGCATAAGAGAACAAGCAACCAATAACCATTGAACAAACCTCACTGATGACTTCATTGACCAACTGTTTTGCAGCTTCAATCTGTTCACTAGTTCCATCAATTTGTACCGTCCTCTCTTTAGACATATCACCCGGTGGCAAGTGCAAAGGTATGACCTACAATATTCAGGTAAGTACTCCTATCAAGAAACTGCAACAAATATCATGCATAAGCAAACTGCAGCCTATAGCTGCTAGAGAAGCAATGCTCTTCCAAAATCTACGCCATGTATATCAAACTAATAGACAGGCCTACCTGAATACGAGCCCCAGTTCTTGCTTGCATATTTTTAATGGTTTCACCACCTTTACCAATAACAAGTCCCACCTGAAAATAGCTATAGGCTTTAATGGGAACGGTATAGATCAATAACCATCAGAGCCAATAGACACTATATAGTATACCTTATTGTTGGGGATCATTATCACAAACTGCTCGGCTCCAGATGGTTGCCCAGTCACCCGTCTAGAAACTATGCCAGAACCACCTGAATCAGCCTGTCCCATTAACATGGCACCATTAGCACAAAAAACTTATTAAACTGAGTATTTACAAGATGCATTTCATTGCATAGCTTTCATGAACTTTCACCACAAGAGGGCTGACCAGAAAACCTAACTAAAATCAACTGCGGTTTTGAAATATGCACTCATACAGTAAACAAAAACCATGGATGAGAAGCATATAACTAATATATATGGAATATCCCATAACTATATCTACTACCTCAGCAAGAACATCGTTGATCAATTGCTCTGCCTTGGCTATTTGATCCGGAGTCCCCATGAGCTCAACCCCTCTGGTAGCAGAATTCGGGTCCGCATCCATGTCTCTGGTAACCTGAATCTTAGCTCCTGACTGCAGTTGAAGATATTTGATAGTCTCGCCGCCTTTTCCAATAATCACACCAACCCTTCCATTTGGTATCTCAATTTTCTTGCTAGGACCCGGATAACCATACGACGCACTTTGGGGTTGAGCAGCGAGACCAAGACCCAAATGCTTCTGACCGGTACCTGAATCCAAGCAACACACAGCAGTTCCTTCATCTCTCATTCTCCTTATTTCAATTTTGTCAGATATGTAAATGAATAACATGTACGTGTAAATGCCAAATAATGCTTCAGACAAGAATATTCTAAAAATGAGATGAACAAATAGTAAGAATAGTATACTGTACATGCCCAATAGCACAAATAAGAAAAAATATTGAAACAGAGAGATATAAAAAGATAAAGCACAGAAACTTCATCACTGGAAATTCACATGGTCTACAGATAAAACAAACTGAAACCAGCACAATCACAGATTATCCATTGAACTTAGACACTATCAATAAAAGCTTCTGGTGGTTCAATGAAAATTCATACCATAGGAATGCATAAATTTGAACGACTACCCGACTCATCCGAATTAGCGATGAATTTTGAGACTAAATGTGAGTGATGATAGATAGATGGACAAATATACGTCTAAGAAGCACAGAAAATATAGATTCAGTGAAGTCCCCAACTAACAAAAAGCCCACTCAAGGTCGCCAAATAGATTAGCCCACACCATGTGTTACAAAACTTTTGAAAAATTCCAAGATAAGAAACCCTAACCTGCATCAACAGCATCAAATCCTCCGCCACCGCCGGCTCCGTTGTCAACTCTAGCTCTTTTCAACGGATCGGCGTTGTTCAAGAGCCGCGCCGCGATCTCCTGCGCCTTCTGTTTGGCCAGCTCGATCTCGTTCATCGGCGGCGGAACGCTGTTGTACGACGGTGGAGGCGCGGCGCCGTCGGGAGGCGACGAGAACCCCGTAGCCCTGCGGGCCACCGGCGACGGTGAATCCTCGTACTTGCGCTTGTTCGATTCGCCCCCTGCGGATGCGTACGCCACTTCCTCTGCCATGATGGTGCGAATCTAATGGACAGGAAAGTGTTTGTGTAGGTTTTGCGCAGAGAGAGAGAGAGAGAAAGTACGTGAGAGTGTGGGAGGAGGGTTGTAAAAAAACCCTAGATTCGGGAGAGGAGGGAGGATTAAACGATGAGGTGGCGTGCAATTGATACTTTTATATCATTATTATCATATGACTATGTTAGCCACTCGGGAATGACCCCACTCCATATTTTTTTTTTTTGGTGGGGCCTAACATAAATAGTCGAAAAATGGGCCCGATAAGCTTTACATTCTGGTCCCATATATTTATCCTTATTCGCGGTAAATATAAAGTGTGAGGTAATTCTATTTGCACCCCGTGACGTATGATACTTATAAATTAATCCTATTTGGTTTGAAAATTATAAATACTCATTAAAATTTATGATTTCTTTTTTAATAAATATTAACAGTATTGCACGATCTACGTGTATACAAAATATAAAAACATATACTTTAATTTAATACTTAAATTTTTTTAAGATCAAAATATAAGTGTATTATTAAATTTATTTCATAAAAATATTTTTTTAAGAACTATTTAACATAATTTATTAAAATAATAAAAAACTAAAAATAAATAATTATATAAAATAAATTACGTGATAAAGAAATAAACATAAAAAGAATAAAAATGTATTAAGCATTTAATGGTGTGTGTGTGTGTGTGTGAGAGAGAGAGAGAGAGAGACGGCCGAGGAAAGTGGTTTGTGGGACGAGAATATAGGTTTTTAAATTGGATTTAATACTACAATATTGACATTTCTATTTGCTTATTTATTGCACGTGTTTATTAATTAAAATAATCAATTTGACACATCAAATTTTAGTATTTGAATTACATTGATTTCACAAAAAAAAAAAAAATCAATTTTAGCCATAATTTTATATGTTCCTATTTATTTAACATAGAATTCAATAAATAATAAAAAATGTTACTTTTTTTTTTAACTTTGACACATGCATTTTGTTAGTTTTTTTGTTTTTGTTTTTTTTTTAACACAAGCTTTTGCATTAATTTTTGTCAGAATTTCTGTTAAAGTATTTTAATATTTTATAATCATACATTTTGAAATAAAGATATTCAAATTTGCAAAGTACTAGTATTATTTTATGTTTTAGTTGTAAAGCTGTAAAATAGAGAATAGCTACAATTATGAATGTTAGTAATTTGTAGTCTATTCTATTTTTTTTAATTACTATGTTGTGTAAAATAAGGAATTATGTAATATTTAGGATTGTAAAAGTAATTATATATTTTTTTTCATAATTTTGTATAGTTTTTAAAATTTATATTTAAAAAGTTCCATTTTGACCACGACCGGTCCGCTATGTGGCAACGAAACTGGAACCCTATTTTGTTCCCCGTGATCGTTCTGACAAACCATGGCCATATTTATATTAGTCAGTTAGGACATGCACATCATCAAGACTGATAAAATTCCTTAATCAATTTTATTATTTCACCAAATTTTGCGAAATAATTTCATTTTTACACCATCACTGGACATTGCATTTATAATTCGATATCATTACTGTTTTTTTAATAAAAAAACACTTCATATATAATTTCTACATATTTAACTTGTAAATATAATATTAATTCCATTTCAAAAATCCACCGAAAATAACAAAAACACAATTTGCAATTACATCCTACATTAATAAAGGATAAATACCTTTATGGGGTATTTGTTATTTTTAAATTTATATGAATTAATTTATAATTGCACTATATTCCAAATGGAGTAGACGCAATATGACCTAAAATGTAATTTACATTTGGGCACCACATATAGCATACTAAGGCAGCAACAAAGTTTAGGAAGGATTATTGAGATCCTCTTAAAATATTTTTGGAAAAAAAAGAAAAAAAATACTAAAAGCACCTTACAATTACTCTTAACATTAAAGAGATATTTAGAAGAGACAAAAAAAAAAAAAAAAATCAATCCAAGAAAGTCATGGTTAAAATTTTCATATGAAAAATATAAAAAACTTAATACGTTTAGTCTAAACTACCTTTTAACTTTTGCATTAATAAACTTAATCAATTGCTTATTTTTTTCTTTATAGAGACTTTTTTCTCTTTTGATGTTTTAAATACATTTTTTTATCAATGATAATTATCAAAAACACCTAAAAGTTAGTTTTTACATCCGGCTAATCTATATAAATAATTTTCAATTTCAAGAATTTAATTTGACCAATTTTTCATTCTACAAAGTCCAACCATCAACTATAATTATGATTATGGACACAATTCCTCTTTAAGTTTCTTACATTGTTCTTTCTATAATTTAATATATTATGAAACAATTTTATTTAGTCATATATTATCCATTTGATGCAGAGCTTTTTTAGTTTGACCACGTGGGGCGGCTTCAAGCTCCAAATAGTATGTTGGTGGTTCACCTATTTAAAGGAAAAAACCACACGTGAAACCAACTGATTTTGCTCCGGTGTAAGTTTTTTGATGCTCAAGTTAGTATGGCTAGTATTTTTTCTGAAAGGTGTAAGGAGGAAGACAATGAACATCAAATATGCCTTGAGCTTTAAATGTGATATACCCTTTTCAAGGGAGACGGGAGCCTATTTATATGAGAGGGGCCATAATTTGATATGGATGATATGGGTTGGTCTTTTGATTGACGGATAAAACACAAGTTGACATATTTTTTGTCATTCTTAGACCTCCCCATGATAGCTAGGTCATATTTTTTATTAACTGGGTTTGATTTCACATTTAATGCATATCATATACATTAAATGCTCAAAATATCTTTTAAGATAAATATTAATAGTACATGGGACTGAAAAAAGTATATGCCGTATCTTATCAGTATGTGTTAGGTGACATCGAATGTCCATGTTTGACAGGGTCGGTAAGGTCCCCTTTTAGCCGTGCTAGTGGCAGGTTGTACTGAGTGCTTAAAGGGTTTAGTTTTATTGCCCTAAATTGGGGCATTCATCTCTCGATGTTACTTTATCTCTTAGGCACCTTGAGGTGATTTGCTAAATATGAATTTCATCCATTAAATTGAATCCCTTGAGGACCTCGTTGGGCTCTCATTCGAGGACATTCTTCATTAGACTTGTAATAGGTAAATTTGGGGATCAGCGTCGTCACATGGAATGTACTTCATTGTGAGGCTTTCCTTTACAGTTGGGCCTCTTTCGAGGTTGTCTTTTCATTTTTTTTTATGGCATCTGCTCTCTCCCTTGGTTTTGGGGAATTCATCTGCTCCTCTGACAATGTTGACATGTGCATAAATGGAGATATTTACCACATCACACTTTATCAAAAACAATATATGAACATTTACTTTTTATTTACTTTATTTATTTTCATAAATAATTAAATATTTAAATTTATCCCAATCGTAATTTATATATCTTAAATCTCTAAGCAAATATTTTTCATAACTTATATGCCTTATATATATATATATTATTTCAAATGATTACTATTGACTATTTGTTACAACATACAAATAGTTTATGAGGGTCCTTAGCTAAATTTATTTTTAACAGCTTATAACCTCCTATAAATTATAAGATGTCTTTAGAATTTATAGCTTTTATATATTATTTTGAGAATAAATAATTGAAGTGTTTGAATAAATAAAATCATAATAGTTTGCGGGTTTATAAGTTCCAATTTTATTTAGTAAATGCAATAGTTTTTATAAGCTGCTTTCAACACTATGACAACGTTGTGTGTGTGAGAGAGACACAGAGAGAGAGAGGAAATTATGCTATTGATGTCACGTGAATAAATATTTTTTGAAAGGTAACAAATGTGATGTCGAAAAACAATTAAGATTTGTGCCATTTTATCATTTACAAATAGACAACTCAAAAAATATTTCAAAAATAAGTGGGATAGTGGGAGAGCTTACCTTATTTTTAAAGAAGAGTTTATAAGCTCCACACATTTTATTTGTTTGTTCCGAGTTTTTTGGGTTTTTTTTTTTCTTAAAAAAAAGTTAAAAAAATGCTATTATTAATAAATCAAATTATTTTTTGCTTTCATATAAATACATACTATTCATTTAGTTATTTTATTTGATCGATGAGGGTATACGAGCCCTCAAATAGTTGTTCAACCTATTTGCACAGCCAGTCGAGTGGAGGCGCCTTGACACGTGTTTTTCTGGTTGGAAAGTCAGGCATCGAGTGCTCCCATTGAATAGATCTTGCCTAATGGAGGAAAATTTACAATACTCGCAGAGTATAACGATATTATGTGACAGCTCCTAAATATACCACATCATATATATATATATATATTAATATTAATGATGTATATAGTGAGCATAATAAAAAAAAAAAAATACAGCACCATTGTATTATGGAATATTCCAATCGACAGGATAAAGTCACAATCATAACCGACTATGTATTGGTCATTTTACTTTGTAATTAGGACCGACTTAGCAAATAGCTCTTCGTATGCTATTGAAATGCACCGCTATTTTAAAACGCGGCCCCAAAAGGAAATGGATTAGCCCACACCACCTCATTCGGGTCATTTTTCAAGCATTTCAAAACACACACACTCGCAATCGAACGATCCACGTAACATAGACAAGAGCAACAAAAATGGCTCAGCTAGCTAGAACCGCCGCCCGCGCACTCTACGGCACGGCACCGCACCACCACCGCTCCGCTGTGGCCGCTATCCATACCACCCTCCCTTCTCTCGGCGCGTCATCTTCTTCCACCCCCACGCCCTACGGTTCGGCCCCTCCTCCGTCGACTTCCTCTCCGGCCGGCGTGTCCAAGGCCGCCGAGTACGTGATCTCGAAGGTCGATGACCTCATGAACTGGGCCCGCCGCGGCTCGATTTGGCCGATGACGTTCGGGCTGGCCTGCTGCGCCGTGGAGATGATGCACACCGGGGCCGCGCGCTACGATTTGGATAGGTTTGGGATCATTTTCAGGCCCAGCCCTAGGCAGTCGGATTGCATGATTGTTGCTGGAACTCTAACCAATAAGATGGCGCCTGCCCTCCGCAAGTGAGTTTTCTATATTTTGCTTGAATTTCTCCTTTTAATTTGTAGGTTTATTGATGTATAAATATTTGTGTGTGTACCTAGATGTGTAGTTTGTTGACCTAGGATGTGGAATTACTGGATTTCGCCACAATTTTTTTTTCTCTATTATGTTCCTCGAATGACAATTTAGGGATTTTTGGGTGGCTTCCCCCTGATTCCTTGAATTATTTCTCTCTCTCTCTCTCTCTCTCTCTCTCTCTCTGCGTGTGTTTATAGTTCTGGTTTCTAATTCGTTTGTCTCAATGTTTTTAAAATTTTTCTCTACCTTGTTAAGTCTCCGAAAATGCTAACTGTTGAACTCGTAAAACGACTCGTTTTTATAGAACTTGAGCTGAATTCCGAATGAACATATAGTAGACTAAAAATTTGTTACATAAATGGATGTGCTGGTAGCCAATTTGGTAGGAAAAAATTGGATAAATATTTTTAAAATTACTTTGAAATGCAGCTTCTCTTATCTTCAATTTTTTAGAAGATTTGAGTCCTGCTTCAAAGTATGAAAAGAAGGACTAATAAGTTGTTCTTGCTTGTTAATCAAAAAGTGGTTCTTTACGTGCATATATTGTCATTCTATGAACAGCTTGGTGGTGTAATGAGAATCGCATTATCCTTGTGCTTGTGTTTTCTGCTGAGATTTCTCTCTCTATTCTGCGGCTCTAACTCGGTTGCTTCTCTGCCCATACTTAGAGGTGGTAGGCCATTATACACTTTTGGATGAAACATGGCATTGCCATTTCAAGCATGGATATTAATAATGCAAAGGTTTAGATGGAGAGATAAAATCAAGTTCCATACCCAAAACTGTGGTTAAACATGAGTTAAATATGGTTTGAGATCTACTCAAGTCTTCGCTGTTTTCATCTATCTAAACTGCGGCGTGATACTTACGGCTATCATTATAGCTATTAATAGAGGTGGCTACTTTATTGGCATATCTTAGCTTGTGGCATTCGGTAATTCGTGATTGGTTAGAGGGGAAGTGATTCTTCTAGGAGTTGGCTGCTAATTGCTCTATATAGCCTCATAGTAAGTCGGCTTTTCTGTGTGAATTTAGCCATTTCCTTGCCTGATTAAACTCAAATATCAATGGGTGGTTCTTTGTATGGTTTTTGTTTTATTATCTGGGCGAGCCATTCTGAGAAGAACTCACTTTCAACACCCACATATCATCTAGTTCAATACCAGGATTAAGGAATATGATACAAACTTCCCCATGGGATAAGACTACATTGTGTTGAGGATGAGCAATTTGACTAGCCTTGAGTTATTTCTGTTGCTTGCAATTTGTTGGTTTTAATTTTGGAAATAATTTGAAAAGGTGAGTGTATTTGAATGAAATATGGTTCTCCTCAGAGTCTACGATCAAATGCCCGAGCCAAGGTGGGTTATATCCATGGGAAGCTGTGCAAATGGTGGTGGCTACTATCACTACTCTTACTCGGTTGTCCGAGGCTGTGACAGGATTGTCCCGGTCGACATCTATGTTCCAGGTTGCCCGCCCACTGCCGAGGCCCTTCTCTATGGACTGCTCCAACTGCAGAAGAAGATCAACCGGCGCAAGGATTTCCTTCACTGGTGGACCAAGTGAAGAGTTTCGCTGCTTGGGCTCATGTTTGTGGAAAATTGTCACAAATGTCTACATCTTTTCCCCGACTAAATGAAAGCGAAAGATATATTCAGATCATAACTCGTTTATTTTTCTCCTTTTAAGAGATTGTAAACTTGTTTGAACTCTTCCAGGCCCTGTCTGTGGAGTTTGGTTGTATTTCAAGTCAATAAGAATGCCTGGTTTATGTGTGGTATGTACTTGGTTTGTTGAAGAATATGCATGAAGGCGAGGACTTAAGCCTCTTTCTAGAAGTTTTACCCGTTTCTGAATTGAAAAATTGTCAATTGTATCTGTGGTGTTATTGGCTCGGCCTTTGCCTACTCTAAATTTCTTGATCAGGACTATGAAAGTCTCTGTGTAAAGATCCATACATTTCGATAGAAATCAAACCCAATACTTCATAATTTTTGGCTCTCAACTCTCGTCTCCTCATAAAGATCCACACATTTCGGAGAACTGAACACAATATCTCATAATTTTTGGGTTCGACGCTATCTTCTGTAGCATGCATTTCCATTTGTGTCGCAACTGATTCAGTAACCTACATGTCCAGTGCCCGAAAAACTGCTTTCGGTCCTCCAAACTGACTTGTCAACTTCATCTTCTTATAAAGACCTACATATTTAGATAAAAATTGAACCTAACAACTCATGATTTTTTGGGTCTCAGTTTCGTCAAACAAACTCATCGACATATATCAATCGACAATAAATTATTATTGCCAATACCATATTGTAAAGACATTAATAAGAAGAAAGCATTACATTATGAACGTTATCATTTCCAAAATTTATGATTAATTTTTCTTGTCATATTTCCAGAGTAAAATGGTAATCCAGAGTAATATATCAGATTTGTGATTTATTTTCTTGCCATATTTCCAATTTAAAATGGTTATGCTATTTTGTTTACATGTGTTATTAGTATATTTCGAAATAAAATTGCAATAACTATTCTTTGTATATTTCCAAATTAAAATATCTCCATTTTCTTTTTTTCCCGCTCTTTCTTTTCTTTTCTTTTTTTTTTAAAGAATGAAATTATTTGTTAAATTAAATCACAATTTTATTCAAATTATTTTAAAAAGAAATTATTCAAATTTTACACAGAGTGACCAAATTCAAAATATATCCGTTAGAAGTGGCCCAATATTTCCCTCCTACTCACCATCCAGAGTTCCCCCCCCTTTCCATGTTTTAGGTTCTTAACTTACCTTTAAACCCTAAAACCCCCAATTGTCAAGTCCGAGATTTCCTCAAAAATTCCTAAAATCAAACGTTGGGTTCGCTGATTTCCCTCCACATTCCACAGTTATGAACCCTCAAATTCAAAATCAGGAGACCATGTTGAAAGAATCAATTAAGCACTTTCTAACTTCATACCACAGCGGCAGCTCTGATTTCTCGTCTTTTGAGTCGATTTTCTTCCGTTTGATTCAAACAATGCTCGACCCCCCACTTGAAATAACTTGGTTTTACGCTGCCGTCACGTTCCATGCTGCAAAATCGAGCCCCCAAAGCAAACCTTCCACGAGAGTCCTCAGAGCGAAAGATTTGCTGGATTTACTGATTTCTTGTTCTAATTTGAGTAGCGGGTCGAAAAAGATCGCGCTGCTTGCTCCCGTTGTATATGAGTTGTACAATATTGTCTGTGATAGTAGGAAGAGTGGGTTATGTATGAAAATCGAGGTTGATAAGCTGGTGGAGAATATGTTTGGCTATATCATGATGTCTGCTGGGGTTTACGATTATGGGAGTGGGGATGTTGAACTTGATAATGTGGTGGTTTGTTTTGATGATTTAGTCCGAGTTTGGACGACCGATCGAGGTGGTGGGAGTGGTAACTTTGGGGAAATTTTGAGGGTCTTTTTTCCTCTTCTGACTGATGGAACTTGGAAAGTGATGAGTGCAAGGTTGGGGATGCACGAGTTGGTTGGGATAGTTCTATGCGAAGTGTTCGTTCTGAGACTGTCCCTGAATTTTGGTTCGGGGATATGTACAGAGGACCTTCTGAAAGACACACGAGATCAGGCGGTTCAAACTATCAAGGGGTTCCGGAATTGCTACTTTTTAGGTGAGGTTTTTTGTTTCTATCTAATTATTTATTGGAACTGTAGGAAAAAAAACCTTGTTCTTTTCCATCTTTCTTCTCCTTTTTGTGGCGATAACTTCTTCAATTGCTCAAGGTGCAGCTGCATCATTATTTTTGTAGCTTGAATTCTTCAATAGCTTTTCAGTTAAATGGGGCTCTAGTCTTTAATCATTAGATCCTAAAACCATTCCTCAATTGTACGAGGAAGCATTCCTGTATTTGTAGAGGAAAGACACAAAACTCATGAGACTCCAACCTGGTTGCTCGCATTGGGGCTGGACTCTGTGTCTGTTTGAGCATAAATTTTCTTGTAGGTAGTTTTCGGAAGTGGAAGCGAACTTGAGAAATTTTGGAATAAGGCAGGAGTTTAGCGAAATTAACATAAAATTTTGGATCTGATTGTTTATGCCCCTGGAATAATTGAGGAATTTACAAGAATTCTGAAGGTTGTCCTTGTCGCTTGCGATGTAGAGCACAGTTAAGACCCAGAGCTGAATATGATAGTGATATTACAATGTATCCCCGGTTAGGTAAGCCATAAGCATTTATTCATAGAGCTAAGTGAATTTTCAGAAGGTATGTAAGCTGTAATCTATTTTATTATAACATGCCTTTGGTCTTGGAAAACAACGATAGCAAAGCAGAAGAAAAGCAAAAGAGTAATACTAGAAGCAAAAGAGGAATAATTGAGGGATTTACAAGAATTCTGAAGGTTGTCCTTGCCGCTTGCGATGTAGAGCACAATTAAGACCCAGAGCTGAATATGATAGTGATATTACAATGTATCCCCGGTTAGGTAAGCCGTAAGCATTTATTCATAGAGCTAAGTGAATTTTCAGAAGGTATGTAAGCTGTAATCTATTTTATTATAACATGCCTTTGGTCTTGGAAAACAACGACAGCAAAGCAGAAGAAAAGCAAAAGAGTAATACTAGAAGTTTTGGGCTTTAGCTAATTCATTTGATTGAGTCCAATCCAAGTTGACATGTAAATGTTAGGATAGATTTCCTGCTATGAGTCATTAATGTAAATAGCGTCTTATTGAAGATACCGTCCAGATGGATTACAGTATGGATTCCACATCCATTCCTTATTGATTCTCAAGGAAGTTGAATCAAACTGGTATACAATACAACTCTGATGGTTGTAAATAGAATAGCTAAAATAAGGAGCTTGTTACTTGCCTGATCAATTTCAAATTTGATTTCTAATGGTGTATGCTTATAGAGTAGAAGACCATGAGACAACTCTCTTGATTTGTTGTACTATGTAATTTTGCTTAATTAGCTCTGCCCCACACAAGGCGGGCCCATATTTCAGAGTTATATGACTGGCAATATTCGAGTTGGCATATTTTGCTAAGGTGCAGCATTTGTTGGTGAATCCAATCACTGTAATCTGTACTTTACAAGTAATCTATAATCGTCTTTAACTATGTGGTTTTCAAAGACTTGGTGCACTTTACACAATCATCTTCCGAAATCTATACTCCTTGCTTGCTTAATCCGAAGGTTGGTTTTCTGCCATATGTGTCGGCGAACTCTACATGCTGGTCTCCCCACAATCCAGATCGAGCCTAGTCGACACTCATTTAACATGAATGCACCAGCCATGAATTTGATCAATGGTCAAAATCCACCCGCGCCACATGACGATTTACTGAAAAATTCAATTAGTTACTTTTTAAGCGAGTATCCTAGAGGCATCTCGAGTTTCTCCAATTTGCTTTCCATATTTAATAGATTGATCCGAGACAAAAAAAGATCCACCTCTTGAAATTATTTGGTTTTACGGCGTGGTTATGTTTCACAGCTCTAAACCAAGCGTTTTACCACCCCCAAGGAAACCTTTGGTTGTTAAGTTATTGTTGCAACTGCTAAATTCATGCTCATGTTTCTGCAATGTGGTTAAGAAGGTAGCTGTGATTGGTCCTGTCCTCTATCTCCTGTATCACCTAGAGTTCAATTTTTCAGCAAAGGATCCATGTTTGAGGGCAGAGATTGGGATTGTAGTGGAAGGAATCGTTAGTTACGTTAGCATTTGTTGTTCTCAATATTTGCAGGAAGGAGAACAAGGTCTGGATGGTTTAGGGGTGTATATTATGGATTTATTAAGGGTTTGGACAGTGGACCAGATTGGGGAGGGCCATAACACTGATGTTTTGGCATCTTTCTTTCTGATTCTGAATAATGAGTTTCATCAGGGAGCCAATGTGTGCTTAAATTACCTCGCTGGGGTTGTTATGAACGAGACTCTTTTGTTGAGGTTGTGTCTGACAATCTCTCCGGGAACTGATAAAGGTGACTTGCAGAGGGACACACTAAAGTTGGCTGTTCAGACTATAAAGGGTTTTCAGAATTTCTACTTTTTAGGTGAGAATGTTTCTCATGTTGCTGCTTAATCAATGTCATTGGGGTCAAATTCAAGTCCCTTAGTTTGAGCTGGTTTAGATGATGCACCCTTGCTCTTCCTATTTAGCTTTGGTACACCTTTTTTCAGTTCAGCCTGACATACTTTTTGCATAAGTTATATGTATATTTGTCACTTTGAGTGATTGGATTGATTGGAAATGAATCATTGTCCATGAGATTATGTGGAATCTCTTTCAAACAGAAACCTCCACTTTTGTTAGCTGTATCCAATTTTTAAGTAGCAAGAATAGGATCTACTAACTGAAAAGATCTTTTGTGCAAATTTTTCAATGCAATAATTTGATCTATAACTTTCAGAACTTTTTGAACCATCTTAATTCATGACAGAAGGCATGGTTTCATATTTTCTTCACATGTCCCATACAATTGTAACTGTCTAGAACTGACTACTCTGTCTTCTTCAGCCTGAATCAAATGTTTATACAAAAAGATACCAAGCCCATGAAAGGATGGCCGGCAATAGTTCAAGGAGACACCCTATTTTTGGTTATTTGAAGATAATACTTTCTCATTTTGTTTAAAGCATTTTTACTCAGACATCATTTTTCCAGTTGCATATGCTTTTCTGCCTCATCTATCTTATTTGTACACAACAAAAGTAACTATTTGATATGTTACAACACCATGGCATTCTTCTGCATCGGTAGTCAGTCCAAATGTGGGGTAAGATCCTGTAAATCATTAATTTTTTAGATTTCTCCATGATTATTTTGAAAACTAGTTCACAGATGTATTTAATAAGACATCAATCCATTCAAGATAAAATCAATATACCTACGGTTCCATGTTTTACCAACTATTTTACTTTGCTATGCTGTCTGATCAAATGATGCTTCTTGCCAGACATGCTCCTCAAAATGCTGCTGGAGCCCAGTTTGCCTGCTGCAGCCTTAATGGTATGCTTGTCTAGTGTTTTATTGAGATTAGAACTTTTTTGTATATAAACTCTTCACTTGGAGAGATTCAAGAGGGCCTAGCCTTGTACCTTTTCAGGAAGTCAGTACTTACTTGGGATTTTGCACGATTTCAATGTTGGGGCCTGTATAAACGAATTTGTGGTAAAGAACATAAATAAAATCTCCTGTTTTCTGAAGCTAATCCAATAACCGATGCAGAGTTCTGAGGATGAAGTTCTTCTACGCAAAGCATTGTTTGATGCTGTTATGTTGGTTGACTATTCATTTTATTCTGGGAGATGGCTTCAGTCATCTGAAAGTTATTCGAAGAATTTGGCTCTGGTGTGGGTGTTGGTTGCTGATTGTGCCATTCAGTTTGCTAGGTACTAACAAGTACTTAAGCCTGTCACCTAGACACAGTCATAGTATTTCACAATGTCTCCAATATGAATCTCTGAGTTTTGTTTGCTACAGGTCAACAAATGATGAAGCCAGGGCGATTTCTTATCTTAAAGCTTTTTGTGAATCTCAATTGGTTACTGAGTTAATTAAGTGGGCGGGTACTCAAGCTGGAATTATGAACCAAGACACTAGACCTGACATTTCCATTCCTAAAGCTCTAATCAGTGAGTTGTTCATTAACTTAATACATACTCCTTTCGTAGTCTACTCCTGCTTGAGCTTTTTGGCATTATATCAAGGGACTTTAATTTTTGCTTGAATCCCATTTTGACTTATCAAATCTTAAAATGACCTCCCTAATACAAAACTAGGTTATGAATTCTATTTATCAAGGAAAACTGGAGGAACAATACGGGCTGTTAAATTGAACAGAAAATTTTTACTGAATAGGAGCTGACAGCTTTATCTACGAATTTGCCCTCTTCTTCTTCTCTCTCTCATTTTTTGGTTTTTTTTTTTTTTTGGAGATATTACAATCCTATTTATTTGCCCCAGACTTTTAGTACCTTGGATGCGTAATTTCAAGTTATGATTTCCAGGGTGGTTACTGCTCCTTCATGAACGAGGGATTAGAGTCTTTGATCAGAGCACATTGGTGCTCCATGCAAAAGTAGCAGCATGCATGTCGAGAGTAGAGTGTGATTTGCCCGAGCTTGAGCCCCATGGCAACAAACCCAACCAGAACATCTTTGTTTCCAAAAATATCGATGAAAACAAGGACCAAGAAATGGGTGATCTGTCGAACAATGGATTTCCAGAGCCTCTATGTCCTATGGATACAAAAAATGCAGGTAAAAAACGCAAGGAGGAGGCTCTGAGCGGTCTGCAAGAATTGCGTGTCAAGCAGCTAAAGCGTGATTTTTCTGGAAGTCCCTTCAGTGAAAAGTTTTTGCCTTTCTCCGGTGAGCATGGATTGCGTTTCGGGAATGAGGTTAAAAATTTCGCGGCGGACGATGATATGGAACTCATAGGATGAGCAAAGTATGTATGCACGAGAAAAAAAAATTTGGCCTTGTTTCATTGCAAATGTCAAGTCTGGCCTTGTGCTGTAACTTTTTGATTCATGATGTGCAAAATTATTGCACTTTGCAATGGTAAGGACCAAAAGGGGTATACAGGATATATGTGTTGTAAAACTTCTTGAAAGTTATTAGTATATAATGTGATGGTGCATTTTAGTACTGCTTTCTTTGTATGCCTGTGATTGTGATATATATATATATATATATATGTTTAATCTCTGTTGTTTTATCAGAGGGCACTCCTAATTTTCCTGTTACAAATTTGAATTGTTTGTCTTAGTGATATGATAAATTTTAAATTTTCGTAAATTGAGTTTGGATGCAAGTTCAGGTTTGAAAGAATAATCGAATAAATAATTTGAAAATATTGCTCTATCAGATGGACAAAACCGACCATGATAGTTGCAAATTTTAGTCCAAAACAGATGTTGAAGTGTCTTAAATTATTCATATAAGCCGAACAATTTCTTACCACGTGTTTTAAGTCTTATCTCCTATAATGAAAACCTGTTTGAATGAGTTCTTGTAAAAGAGAACTATTATTTTTTGACTGGTGGGCTCTTTTTTTTTTTTTTTTTTTTTTTTTTTTTTTTTTTTTTAAAAGAAAACAGAAGCTAGAAAATAAAAGTCCAAAAATGACTTTTTTTTTCTTTTAAAAGTTATCGATAGTATTTTTAAATAAAAACATCTAAAATATTTTTAATTATTGCATTCAAACTTAGAACAACTTGATTTAAAAAAATAAAATAAAACTCTATTCTAAAAAACATAATTTGAGAAAGTCTTTTTTTTTATTTATTTTTTAACATTATCTAAACGGGCCCTTATTCATTCAGTAGGTGGAGGCCCATTGACAAATGGTCATGTTTTCATTCTACTAATGTGGCTAATGATTGTCTTGGTAAGCAATAGTTCTTATGAATTTGATAAGTATTCACCAAAAAAAAAACAAAAGAATTTGATAAGTGATTAGAATGATGATAATAAATTTTAGCTCATAAATTTTTCAATCAATGCAGCCTTGAGTTGTGTTTGGATGCAATGAAGTCTAATATTGTGGGAGTTCATGCTATAAAATTCAAAATGTTAATTTGTAGTTGGTTTATATTTTGTTGTTGTATTTTTATATTGCTGATTTAAAATCTAGTGACAACTTGTATAACTTGTTACCATATATATATATATATTTATTTACTCAATTTAGTGTTAAATAATTGATTTGCAGTTTGCCTGAGAATCTTATTTTTTATTTTATTTTATTACAATCAACTCGAAATACCCTATAGATATCAACTGGAAAGATATCCTCACACACACGCACACACTCACTCAAGGGAAAATGGAAAGATGACAAGAGGGTTTGAACTCACGACCTCACTGGTGTTGGTTCGAACCCCGCCATTAGACTACAATCCCAATGACGAGAATCTTAGTTAATTCATGGTTGATTTGTTCAAAAGATTGAGAGAATTAAAATTAGGATGAAATTAGATGATATATTTTGATCATAAATTGGGGCAAAACGATATTTATCACGACTCGAGGGCATTGGTGTCCAATGTCCCATCTATTTTCAACTTATCAATTCTTTAACAAAATTAACAAAATCACTATCACAATTCATCATATTCCAAAAGTGCAAAAAAGAAATATTTAATAATGTGAGTTGTTAATAATAGTATTAAAGAAGCTTATGTGCATGTTGAAACATCTGAGTGGTGTACACTTGTACTTGTTTGTTCCACATAATGGAGTGCTTATTAGGTGAGTGTATATACAAATGATCGGGATCTGAAGCCACGCGGCACACCTTGCGGTTGTGTGTTGTTGTGATGCCAATAAATTTCGCGTGACGGGCAAGAGAGAGGGGGAGAGAGAGATGGGTGTGGGTGTGGGGGTGTGTGATCGAGAGAGAGAGAGAAAGGTGTGTGTGTGTAAGGAAATTCTTACCCACATGGCTACATCGAGACTAATTAAATAATAAATATTTTACATTTATCATATAATTAGTATATAATTTAAAGAATGATAAATTACTTTATAAATTTATTAATATGTTTTATATAATTGGTTGTATATGATCAAATAGAATGTGGATAAATATTTTCTGTAGGTGTGAGAGAGAGATGTGTGTGTGTGTGTGTGTGAGAGATAGAGAGAGAGAGAGAGAGAGAGAGAGAGAGAGAGAGAGAGAGAGAGGAGGGGTGGGGGGTGGGGGGGGGGGGTAATCGGGGCTTGGATCGTGAAATCGCACCAACCGCTGTACATGTTTGTACAATGTACAATTGTACATAATTCGATTTTTGGATCCCCCCGGCCATTCATTTTATTGATTGTCCTATACTCCGGCCGTTCCTAATTGCCGCTATTTAAGGCTAAAAAACAAACTTAATTACTCACTAGAGCCACATTGAAACTCCATCTTTTACACACTGATTTTTTTTTTCTAGTTTAACTACAAATAATAATAAAAGATTAAAATTGTCAAATTATTTAAATTCGACTCAAGTTCGCTTGATTAAAATTTATTTAACTTGATTCAATTTGATTAAAATGTGAACAACAATTTGCTCGATTCAACTTGATTTATTTAAATTTTTACTGTTATTTTTCGCTCTAGAGTTACAAGTGTATTCTAGTTCGTTATATCAAAATTTTGGTACGTTTGAAGTAGGGTAAGTTTTACTTAAATTTTGATAGTTCCGCAAATTTTTTATCATATTCATATTTTATTGGCTTCATACTGCTAAATATGAAATTACGGATGAGACTTAGCCCAAACAAATAAAAAATTTATGATCACAAACATGAGGCCTTGAATTCAAGTCATTAGGGAAGATCAAAAATGTGGGTGGTTGTTAGTTTTCATAAATATTAAAATAATTATATTAATTCAACACAATTTACTAACTATTAATTGATTACAATAAAAAAAGAGAATAAGTAAAATCCTCACGCTTGGCATACCTAAGTCATAATAATATTGATTACTCCCTCCGTCCCATAATAATTGTCACTTTAAGCTTATGCACGAAATAGATTAAAAACATTAAATATAAATTATTTTAACTAAAATACCCTTTTAATAAATTAAGTTATTAATCTTCTCTCATTAGCTATTAATCTATCTCCTAAGGGTATATTAAGAAAAAATTAATAAATTCTTTCTTAATATGTGAGAACGACATATATTATGGGACAAAAAAATTTTCTAAAATGATAATTATTATGGGACGAAGGGAGTATCTTGTAAAATTTAGAACTTCAACTTGAATTGTTACAACAAGACCTCATCATCATGCTTTCATTTGTATAAAGTCGTAATGTTGGTGATAAAACGAGAAATGCATGACAATTTATGAAGAAAAAAAAAATTTAAATTTTATGATTTGTGAGCCACAACTAGGTTTATTTCAAATCTTAGGTGTCACTCACTTTGAGAAAACTCGAAAAACACACACACACGCACGCACACACACAAACACACAAGAGAGGTTCACCGACACCCCCCCCCCCCCCATTCCCCCCTCTCAACCGGGCCTTTGTATTGATTGTCATCACATTTATTGCGAGGAAAATATAGATACAGCAGTACAGTACTATCAATATCGTCATAAGAAAAAGAAAGGTGATGACAAAGAAAACCAATGAAGGGGCAAAGCAAAGAAAAAATTAATTTCTTTGTCTCCTTGAAGTTTCTTTTCATTTCATTTCACAATATATATTTTCTCATTGACCGACAGGGTTAGATCATTTTTTTTTTAATTTCCAGTATAAATTGTGGGAATGTACTTTTGTTCGACTTTGGATTTTAACGGTGAAGTTAAAGGAATGAATAAAAAATAAAACATTGAGCTTAATTTATTATCATCATCATCATTATTATTATTATTATTATTATTTTCTTTCGTCAAAAACCTTGAAGCAAAATAGCCTAGAACTTATATAGATGGCAGATAATGGTGACCAACCGAAAAGTCTCCGGTGGGTAGGATGGTGTTTTCAGCATACAAAATATCTATATATATATGTGTGTGTGTGTGTATAGTGTTTGGATATATATATATATATATATAGAGAGAGAGAGAGAGAGAGAGTAAATTACGTTAATCATCTCAATTTTTGAAATGTTTTACATTTTGATACCTAATCTTTATAAATGTGCGTTTTGATATCTAATTTTTTTTATTTGTGCACCGATGGTATTTTTTTACTATTTTGATGGAATCTTTGTGGAATATTCGGATATATTCTGGAGAATATTAAGGAATATTCTATCGAAATAGTGTAAAAAATATTATCGGCGCACAAATGATAAAGGTTAGGTATGAAACCGCATATTTACAAAGGTTGGTTACCAAAGTATAAAATACTCCAAAGGTTGGAATGCTTAATGTAATTTACCCTACATATATATGTGTGTGCATGTATGTGTGTGCACATATATATATATATATATATATATATATATATATATATATATAGGCTATAGGGTCTTGAAAATGATTTTTGTGCTTCCTTAGCACGCCATATTCTTATTTTTGGGTAGTTTATTGAGACAAATATAACAAGGAAAAAACTAAAAAAAATTAATATTGCTTTTATTGACATTCAATGAAAAATACTTTGTGGGATTTTAGTGAGTTTATTTGTTAAGTGCAAGGTTAAAAAAAGGGATCATACTTAATTTATTAATTGTTAAGAGGAAAAAAAAATTTGATTGCCCTTAAGTCACATGTGAATTTTGTTTGTACTATGAAATAGTTGCTTCAATTTTAAGAAAAACCAGCTAAAATTGTTACTCTACTTGGGAGCCTAATGCACTCATTCCTTGTAATTTCCCACATACATATCAACATATATTATAAATAATTGCATTTGGATCTGAATTAATGACAATCTCCCATGGAAAATGGGATGCATTAAATTACATGTGAAGTCAAAATATCAGATATTGGGCAATCCAATGTACTTAGATATTATAATAACTTATACATATAATTTGTGAATTAATAAAATATTATCAATAAGTCAACCATTTCATGGTAACAAAAAAATAATATATTGAGGTAAATATTATCATATACTCCCTCCGTCTCATAATATTTGTCGCTTTAGAAATTTTTTTTTTGTCCCATAATATAGTCGTTCTCACATATCAAGAAAGAATTTATTAATTTTTTCCGAATATACCCTTAGGAGAGAGAGATTGATATTTGATGAGAGAAATTAATAACTTAATTTATTAAAAGGGTATTTCAGTCAAAATAATTTATATTTAATGTCTTTAATCTATTTCCTTAATTCTTGCATATAACCTTAAAGCGACAACTATTATAGGACGGAGGGAGTAGTAAATTTTCTAATAAGTCATGACAATCAAGAATTATTAAGATGAACAAATATTCACTTATTTAATGTACCATTACTGCAATTCTTGGAACGGTTTGTATTTTTTTTTCCTTTTGCTTGAATTTCACTAAATTGTGGACTTTTATCCACTTTTATGATAATTTTTAGTTGGTGATAATTGATAACGAATAATTATTATAATTGTTAATTGGTAATATATATTATGATATTATAAACAATCTACTTTTTGACAAGTGATGGCTTATTTTAATAAAAAGGTTGGAGAAATATATTAATCACCTCTAGTTTTTTTTTTCTTTTTTATTAAAGGTGGTAATAGTAAATCAACATATTAGGTTGGCAGGTTATTGAGAGGACATTGGAACTTATGATAAATACTAACAACTAAATTTTAGTCAAAATATTCTAATATCTAGAAGCATGAATTTCAACCAACTTTTTATGTTCTTTGTTAATCAAGTAAAGGAGGGTGGGGTGTGGGGGGGAGAGGGGTAAAAAATAAACCCCAACACATCCAACAAATTAGCTATTTTAATTGATGCAAAAAAATTAAAATCTACCCTATTTTTTATTTTATTTATTTAAAAAATGTAACTATATTTCTTTACTATTGTAAGAACATACAGAGAAAGGGTGATCGGAAGAAGCAGCCACCCCACATCAATTCTGCATCTAATTGTATTTTATATGTATTCTTATTAAACCTTAAAATTTCACGTCTTCAAAATAATGAAAGCATATTTTATATTGTAAATACTTCATTTTGTCCTCACAAATTAAAGTTTTTCAATTTGACCCCAGATCGTAAGAGTCTTTGTTTGCATTTCTTTGTATCACTAATTTTATTTCTTGTTTTTTTTTACTAAAAAAATATGTTCATTTATGGGGCATGAGTTTACTTAAAGATTGTGAAGACCACCCAAAAAAAAAGGAATTTTTCAAAGGCAACCCTATTGAGGTTAATGTAAGAAAAGACACTCAACTCATATGGAAAGGGATGTTTGTGCATGAAATTAAAGACCTTCTTTTAAACTAAGTATCCTATGCTTTTGAGCATTTTTTGCTTTTTTAAACCAACAACCCTGCATTAATTTCTTAAATATTATATCATGATTTAAAAAAAAAATTGGCAATTAATCATGCTATTACTTTTAAATATATGTTTGTTAATTAAATACCCTTGTTAATAACTTCATAATAGAAAATATTATATAAGGAATTGATTAATTGTAAAGTCTCCTATTTATAAGTCAATTTATATATATATTATATTATAGGATATTACTTTGGTTATCAAAGAATAATATTTTGAAGAGGCAACATATGAACGTTATAAATAGGTGGCGTGGGACTTGATGTTCAAAACAACTGGAAAATAGCATGGGACTTTATAATATGACCATAGTATTAATATAATATAATCCCAAAAACCTATATATATATAGGATGTGTGCATGCATGTCTTTAACATTAGTGGATCCCCACTATAAATAGTTCATTGTGACATTGTTTTTGTCAAACATTAATCCGTAGCATTACTCACTTTCTATTTATTTTTAATTGTCTAAGTAATTATTCTTTAATATATATATATATATATATATATGTAGATTGTAGCTTAATTAATGCCTTTGAAACCCAACCATGAAATTATATTTTAGTTAGAAGTACGGCAAAATGATGTATAAATGCATGCAATCTATATATTTGTTACAATTATTTGATGTTTATATAGTAATTTATATGAAATAGAATGAACATGCAATGTCATTTAGTAACTAATTTTGGTATTAGATATACTTGGTATTTGGTATATCTAGAAGGTAGATTTTTATCGTAAAAGATGTATTGTTCGAAACAATTCCATAGGAAAAAAAATTAATAATTTAAAGATACTGTAAAATCAAAGATTTTTTAGTCAAATATAAGTTTTATTAATTTTCGGTTTTTTTTTTTAAGTCTAGATTCAATTTTATTTGCCAATAGAATTGGACAAGAAACTAAAGTTCAAAAGCCAAATCATCAAATAAAAAGAAAAAGAAGAAGGAAAAAAAAAGATAATAAAAAGAAAAAAAAATCGAGTGATAGATGACGGGGACATTTGGGTCATTTCATAACTCCATTCTGTCGGCCTCTAACTATAGTTAAAATCCAAATATGTCCTGGGTTTGGACCCACTCCATTTTTCTCAACAAAAGCCCAAACCCAGAAGCGTCGGTGACTCAGTGAACGGACTCAACTCACCATTATATATACACATATATTTGCTTATATATGTAGAGAGAGAGAGAGAGAGAGAGAGAGAGAGAGACGTGGATTGACATATAAGCTGTGGATGCCAAATCCAACGCGTCTCGAACTCGAGAGAGGCAAAAAGAAGAATTAATTAGAAAGAGAGAGAGAATTCTAGTGAGAGAGTGCAATGGCGGACTCCAGCGATTCCGTCTCCGTCGATATGGAGTCCATTCCTCTCGCCGGAAAGGTCAAAGTCAAACTACACTCGCATTACATACACATGCATATATATAGGCAAAACTGTATGTATATGGGTTTTTGTGTGTGAATATGTGCAATATTGTTTGTGTCTATCTGGTTGAGACTTGAAGTAGATTTCGAGAGCTACATTTTGAGCTATATTGCGCGATTTCAAATTTTCGGAGGTCTTCGCTTGAGAAGGGAATTAGAGTTCATTTTGTTGCACAAAAAAAATATTATTTAGTAGTTCCACATTTTTTTTTTAAATTTTTATGGTTGGAGATGGGAAAGGAGCTTGTTTTGGCAGTCTTTTGAGTTGCATTTATGTGTAAGTTGAATTAGGATCAAATTTGGGGAAATAAAGTTCAAATTTATTGTATAATTTTATCGAACTGTGTTTCCAATTTGGGGAAATCAGGTTCATTTTTATACATTAATATGCAGCAGTATCAGTGTCTTTTTTCTTTTATATTTAATCTGGTTTTCGGGAAGGAAGGAGTTTCTTTTGTTTTGTTTTTGTTTAACTTTGTTTACATTTCATTTTGAATTTTACATTGATTGAGTTATGATCATATTCTGTTTTGAGAATTATATGACTATCACAAAAGGAAAAAAAAAAAGTTTCTTCTATTAAAACAAGTTCTACTTACAGTTCAAGTATGCATACAGGTTCATATTTTGTACTCAGGTTTTTACTCTGAAATCTACAAGTCTGAAATGTGGAAAAACCTTTTATTAATTTCATATTATCCCATGGTTCCGGGTTTGTAGCCTCAATTAGCACCGTCTGCTTGGAGTATTATTGAAACATTTTAGATGAGAGTCTTTAAGATTAGCATATTTAGCGGAAGAGATTCTATTGTTAGTTCATTTGGCTTATTGATACATGAATAGATTCCTATTGGATGTAAAAGCTGAAAACGTTGACCTTAAATCCACTAAAGGGAGTTGCTAATAAGCTAGCTGGAATTCTTTGCAAAGGACCACATCAATTGAGAATCCTGTTGTGAGAATACTCTCTGTAAATATTCTTGAACTAAATTGTTTCTCAAGTTAAAGTATGTGGTATCGAATTTCTTAGGTTGAGTTGGCTGGTGGAATATTTGGTCCTGATTGGCATATTTTGTTGCTTATTTGGAAATTCTAGCAAACTCACTTTTCGTAATGGTTTACAGGAGCATATTGTGAAGACCAGTCAGGGTTTGGTCTCTGTAGCTGTTTATGGAGACCAGGACAAACCAGCTCTTATTACTTATCCTGATTTGGCTTTAAACTGTAAGGAAACTAATCCTGAATTTTCATTGATTATGTTGTCATTGTTTACCCAACTTTGCTTTTTGCATAGTCTTGATCTTTCATTGACACTTGTGATCTTGTGAACCTTTTTGTAATATTATCCCATCAGCAAAAAAATTGTATTTATCTGTTATTTCAATCTAACACTTGAGGTCTCTATTCTATTAGAAACATAATTGTATTTTGCCGACAGCTGCTTGAAGTATTATTTCATTTTAGTTGATACTGATACACATTATAATTCTAGAAGGTGCTGTTGACATATAACTCCTTTGTCTGTATGCCACCAAACAGATATGTCCTGTTTCCAAGGATTGTTCTTTTGCCCAGAAGCATTTTCTCTTCTTCTCCACAACTTCTGTATCTACCACATAAGTCCTCCTGGTCATGAGGTCGGTGCGTTAATTTCTAAGCAATGATGCTAGTTTTCACAAAGTGGTGTGGGCTCATTGCCCCCTATACATTCGACTATACTGTTTCTTATCGGGTATCTTCCATTAAGAGTTATTGCAGTTAGGAGCATCTGTAGCTGCCCCTGATGAGCCCTCATTGACTGTTGATGATTTAGCTGATCAGATTGCTGAAATCCTCGACTATTTTGGGTAATTTTAGTGTTAGTAATTTCCTTTGGTGCAATGATACAACATAGTTTTCTTCTCTATTGGTAATTTATTCGGCAATACGTTTATAAGTCAAGGTAACTCTCTTTCTCTTTCCAGGCTTGGTGCAGTGATGTGCCTGGGAGTAACTGCTGGAGCTTATATGCTTACCCTGTTTGCTGTAAGTATTCTCCTTCTACAGGCTTGTATCTATATTTCTGTTCATCAGGTTTGACCACTATAGTGATGTACTGCCTTACTGCAGTTAAAGTACTCACAGCGTGTGATGGGTTTGATTCTGGTTTCCCCTCTATGCAAAGCACCATCTTGGACAGAATGGTTATGTAACAAGGTTTGTTACTTAAAACTCTCTCTCATTGTTTGTGCATATTCAAACCATGTAACATGTTTAGTATTAAATGTATGAAATGTTAAAGAGATTAAACTTTTATCTGAAAAAGATGAGAAATAAATGGTATACCTTTTTGTAGGTGATGTCAAATTTGCTCTACATTTGTGGTATGTGTGGTATAGTAAAGGAGCTATTGCTCATGCGCTACTTCAGCAAGGTTTGTTTGGGATCCATTTTGTTATATGATTTATAAATTTATAGAATTGTTGGGCGATAAGATTTTTTGATGGTTCGACAGGAAGTTCGTGGCAGTGTTGATGTACCAGAATCAGATATTGTCCAATCATGTAGAAGAGTTAGTGCCTTGTTTCTTATATCCCCTCTTTTAATCCCATCAGGACTACAACATTTTTAGATTTCTAACCAAAACTTCTAAATTGCTGCAGTTGTTGGGTGAGAGGCAGAGCCCTAATGTGCTGCGATTTCTTGAAGCTATTAATGGGTATTTTCTTTCATTGCTACACTAACCACAGTGGTCAGACATTCATTGTCCACGGAGTTTAACCTTATTATCTGCTGCCTGGCAGGAGACCAGACAATACTGATGGCTTGAGGAAACTGCAGTGTCGGTCCTTGATTTTTGTTGGAGAAAACTCTCCGTTCCACTACGAATCTCTTCATATGACTTCAAAACTAGATAGGAGATTCAGTGCATTGGTTGAGGTAACCTAAACTGCTTTTTTCTCGCTTCCATGTATGAGACATCTATATTCACGGTTCATTGTTGTTGAACCAACAAGCGGTTCTCACCTTTGGATGTTTGAACCTACTAATGTGGCTTATCCTATCACCATTTGGTACTTTTAACACCCAATGCATGCAGGTTCAAGCATGCGGGTCGATGGTTACAGAAGAACAACCCGATGCCATGTTGATACCATTGGAGTACTTCCTCATGGGCTTCGGCTTCTTCAGGCCGTCTCAGTACAGTGTCAGCCCGAGAAGCCCGTTGAGCCCAACCAGCATTTCACCCGAGCTTTTCTCACCGGAAAGCATGGGCTTGAAGCTAAAACCGATAAAGACAAGAATCCAGGCAGAAGAAGTGTGAGGGTGTGCAACGATAGACTGGCCAAGTTTTTTGTAAACTATATGTAGCAATGGAGGAGAGTATACATTACACGCGGTTGAAAAAGAACTTGTTGATAGGTTGGGGAAGTTACGCAAGGCTTGTAGATAAAAAGATAAAACAAGACACAAATAAGTTTTTAGCTTGAATCGAAGCAGAGAATAGGAAAGGGGAAAGATATATACAGGAAAGGTGGGTCACATTTTTTTTTCTTCTATTTTTTGTTCTCCCACTTGTAATCTAGAAGTGTTAGTGGAGGATCAGCGAGTGATCTGTGTACATCATTCGAATAATTAAATTATCTGAGACAATAAAGCAGGAAATAATAATAATAATAATAATAATAATAATAATAATAATAATAATAAGAAAAGGTGGGCTAAGTATGTCATTTTCAGAAAATTATTTCAGTATCATGAAAACAACTCTTTATCCAATATAAAGTTTTGAGGTTGGTAAAAATTGGAGAATTGACTAACCATAAGTTTTGACACATCATCGGTGCCCTTTTACCTAACCGTGGCAGGGCATCTGGATCTCGATATAACTAAAATTAAATGGGGTATAGAATGAGGCTATACGGGCTCACAATATACTATTCATCTGGATAATATTCAAAAACTATTTTTAGCGGTCGACTTAAGTATAGTATTGTAATTTTACTTTTTAAACTCTTTGATATCATTATATTTAAATTTAATAACAAAAAATATTGCATGAGCAGTAGTGGGCATAAACTATTTACACGAGAGTTGACCTAAGGTGGAGTGCCTTCCGCAATTGGGATCAGATCCCATAACATTGGATTCTCTGTCAAATTTAATACTCAAAAAGGAAAAAAATAAAATAAATTAATATATTCTCTACCAAGTTGGAATTTACATAAAGTTCTTGAGAGAAATGTGCAACAACAATCCTTTATTTCGAGTCAGCACAATCATCAGGTGTTCGATAGCCACAACGTATTGAATGGTCATCCTGAATTATTAGATAAATAAAAAAGAAAAGCTTGTAACTAGAGAATATCGAATATTATATATTAAGAAATTCGATTGTACAATTGCATGGATACATACATATATATACTCTACCAAAATAGATTGACTATATATATCATCTTCTACTGCACATAAAAATCTTGAAATTCTTACATGCATTTGCAGTTATATATATATATATATATTGTTTACCCATTGTCAATCCATCGTAAATATTCTATTGTCACACCTCATGTAGTTTCTATTGGCACCACCATCCACCATTTCTTCATCGTTTCTTCGAGCTTTTCGCCTATTCATCTCTGCATACATTTCCTCTATCATCGGTTTCCACAGGCGAACACGCGCGTTTATAAACCAATTCGACACCTGATCACAAAGATATATGTAGTCCTGAGTTGACAAAATGAAAATGCAAGCCACATTTTGATGTATGTGTGTGTGTGTTTTATGTATACCTGGCTCCTTGTCAAACCGCTTTTCAGGGCAAGCAAGTGTTTCTCTGCATCTTTCGGGTACCTGAAATTCGCAACATTTTTCGATCAAATGAACTTCATCTTGCTAATACAACATCGTGTGTGTGTGTGTGTGTGTGAAGGTTGAACATAAGTGGAAATTGAACATATAATTGGCTCTTTTTATTGGTATGAAGACGAAAATATGTTAAGAGGTCTTGGTCTTGGTCTTCTTGTTGATCTATCAAGGGAAATGTATAGTTACATACTCAAGGGCAGAGCCAGAAGCCTTGATTTGAGGGGTGAAATTGAAAATTTACAAAATATAGAAAGCACTCGATCATTGGAGGCAAAATTTTTGAACTTCAACAAAAATATACCCAACATACTGCTCCGAAGGCGACTGCCCCAACCAGTCCTCAGCAAATACTATTGTTTACCAGTTTTGGCGTTGTAAAAAAGAAGTAACAATAAGAGCTTACGGGTGAAGGAAATTTTGAAACATCCATGCCCTCAAGACGGATACGGATCTCTCAGGAAGTCCTCTTTGCGGCCTCCACAATTGATGCTCTCGTTTTCTTAGCTGCTGGATAGCCCACTGCTTATGAATGAAAGACGTCTCAAACGAGTTATCTTCTCTCACTTCTCCTTCATTGAAATGTGCTCCCATTGCAAGAATGTGGCTGCTGATACGGTCCCTCAGGTTCTTGTACATGAGGGAAACTTTCGGGAGAGCGAAACGAGCGTGTAGATTAGGATCAAGCTCGGTTACAGCATGAAATGCAGAGATTACCGTGTGAATTTCATCCAAGCATTGGCTGTACTGCTCATCAACCTATAGTTCAAGAAAATATGACGAGATTAAGTGCAAGATATAGCTCTATATAGACCATAGAGATGCACACACGTGTGTGTGTGTGTGTGTTGGGACTGCCCCTACTAGTCACACTTTGGCAATTATAACGATAATTCAAGCAATGGATGTTAAACAAATCTACCAAATGAAGAGTACATACAAGTTGCAATAGAGACAGCAGATGTTTCTTCTTGGCTTCAACTTCTCTTTCTTGCAAGAGGTCATTCTGAAATGCGAATCCACGGTCCCCTTCATTAGCAAAACCAACTACAGAATTGCAACTTGAAGACATAGAAGCATTCGCCCCGTGATCGAAATTTTCAAGCGCATAACTAGCAATCTCAGCAAGTATTTCCTGCATTGCATGAAAGAACCTTGATCCAGACAACAAGGACGAGAGCTGCAGCGGCTTATAAGAATTGAGCCTCACAGAGAGGTTATTATTACTGCTAGAAGAGCTCATCTCGGAGCACTGCTCATGAATGGAAGCTCTGTGACCCATAGAAGGCTGATATGTGGCGAGACTTAGAGACAATCTGTTGCCAAACTGAGACGAGCATGGGTAGTTAGAACCCAATTCCCCGTTTTGTGTCATTATCCACTCATTCAAAACAGAGTTTCCGTTTGGCGGGGCCCATCTCATACTCGCATCCAAGGGCAAAGCTTCATAATTGCAATTCGGGCTTCCGTATGCAGAGTTCACTAAGGAAGTGTTGCTCGGGACAACATTTTCAATCTCCATATTCTGAATAATGCTGCCGAGTTGGGGATAAGACATTTGACCGCACGTAAAATTGACGAGAGGCTCTCCTGTCGTTGTGATGTGGTTCTGAATTTGTCTGTCGAGCGAGCTGGTATAAGGGAGGGAAGATAGCAACAAGGGAGTGTGAAATGAGTTCCCATCAGTGAGAATAGAATGTGATCCATCTGCCTGCGTTTGCATATTGTAAGGATCACTTTTCACAACTTAAACCTGAAAAATAGAGAGCTTTTAGGACAAGTATGAAATATCCCATGTTTTGTGCTCACAATAGATCATTACATACAAATCCAATGCAACATTGATTCTCAGTTTCTTTGTCTTTGGAGAGAGTGTAATGCCCGGGCCGAGCCGTTATCTTAGCACAAAGGTTATGAAAAAACTTCAAATAAGATTGAAAAGGATCTCAAGCTCCACTATACTTAGGATGAGTATGAAATATCCCACGTTTTGTGTCCACAGTAGATCATTACACACAAATCTAATGCAACATTGATTCTCAGTTTCTTTGTCTTCGAATAGTGCGTGATGCCCGGTCTGGCAGGCCGGCCTGTTGTTTCAGCACGAACGTCATAAAAAGACTTCAAGAAAGATTGAAAAAGCGCCCAAGTTCCACTATTCAAGTATTTTTTTCTCAAAAAGAAAAGGTAAACTCAAGGAACTAGCAGTTATGTCTTTCACATTGATGCTGTAAAAATGAATTAAAGGTGAGAGCTAAGTCTCAGAAACAATACTGTTACACAGTTTATATCCAAGAAAGTGATGAAATACAACTCTTTTACTGCATGATCTTTGTCTTAATCATGAGATGCAACTCAACTTTTGGAACTCTTTTGAGAGCCAAAATAACAGGTAAGATCAATTGGAGTTCAAAAACCAAATGGCCTCCACTCTGATAATATAAAGCACCAAAAAAGAACAAAACATAGACATTAATCAAGTTTCATACTTTTGCAAAAATCACAGTTCAAGAGAGTTATAAAGACAAACCTTAATATCCTCGCAATGAACAGATACAACTCTGGTGAAATGCAGTTTCCCCTTCAAGCCATTGCAAGATAAAAACTGTTAAGAGCCAAAAATATTTTTGTGAAAAACAGAATAAAAATTACTTTTGGGGGAACAAATGATGGTCGCTAAACAACAACCAAGAAAAAAGTTGAAAGCTTTGATTCTCTATTGATCAGAAACTATATGTAGGAAATCATTGGTTACCCTTTCTTCCTAAACAGTGTACAAAATCAAAAGCACCAAAAAGACTGTATTTTTTTCACCTTTTTTACTATAAAGATAATAAAACTTAGCAAGAATAAAGATGAAAAGAAAATATAAATTAAAAAGCTCTCATGCAATAAAACCAGTATCAAGTACTAATCAACCCCACCACCATTCTGGAAAAAAAAAAAAAAAAAAAAAAACTACACAACAAAGAATAAAAGGCCAAAATGCATAAAGTGGGCTGTTTTTTTTTTTTCTTTTTACTTGCAATAAGAGAGAAAAAAAAAGTGGGATTTCATCCAAGAATTACAAAACCCAAGAAACTGATGAATTCAGAGCCCTCTCAGACCCACATCAAGAATCACAACCTCTTAAAAAGACTCTTTTTTTTTTTTTTAACAAAGAAGACTAATTAACCAGTGGGTTCTTTTGATTTTCAACAGTTAAACACAAGGGATCATGGGAATTAAAGGACATGCATTATTATTCCACAAAACCCAAATCAAAAAGCAAGAGGGACTGTTTAAAAAGCAGAGGGAAAAAAATGGGCCTCTTCTGCAGTGAGGTAGGGGAGGAGATAGGGAGATGAAAATGAATAAATGGACCCATTTATTGAAAAAAGCAGAAAGAGCGAGAGCCACACAAGGGAGGGCTATAGATACATGTATACATACATATGTTTGTGTGTGTGACAATGGGTGTGGGTGTGGGTGTGGTTATAGTTACAGCTAGAGAGAAAGAAACTGGGGTGAAAATAAAGGAGCATTATGCACTATGCGTTACTCTTTGATGCTGCAGTTTCACTCATTTCTGTTGCAGCTTTTTGAGGGCCCATCCCCTCTCTCTCTCTCTCTCTCTCTCACACACACACACACACACACACACAATCACAGACAATAAACCCCCCCTGAACACTCTTGTCCTCCTCATTATCTCTCATTATCTGCTGCTACCCCATATCCTGCAATGATAATCAAAAAAACAAAATATCTTGATTCTCTCTGCTCAAACTCCTGTACATGGCAGGATTTTCTTAGCACCATTTTTCAGGGAGGGGGGGAGAAAGGGAAAAAGTTCTCTACTTTTTTAACTACATTTAGACAGTAAAAGCTATTGTTGATGAGAAATGAGAGTAAGTGGGGCAAGAAAACAACATACTTTTGTTGCCTGAATCAAACAACTGGAGGGTTAAGGCAAATAGATAGAAACAATAAAAAGAAAAGAAGGGGTTTCGCTGTTCATACTGTTGCACCAGCAGTGTACTTTCAGTCGCTATACAAAGAGAAAGAGAGAGGAGAGAGAGAAAGAGAGAGAAGATTGGCAGTGGTGTGCAATGATGATGCAAGCAATACTGGGGAGATCTTTGACGAATTTATATGCGTGCATGCAATTACAAATGCCCCCTATCTACTCTATCTATTTACTTTTCTTTATCTGCTCTGTTTATGGTGTTAATTTTCTGTACGGTTTGAGGGCTATAAGTTCTGCAGAGTTACAGAGATGAAAAGGAAAGAGAGAAGTTTGAGAGAGAGAGAGAGGTTATCAGTGTTTTCTCTATTGATCATACTCAAGTGACGTGATGTGTGCAGTTTTTTTTGAGAAATTTTAAAAACTTCTATTTTTTTCTTTGTTTATAGGAATTACTATACCTTAATTTAAAGAAAAGCAGGAAAAAAAAAAGGAATTTTGAAACTTAATCTACTAAAATATTTTGCTTTGAGTGAATCTTTTGGGTCCGAGATCAGGTTTGATTGCAATTAATAAATTTTATTATAATTATCAATAAATGTTCTTTCTAAAATATATTATATTTTTTGATAATATAAATTTACTATCAACGCACACACCTAATTCATACTCCCCATGCTTTAAGACCGGATACGAATTCATTATATCAAAGGCCTTAAACTTTTAAAATATATTATATATTAATCAAATAATAAGTATAATTTATTCACCATTTAATTAAAATTAATCTTAGAATCTTTGTTGTTTTTATTAAAAAATATTTTCATTCTCCAAAATTAAATATTTAGCTTGTTCTTCTGATATCGAATCTTCTTCTTGGTTTTTTTTTTTTTTTTTTTGTTTTTGTGAAATTTGATTTGAGCTCCGTTGAATAAAACATAAAACAATAGATAAATACAATATATATATATATATGACTTACCTTCAATATGACTAAATCCTAGCTACCAAAAAAAAAATGATTAAATCCAAGTTTCCAAATTGATTTATTTTTTATTTATTAAAAATAAGTTTGACAATAAATTTAAATAAAATTAAGTGACATACTAACTACAACACTAAATTTATCACATGCCCAACAGGAATTTAAAAAATTAAATAATACTACGTTGTTCAGTTATTGCAAGTAAGATTTCCTCAATAAAGGTCATGATGAGTGTACGCTTTGTCCCTTTCACTTGGAAAGGTATTGGTTCATTGAAAGTAATGCTAGTAAACTTTACACACGCATACATGTATATATACGTATGTATGTATATATATTTGTATGTATGGATGTATGTATTAATGTATAATATATTATAATTAGTGGCAGGCTCGGATGGCTTGCGGGTGCGATCGACCCCTCAAATCTAAATTGATCTATATTTTACATTTTTTAAAATTAAAAAAATCCCAAAAAATAAAAATATTTTTGTATTTTATAAAAATTTACTCTTGCCCATGAAATAAAAATTTATGTCTCGATCACCAATGCAAGTTCTTAAAAGAAAAAAAAAAAGAGTAGTACGAAATGGGAGTTGTTTTCATTGCACACTATGTACTATTTAGATACACTGTTGTTCACCTTTTCTTTAAATGGAATAGACTTGTACCAGTACATAAAAATGTGTGATAAGAAAATTAAAAAAAAAAAAAGTGATCTCTAGTTTTTTGATTTTTTTTTTTTGGGGGGTGGGGGCTGGTGGTTATGGATCTCTAGTTTCACCAATACGGACATATAAATATTTGCTCAACACTCAATACATCTTCGTTTAAATTATAGAAAAATCTGAAAAACATTCCCCTGTTTTGCAGTATTTTCACTAAAGCATGGCTTGTGGACTTTGTGCAGAAAGTTGTGTGTGTGTGTGTATATATACATATATATATATATATAGACAGAGAGAGAGAGAGAGAGAGATCAAAAGCCTTTGCAATTTTTATTTATTTGTTTTGATAATTGAAAGACTTTGTAATTTAGAACAAAATATATACAAAAAATAATTAGCAATATTATTTTCAGGAAACACATTTGTCAATAATTAACAAATTAGTCGTGCATAAGAATTGAGCGATTGAAATACAGAGTAGCGAGGGTTCAACAAGTGCTTTAATTGAAATTATTTATTTGAAGTAAAAACGAAAAAAATGAAAAATATTTATTTTAAATGATGTGACGATGATGAGAAGAACCGTAATTAATTTTGGATTCAGAAATTAAAATAATTGTCCACGTGTGATGGAGATCAGAACAATTGTAGACTACTTAATTTGAGCCCAATTCGCCCGCTACTATTCCAACCCAATAAAATAACCCATTAAGGTCCTCATTTTATTTGAGGATCGGGCTCAAAAATAACTATGGCCCATTATTCATGTTGGACAAGGAAGCTTCCTCACACACACACACACACACACACTCAGAATCTGCTACCCAAAACTTTGACACCAATCCAGCCCAGATCAACTCCAAGTCTCTAACCCTCTCTCTCTCTCTCTCTCTCTCACACACACACACACACACACACACACTTAGAATCTGCTTCCCAAAAAATTGAGCCCAATCCAGCCCACATCAACTCCAGCCCTCTCTCTCTCTCTCTCTCGCTCTCTCTCACAGAAACACACACAACACACACACGCACTCAGAATCTGCTTCCCAAATTTTTGAGCCCAACACAGCTCACATCAATTCCAAATTCCAACCCAATAAAACAATCCAATAGGGTTCTCATCTAGTCATCTTGTTCGTAGATGTGGGCCTACAAAATGACAATGGCCCATCACTGAACTCATTGATGTTAAATTTGCAATATATTTGCCACGTGGCATATTAAAAGCTTTATATAATTGAGTTATAATATAGTATTTCAGTCATGCTAAGACACGGAATATATTTATATGTATATCTATATATATTTATAGTTTTTTATTAGAAGAAATAAATGGATAAACATAAATTAATTTTTGTTATAACATAGATCGGTAAATAAGTATATTAAAAAACTTATTTAATATCATAATATATTCAATTGAAATATTAATTTTGGTATAATAAATGTATGAAGCTTTTAATAAATTTTATGTAGGATTAAGTGACAAATAATTTTTAGTATTTAAAATTAAAATAGAACAACATATTGTAAATAAAAAAAATTATTTTATTCTTTTATTTTGAATTGAAATTAAATCTGTTTTATTTTAAATATTGGATAAGTGTTCTTTTTGATAAATATGAATAACAAAATACTTATTTAAATTCATAAAAAAAATATTTTACTTTCATTCATGACAAAATATAGTTAAATGATGCTATCCACATTTACACTTATTTGGATAGTCTCAATGTTTCTGAAGTGTGTGTGTATATATATATATTGATATTATAAAGTTATAAATATTTATTAAGTTTTAATTTTATACAAATATAAATTCTTTAGTGACTTTTAATATACTTATTAAATTTATGATAAGTGAACAAAAATAATGCAAATTTACAAAGTGAAACCTTTGAAACATACACATCTTCATGACTCCAAATATATATATATATATATATATATATATATATATATATATTGAATATTTTATCATTTGGGCACACCTCTGACTTTTGGTGCATTGAACTATAGTCCCAATTAGAGTTTTATCTTTTATGCAAACAAAAACGCCACTCAACTCCATGCTCTTTCCATACCTTTGAATTTGTGGTGGTGCCACTTTGAGTATTTCCATTATTTATTATATATATCTCCAAGTTGTTATTTATTTTTTCTTAAAAAAAATAAATTTTATGGTTGGTGGCTAATGATGAAGAAGAGTCCCAATATCTAAATTCTATTATTTTATTGCAAAAGATTTCATGGAGCAAGAGAGAGGCATATATAATAGATAGCCACTTATTATGTTGAGAGTGTATCATATTGACATTTTATATTTTGCATATATATATATATATATATATATGTATAAATAGTGGTTCAGAGTCTGTGGCCTAATGGATACATACTCTACCTTAAAGGTGTGGGGAGTGTAGTAGCTAGGGTTCGAATCCTAAAAAATATGCGTACGAAAATAATTTAACACATACAATATTATGTTTGAAAATTTCTCATTTATGCACCAACGCTTCATAAAAATATATCTCAATGGATCATTTTAAATTTCGAAATTTAATGCATCTTTATGACACTATGTAATATGTAGTACCAAAATAAAATATTGAGATTTTTAATTACATGCCATTTTTAACAGTCATCGCAAATTCAAAAGTATCATAATATCCATTTGAATAGCATTGTCGTGCCTCCATAAGCATTTTTCTTAACAATGAAATCTCTCTCCCTCTCTCTCTATATCCACATACATACATACATAATATGTATGCACATATATGTATATATGTGTATATATATGTATGTATACATGCACATATACACACGTTTTGGTGCATAGGAGTAAACCTGCAGAAATAGAGAGTTCCAATCAGAAATAAAGCTACGCAGACGCAAACTTTTGCACCGATTCTGATGTAGAGATAAACAACAAAGCGTGACGCTTAGATTAAGGACCTATATGCAATAAAGTCATTTTTGCTTACATTATTCATTTCTGTCTTTTTAGTGAAGGAACAATACAAAAGTATAAATTTAAAGCAAACCAAATACTAACAAAAAACCAGACCAACAACATATACAAGAAAAATATCTTTATGTATGTATAATTGTATATATAGGTTTGTTTGGTTAGGGCCATTAAGGCTGCGTTTGGTTTGATCTTGAAATTCTCCTTTTGAATTCTTCAATTGTTTTAGCCAAAGAAAACATGTGTTTTGTATTTGTATATATGTATGTAAAACATAAATATATCTATGTTTTCTCATGCAAACAATGTGAGAAAAAAAATTTATTTTACCCTTTTTGAGTGTAGTGATTGTTAAAATACCCTCATTTTTCAAAATATTTAAATTCTACCCTAAACCGAGCTTTGAGAGCTCGGTTTTACTGTGTTGTCAGAGTAAGACCGAACTTTCAAAGCTCGGTCTAAATTTTTTTTTAAAAAAAATTCAGAAAAATTAAGACCGAGCTTTAAGAGCTCGGTCTAAATATTTTAATAATTTTTTTTTTAAATAAGACCGAGCTCTAAGAACTCGGTCAAGTTTTTTAATTTAATAATTTTTTTTGTAATATAAGGCCGAGCTCTTAGAGCTAGGCCAAAGAATTTTTTTTTTTTTGAATATAGAGAGAGAGAGAGAGAGAGAGAGAGGTAGTTTAATATATATATATATATATATAGAGAGAGAGAGAGAGAGAGAAGTAGTTTAATATTTATAGATAGAGAGAGAGAGAGAGAAGGCCGAGCTTCAATAGCTCGGCCATTAATTTGGTTTTTTTTTTTTGTTGGAAAATTAAATATTATTTTAATTTTTGATTTTTAATTTTTTTTAAATATATTTTTCAATGTATTATATAAACATGCTCCAATCCAAAAATTTAATTCACAAACTTCTCATTCAATATCGCATTTTTTATTTACGAGTTGTAATAAATTCTATAAGTATTTTAACAAAATAGATTTAATTAAAAAGATAAAATAACTGAAATTTGATATTCTGTTATTTTATCTTTTTAATTAAATCTATTTTGTTAAAATACTTATAAAATTTATTACAACTCGTAAATGAAAAATGGGACATTGAATGAGAAGTTTGTGAAATAAATTTTTGGATTGGAGCATGTTTATATACTACATTGAAAAATATATTTAAAAAAAATTAAAAAACAAAAATTAAAATAATACTAAAATAATATTTAATTTTCCAAAAAAAGAAAAAAGAAAAAAACCAAATTAATGGCCGAGCTATTGAAGCTCGGCCTTCTCTCTCTCTCTCTCTCTATCTATATATATTAAACTACTTCTCTCTCTCTCTCTCTCTCTATATATATATATATATATATATATATTAAACTACTTCTCTCTCTCTATTCAAAAAAAAGAAAATTTCTTTGGCCGAGCTCTTAGAGCTCGGCCTTATATTAAAAAAAAAATTATTAAATTAAAAACTTGACCGAGCTCTTAGAGCTCGGTCTTATTTTTTTTTTAAAAAAAATTTATTAAAATATTTAGACCGAGCTCTTAAAGCTCGGTCTTAATTTTTCTGAAAAAAAAAATTTAAAATTTAGACCGAGTTTTGAAAGCTCGGTTTTACTCTGACAACACAGTAAAATTTAGAGTAGAATTTAAATATTTTAAAAAATGAGGATATTTTGACAATCACTACTCTTAAAAAGGGTAAAATAAAAAAAATTTCAACAATGTGATAGGCTAAAATATTTTTCCGTTTCTACTCTAATATCAGTGTTTTGATTTCATTTCCGCACAACAATGTCAATTGTGTAACGATTTCAAAATTTGAAATCCTAAAGATGAAAACCAAAATCACACTAAAAGAAATTAGATTTAATTTAACACATATAATGTGATAATTTTTAAAAACATTACATGTAGTAGTTGTAATTTTTGCTTGGGCAGATCTAAATAGGACCTGGAGAGAGTGATCGTTTTTTAAAATTTATATTGAATTAAAGTTTACAAGTCCTTTTTCTAGAAAAAGATTAAATTTTGTATCCATATCATAAAAATACCTTAAAATTTGCCTCCCAAATCATAGAATACCTTCAATACTTTTAAAGTCTGATCTCGTTGTTCACAAACGAAAATTTATGACTCCATTTCAAATGTTGCATAGAAAATATTTTGATAAGCTATATACTAAACGAAACATTAAAATTGAATATTGGACACTCAATTGCATGACAATATCATTGGTCATATCAAAAGTGTCAAGATATTCGCTTTTAAATAAATGTTTTTTTATCAGTTTTGAGTAGTAATTGAAAATGATGCCAAACAGGCCCTGAAATTAATGAGAGGCATATGGGATTTTTGGCCGCCTGTGTCTACGCCAATCAAAGGATAGCTCTTCGGCTTTTGTCAGTGCATGTATACTTCCAAAAACTTCAACCTTAATAATACCATAAAATAATAAAATTAATAATATTATTATAATTTCATTTTATCGTTTATTCGTTACTTCAAGCGGAAGTCTTCCGTTGCTTTTTTATTTGCTTCTCATCTTGGGGACTAAGGAACCCTTATTTATTTATTTATGGGAGGGTGGGGAAGATGTGCATGATTCTCAGTGGGTGGTTGGAGAGGGCGACCTTAAGTTCGAATCGAATTAAAATTTACATGTATTTTTATGAAAATTTTGATTTTTGCCCCCCCTTCCCCTCCTAAATTATAAAAATCGTTTCAATATTTTATAGAAATTTGATCTCGTCCTCCTAAAAAATAATTTTTGGCTCTATCCCTATGAATAACTATTATTTTTTTCCCACAATTTAATTCTTATTCACTGGTTTTCTCATTGATTATGGTTTTTCTAATCTAGTCCTGCATTTTTTATTTGTTCTTATTTCTCAATACTTATCCTATTTTTTGTTAACATTAGCGTAATATGTGAACCATGCATGCAGCTATTAAGTATTGAGCTTGGGACCAAAAATATTCGTGATTTTACTATTAAAATGTTAATACAATGGTGAAAAAGGACTACATTTGGATTGAAACTCATCAAAATAAATTTGAGAATTCATAATTAATAAAATCAGACGAACAATTAGGTTGTATAATTGAAAATAAATATGTATATATATATCTTTTGTTTACGCACTCAATTTAAAAAAAATAATTAAATTTATTATATATTAAATATAGATTAGTTGATACATAAATTGGATCCACATTAATCCAGATCTATACAATAAATTTTTGTGTGTATAAATGGGGCAAGGGGGAATTTAATAATATATGAGGTGAGCTTTCCAAAAGTACTTTTTGTATTTATACCATGGAGGTGTTTGATTCTAATATTAAAAGCATTATGGCTGTTGGTAATGCTTCTAATTCATGTTTAATTATGCTTGAGATTACTTATGAGGCAAGATGATTTGTAATTCAAGCCGAATTTCAAAATTCAAAAAATGGATATTATGTAATTCTCACAAGGGGTGCTTAAGTGGTATTACGGTCTTGTATTACAAAAATGGTGTACATTATCTTGATTGTCCTTGAAATTTGGTGTGAAATTATTGATATTGCCCTTTAGAGAAAAGTCATCTAAGTCTTCCAATCAGGATTATTTTGGTAATTCAACATTTACATAAGTAATTCCCAAAAACAAATCAAACAACAATTTTTTAACTTTTACTTCTCATAACACTACTAATCCTAAACCAAATGATTATAATAAATTCGTTTTACATGAGACCCACATGTATAAGACATTAAATGACTTATTGCCATAATTCGGTTTCAAACATGTGTGAATATTAGATTATATACAAAATATATTTGCTTCAAATTCCAATAGACCATACGCTTCTAATATAATTTATTAAACTTTTGTATTTATAAATACGTAAGCCAAAAAAAAAGACAAATTTTCAAACACTTTCTTAGAAAAACTCAATTAAAGATAAAAAAAGAAAAAAAAAACAAGGGGGAAAAATTTTCAATTTTTGTACTATGAAGAACATTACAAATTTTCAGAAACCATGGTCTACATTTCTGTGTACTAGCTACTACGATGTTTTACACATACGACTGGTCGAAATAATATTCATTTTAAAAGTTATATTATAGTAACATATAAATATAAAATATTTATTTATATACACATATTAAAAAATTCACGAATATAGCAAACATATATATATATGTCGACCATAAATTTTTTTTCCAAAACACGACAACATTAATTTAGCACCATTCATCTCTTGATAAATCTTAGAAATTTTTTTTCTCAAAAAACAAACATAAAAATCCAAATTTCTCTTCTGTAGCTCTTAGATAATTTCAAAATCTCTCACCTGACAATGCATTATTGAGTACTCGTAAAAATTATACTCTGCTGAATACAAGGCCACATTATCATCACACATTTTCTTTATTATTATTATTTTTTTACAATAATTTAATTACCAAAATAATGATCATTAAATTATTCCCTCCCTGCAATTATTAATTATGCCTCTTGATTAATTTGAACAATGTGAGCCATAAAATTTCTCAAATCAAATGTGACCACCAATAAATATTTCTCTATTCTTGGCCCGCATTATTGTACACACACACACACACACACACATATATATATATGTATATGTAGAGAGAGAGAGAGAGAGAGAGAGAGAGATTTCTCAAATCAAAAGTGACCATCACCAAATATTTCTATATTCTGGCCCCACATTATTGTATATACACTCAAACACACACACACACACACATATATATATATATATGTGTATGTATATGTAGAGAGAGAGAGAGAGAGAGAGAGAGAGAGAGAGAGAGAGAGAGAGAGAGTGGGGCCAAATGTGGTGAGGAATCCTGCAAGGTGGAGTTTAGATCACGCGGGCAGTTTGTTAACTTTCTCACATGATCCACGAATCTACAGCTTGCCCTTTTCAACGATAGTGACTACACCCTTCTTCTAGGGCACTTGTCTTTATTATTATTATTATTTTCTTTCTTGTTTTGCCCCCACAATTTTACATTTTTGTCCTTTTATCCCTAACTAATTAATTTATCACTAAGTTATAGTCAATCAGTTCTTTTATGTTGCTACTTGTGATTAAACAAAAGGAACAAGACTCTTAATTAATCCCACTTATTGGACAAAAATAGCATGCATATTAGTTTAATTGGATTTGATAGGTTGACTATTATTCCCTCCACTTTGGTTTGAAATTGAATGGTCTTATTGGTTATTAGTGCAACCATTAAAAGAATATTGAATAATTAAAATTTCGCATGAACACGATAATTAAATTTTTATTGAACTATATTGTTTTACCCTACGATTTGTTGTAACAATGTTTGGGAATAATCGTCCACAACCATCACGATTATTATTGAAAAAAAAGACCCGACTCAATACATATAATGCGACATTTTTAAAAAGTATCTCAATTGTGTACTATTACGACACTCTATAAGAAATATCTCAATAAATTATGTTACATTTATGATTAGAATATATATAATTTAAAAAAAAAAGTCAACATAAGTTATTGGAACAATAATCGATTGTGCGAGATTATTGACTGATATTTGAAAGTCCAAAATATTACAATATATTTACAATTTTTAATAGTGGGTGAGCTTATTTAATAAATATTCAATGATTATTTCGTTGTTTTAGTGTTCAATTAACTTAATTGGTTGATAGTCAATAGTGTGATAACATCATATCATTCAATAGTTTCTTTCTTTAATTGTTAGATGGTCATGAATATTCTTTAATTGTTGTGATTGATTATGAGCGTGCAAAGAGTTAAATACAAGTTTCTCCCCATTGGTCAATTCTTTCAATGTGATTTGATTTGCTTTCATAAAAAGGATGGAATAGCAAGCAAATGTGTATATATATATATATATATATATATATAAGTGTAGGACTATTTATTTCTTAAACAAATGTCTACTCATGACTCTTGCAAGTTGCAAAATTTATCATCATAAACTAATCCCACAGCTGTTTTCTTGTGCTGGCTAATTGATTCTGGCTTCTTCGCATACCGTCAACTGATTGATTCTAGCTTTTTTATATACTATTCTTTTATATTCTTACATAATGATGGATATTAATATTAAACACTTAATTTTTTAATTATTCAATTTTACGAATTCAATACCTAGAACTCTTTGTCATAAATGAGTGATGGTAAAACTCTTATATCTTATACATACATACATACATACATATATATATATATATATATATATATATTATATAATCCACTCAGCGCATTCTATAAAATGTCAATCAAAACGGTATACATGCACTCATCTAAAGGAAAAATGAATACTAGAAGAGGATTCGAACTGAAATCTCAATGATACCAAATTTAAACTCTCATCAGTAGGCTATATGTCATTTGATAACTCTTATTAACCATCAAAAAAATAAATAAATTGACAATTCTTATATCACATTGAATGATCAGTCCATGATAAAATACGAAAATTGAATATTTAATACTTTTGAAATTCTTTAAATTAAGCTTTTACTTAAAATGGAAGAACATTAGCCCTAAATTAAGGTAGACAAATGGGTTATCATTTTTCAGAAACTAGGATAACCCCAACGTTTAAAATTCTCACAATACATGTACTATTTATTGGAAATACCCTTTCCAAACCTAGTCATAACTTACCAAGATGCCCCCCATTGTTATGCTCATTTAATTTAATAGTAATCCCTTTCTTGGAAAAATGATTTACACAAATTACAAATTCCGAGGGCAAATCCGTCCAAACACCCACCCCTCCATACTCTAAAGTCTAAACAAACAAACCCTAACCCCCCCCCCCTCCCCCTCGTAGTGTGCATTCCATAATAGTCCATTTTCAAGTGTTTCTCTCTCTCTAAAGTTATAGCATATAGGAGTTTTCTCCCAACTCCATTGAGACCAAATTCCAAAAACTCCATATATAACCCTCCAAAACCCACCATTTGTTTCTCCTTATTTTCACCACCATCATCATCATCCTCTCTTTCTTGAATCAAGAATTCAGGGTATTATAACTTGATAAAATTCAAATATCTCCATTGTTAATTGCTCAAACGAACTCCATGTGTGGGCATCAAACCCTCCAAAACCTCCTCTAGCTTTCTTGAATCAAAGATTTATTTTTGGTTCCCCCATTTTAATCCTCCTTCGAAATCTCTACTTGTTCTTCAAATTTTTGGCAATCCCTTGTAGTATTTTTCTGGGCTATCCCTTGAAGAATCAATGGATGACAAGCCCCAAATCCCGCCGGGCCTGAGCCCGGAGGAGTACGCGCAGCTGGAGCACGTGATCCGCGCCCACCACACGTTCGACGCATTGCCCAACACATGCACGTCGCTGATCACGCAGCGCATAGACGCGCCGGCGGAGGCGGTGTGGCCCCTGGTCCGCCGCTTCGACAACCCCCAGCGGTACAAGCACTTCATCAAGAGCTGCCGCCTCGTCGGCGACGGCGGCGTCGGCAGCATACGCGAGGTTACTGTGGTCTCCGGCATCCCCGCCTCCACCTCCACCGAGCGCCTCGAGATCCTCGACGACGAGAAACATATACTCAGCTTCAGAGTCGTCGGCGGCGAGCACCGCCTCAACAACTACTGTTCGGTGACCTCCGTCAACGAGTTCAACAACGACGACAAGGTGTATACGATCGTATTGGAGTCGTATATCGTAGATATACCGGAGGGGAATACGGGTGAGGATACGAAGATGTTCACGGATACGGTGGTGAAATTGAATCTACAGAAGCTTGGAGTGGTGGCCATAGCATCTATGCATGGCCATGAATGAATATATATATATATATATATATATATATATATAATTTCCGCGGCTGCTCTGCAAAATTGAAATCACAGGTAAGAACAATAATGGCGGTGAACAAAATGGAGATGGTGATGGTGGTTTTTAGTTTTTTTTTTTTTTTTTTTTTGGAAATGAATATGTTTTCGATTATTTTAATATTTGTTTAGTGGGTGGTAAAAGGGTTTTCTTTTGTCATGCAAGTTGGAATTACTATTTTTTAAAAAAACATTTATTTTCTTGATTTTGTATAGTTAGAATAGTTGAATGTGTGTGGTGAGTTATATAGTTTGGTGTTTAATTTTCTTTGGATTCATAGTAGCTCTATTGTGCTTTGATATTGGCATTTTGCTGCTTAACAAATGATTGACTCACTGATTTGGGAGCTCTTAGGCAATATTTGCTTAATTCTCTTCCTTTTTGTTGGGTGTTTCTTGGGTGAATCCAACTTGGACTTGAGAGAGAGAGAGAGAGACAGACAGACAGATGCGTTGGTCACACACACACACACATATTTATATATATATATATTATGTATGTATAGATGTGGGCGGATGAAATTAAGTGTGAAATAGAATAAGTGGCAATTCAATTACTTGTCCCTCTGGTTCTCATTCATATTTACAAAGTGATTCGAGTTGATTGTATAAAAAAAAAAATACTTAGTAATGATAAATGCAAGTAGCCCCGTTCACAACAATACTACACTGCAAGAATTTGCAAGAAATAGTCCAAATTGTCCATTTATGTGTCGCCATTTTGATTCTTTTTTAACCCCCCCACATATACATTTGCATGCCCATATAGATGTGATCTTATGTTCAATTTTTCGTCTTTTTTGATACATTTTATTCTTTTTCTTGGGCTTGGATAATTCGATGATTGAGTTTGGTGTTCGCATTTCTTTTTCAATAAATGATTGGCTGATCTTGGTTCCCCTGGATATTAATTAATTTTCCAATTTCTTGAATCCCTGCTTTGGATATTTTGCGCACTGGGTATCTTAGTGATATATCATTTTAAGAGAGAGAGTGGCGTGTTTGGTTGTATTTTTGTGGGCTCTATGAATTTCCAACACGATATAGTATGGGCTTATTTAATGGCATCCTCACAATATATATATATATAGATTAATAGTATTATAATAACTGTACTAGTTCATCTGTCAATTTATGTATGTCACGTTAGTTTGAAATTTGAATTTATAGAACCTAAGTCTATCCATATGTGAAACTAATGAAAAAAAGGATCATATCACATTAAATGTCTCCTCTTTCCTTTTTTATCTTGAGAATATTAATTGGCTATATATTTTACCAGGACATATATATGTACTCTCTTCAAAATATAAGCTATGAAGTATGAACCCCTTATCACCATTCATGTACTTTCACTATAATAGGTCATTTTGGATCTCCTCAATTAATTTGTATTTTATCTTATATATATATATATATATGTATATATATATATGTGTGTGTGTGTGTGTGTACATGTGTGTTACGGAATAATAGGTCATTTTGGATCTTCTAGTGTGATTTTGAGTGTATATTTGAAGAAATATTATATACTCGTGACAAGTATATAATATAGAATTAAAGATGTAACACTAATATAAAAGATGAAATACTACAATAAATAAAAGATCCAAACTTTACAAGAAAAGATGTGATTCTCTCTCTCTCTCTCTCTCTTGTGTGATTTTGGGGGGTTTGCAATAGTTTAAAAGAAAGTATTTTTATATTTTTTATTATTTTTAAGAAGTCGAGTAGTGTTTGGTAGGCTAACTTTTGCTCTTTTAGTAGAAAAAACTTAGAAATAGCTATAAACCAACTTTTTTCTACTTTTTGATATTTTTGTAATTATTTGCAAATTGATTATCTTACGGTGAAACACTTCTCAGGCTTTTTCCAAATGCTCCAACTATTTTTCTTTCTACTTTTCACATTTTTTTTTCAAATACTATCTATTTTTACTATTTAATTTTTTTAACTTTCTTTACAATTCTAACTTCTTCTAAAGCAGAAGCTTTTGCAAACACCCCATTTGAATCATAAAGTTGTGCGTTTGTGCGCGCGCGTGTGTGAAAAGAGCAAGGGGGATAGCAGCTGTAAAGTACAATATGGATATGAATAATAGCATGTATGTATAGTATGTGTTTGTGTGCGCGCAAGTAGGTGAGCAACTTGCACTAAACCTATGGTTGAGGCGGCAATATACGTCAACCCCCATAATTTCAATAGCAATATGGACAGGGACAGCTAGCTAGCTTGGTAGAGAGAGTATGGATATGATCATAAATCATAATCCACAGAGACTTGTGATTTTATTGCCCTAAGGGTAAGGCGCCGGGACATGTGATCATTATCAACTTGCTCATCCATCCATTTTTATTTATTTTTTTTTTTTTTTTGGTTCATCTCTTTTTTTTGGGGTGTGTGTGTGTGTGTAGTGGTGAGTGAAGGGGGGCGGATGGTTGGGAGATGTTGGCCAAGCAATTGCAGCAAGCTGTGAATCTTTAAATGCTTTATATATGTGTGTGCCATTGGTTTTAAATGTCTTCCATGTCTTACTACACACACTACACATACAAACTATCATGAAATTACACACACACACACACACTTGGGGTGGGAGTGGGACCATATGCGTAATGACATGCACATTTAAGATGAAGTTAGAAATTTCAAAATCGATTTTTCTCTAGATATAAATGATAGTTTTGTAATTTCAACGGAATAATTTTTTTTAAAAAAGTTTTATTACAAAAATATAGATGTCTTTGCTAGATTTAAAAAGGAATAAATACCTCTGCCAACCTCCTTTCTCACCCTATAGCAACACAATATGAGCTAAATGAATGAGATTATATTATGTGTTATATATATATATATATATTTGTTTTTGGTAAGCGAATTAATGATATATCATAATTTGAACTGTATGGTGTATGTGTTGAACTCATACCTGGTGTGGAGGGTTAGATGGCATCCTTTTTTCTAGAAGAGATATACATAAAGTGATGGAAATTATGAATGCTGATGAATTATAGTTTTATTATTTTTATGCCTAATTACAAGTCTAGTGCACCTAATTAAAACTGGTTAGGGTTACTTTAGTGCATATAATAATTAATATGGATAGAGAAGGTCACGTGTCAAATCCCTCATGGTGGAGTAGGGAAACGAGCTTTGAAATTTTTGCAGTCCCATCCCATTTCTGTTAACATCATCACGCCGACTTACTTAATTAAAATTCATAATGATAAATTGTTTGCTAATGCGTAGCCTGAATTAAATTCAAGCAAGCACTAATAATGCATATTTATAAGGATTTAATTCTCGATTACTCGTGTTTTTACTGTTCGGTATTTGATCTATAATGAATCGCACTTCATTTAGAATGAGAAACCCAATGCACACACTTTTCTCTTTAATGAGATTTGAAATTCTACTCAAAGTTAAAAGTAATAAAATATTCGTCACAAATTGAATTCAGGTAAATGAAAGAGATATGTCACTCTCAATTTGTTTAACAATCAAATCCAATTCAAGCAAAATGTGTTTCTTGGTTCCTGATTGGAGAATTCAAATCAAACTCACTCTCACAAGCTGGCATTTAAATTTGAGCTAACATGTTGACCGCCCTATGAAATTCTTGTTGCGTAAGATTGACGATACTTGTGTTTTTATCGAATCAAGTTCAGCAAGTCCGACAAATAAAGTACTTTGAATAGGTATCAAAAACTCACGTCGCAACTTCAAATTTTAAACTATAATGAAAACCCAGCCCAACTCCAATGAAGCTCAACACCACAAACATGACCCAAAACTCAGTTTAAAAAAAAAAAACAAACCTAGGAGGGCTGAGAGTTCTTCTTCCAACTTTCTTTGAAAGCCAAGCATTTTTGTACAAGCATATACGTCCATTTCGACTCACAACGCAGATGATGATACAATATTAAAGCTCTAAAAGTTACAAAATATTTAAACAAAACAATAGAGGAAAAAAGGTAGAGAGGGAAAGAAGAAAAGAACAGTCCGAAGTACACTGAATAAGGCTGAAAAACTACTTTACATTAGAGGAGACGAATATAGAGAACAAAAAATCACAGAATGAGGAGAATACCTCGTTGTCCATTGCTATGCTATGAATTGTTAGCGGCTCTAGCAGTTAGATTTACTTTCTAGAGAGTGTTTCGTGTCTTTTTCAGGCTCGTATTGCTTTGTTTTTCACAAACTCTGGTTAGGGATGGTATTGGAGGGGAAGAGAGAGCGGACGAACCGATCAAAGCTGTTTAGCATTGACTGGGAAATATGCGGGAACCATTACAATTTAACAAGTTTGTCATCATCCTTCGTGTATCAAGAGGTCCTTTGATATTAAAGCGATTCTCTGCTTAGCACTGTCTGACCGGAGATTGTCTATTTTAATACCAAGCTGGAGACAAAATATCAAGAATATAGCAAAGGCGTCTGTCAGAACTCAAATAGAAAGATTGGAAATGTCAGGGAATGGGATATCATTCAAGTCATTTATTTACCTCAGTTTGACTTTCGGGTGAGAACCAGCGTAACAGCACGCCAAGATGCACAACTGCTGGTATTAACTTAAAGAGCAATGGAGTAGTCACCTGCACGAGTGTATTCGTCAATGATCATATTTAAAATATGAAAAGAGCAATTGCCATGTTCCCACAGGCCAGGCTATACCCATATACAACGAGCCTCTTTTGTGTGTGTGTGTCTGTAACTTCATATATAAAGAGTCAATTTTTTCTTTTTTAATTTGTTCTGGGCAACTTCATATTCACAGAGTTAATTACATATATAAGCATGCAAAAAATATTGTACATAATGTACCAAATAAAGGAAGAGGATGTATGGTTTTATACCAGACTGAGTGCTGTAGTTCCAAGCAACAGCAGGTAAACTTTTCCCTGAAAAGCAGATAAATTTCCAAAGACCAGAAAAACACATAAATATCCATTTACGAAGCTATGGTTGTAGCCAAGAAAAGATGGGTATTTCTCCCCTATCCACCACATAAAACAGCAGCATGGGAGAAAATGTAAGATTATTGATCAAGTTTTAGTAAACTACAATGAAATCATTTACCTCGACAAGATGAAGATTTGAGGCACGACTAAGCAACACAAATGCAAATTCCCCTATTTGTGCCAAAGACATTCCGACCTACACAACAGGAGGACCAAGGTATGCTGATAATGAATACATGTAAAGACAAATCGAAATGAGGTTATAAAAGCAAGGCACACACTTACGAGAATTGAAGTTTTGTTGTTGTAGCCAAATCCCTTGACCACTGCAGAAATTACTACTGTTTTAACTGTAACCACTAAGATAACTGAAGCAAGCAAGATATCGACATGATTCCACAGAAAATGAACATGGATCAGCATCCCAATGCTAGCCAGGAAAAGAGCTGCAAACATGTTCCGAATAGGTTCAACCTGCATCACGACAAGGCTCAAATCAGATTAGCCATGAAATGATTCGTGCCAATGACAATGTACACTACACAAAACACAAAATATTTCACTATCTAGATATGCACAAACATACATGATAACAATTCCAAGGGTATACACCATGTAGTCAGCAAGTCTCCAACAATTAAAAAAGTTTTAGTTATCTTACTTGTTCAAGCGTGTGCTGCGCAAGATCCGTCGTAGCTATCATCACACCAGCAGCAAATGAACCCAGTTCTAAGCTAAGACCGAGCTTGTCACTACACTGAAAGCATACAGAGTAATGAATGTAGGTGCGGTCACTTCTCAGAGCCATTTGAATGAACCAGGGTTGTAGGAAATTTAACAATCAGAGATAAGCTGTAGGTGTTTGTGTAAATGTGTTGCTTGTTGGCATGGTTGTCCATCAATGACAGCCAGGAAGTAGAAGTCAAAATGATCATCCCAACAATGTACTGAATATGAATATAACATAGATAGCTAAAGGAAAATCCACATAGATTTAACAAATAGAAAGGAAACTAACCCAAGCTACAAGTAGGCAAAATGCAACTGATGCCAATTGATAAAGTTCGTTGGTCTACAGAAGATAAAATATTGTAAGATTAAATGATTAAAGCAGCTTACGCTTGGGAGATGCAGCATGTCTTTAGAGACAACACGCACACACACACACACACACAAATAACACAAAAAACTTTCTTTTTTTTTTTGGTACCTGTGATGACAAACTTATCATAAGTTTCAGGAACCAAGGCACACAGGTCCGTGACAATATCGTCAAAACTGCCAAGAAAGCAATCAACACCACCAACCTGGCTAATGGATTAATCAGTATGATGATTAAAAGGTTGAAATTTTAAAGCCCGTGACAGGAAAAATTACTGCAGTTTTAGAAAATGAAAGAAGTAAAATCATTAAAGAAGATGCTAAGAATTTGGACCAGTTCATCCATCTTTTGTCATTGTTATATTTATACTTTTAATGGCTTAGTTGCTTTGATTCTTAGTACTGTTTGAAAGATTTCCAAGAACAAACAGGTTGAGATCCACATTTGTCGCTCATAATATCCATATCTGAGTCATGAAAATCAGTAACACCCTTCCTGTGCAGAATTAGATACACTCAACTTATCCTCTTGTCAACGTCACTTAGTTCTGCAAATAATTTTGCCACAAAATAAACGCCGAATTTCGTTTTGATTAAACCAAAAAAATAACCAACCTCCATTTTTTGCTCAATTTGAATCGTTTAATAACTGTCGCTTAAAATCATTCTTTTGGATATAACCCATATACATGCTAAGTATCCTTAAGACAGCAAAGGAGGGGACTTTAACCCTTCCAAGAAAATCCTGTCCGTGAGAAAGGAAAAAGATTGAACTTACGATTTAGTCATGGACATTACACCCTGCATAACACCGGAAGTTCCACCTAGCACTGGAAGCAGAGCGAACAGTAACCCCACAGCGCAGTCCTGAGAATGAGATTCAGATAAATACAAAAATAATTAACCTTTCCAAAGAAGATACGCTAATAATATATAAAGAAGACCAGAACATGTAAAAACACCGAACACAAAAATGTACATCTTCCAGTAGAAGTTTTCAACTGCTACGCCATAGAAGGAACAATGACATTCTCACATTCAGATATACAATCAAATAAACCCTCAACAGTGAGTGAGATTGTGTTGAAGTTTCAAAAACACATATCTTTTCTTTGGAATGTAAAAAACAGCCATGACGTACAAGAGAGGTCGATGGTCAAGATACCTGTAAAATTAGAGTACCAATAGTCACTTGACCATGAAGAGCATTAGTACTGCTTTTCTCCATCAAAAACTTATATACCTGCACAAAGGAAGTCATGAATAAGCGAAAATTATTAAGAAATAACACCAATAGCAATGCTCGGCCAAGTGAGTAACACGCAGAGCTTACCACTGCAGTAGACGACATTGACAGAAAAGCACCAATAAATACGCCCTCAGAAGCTCTGCCACCACATAACTGCAAATAATAATCAGAGACTTCAAATTGCAGCAAATAGACTTGAGGAAGAAACAGAAATGAAGCGGACTTTTTAAGCTTTTGCACGTGACAAAAAACATAGCAACTACAACCCATTTGATGAATGTACCGAGGCTATAATTCCACACAGGCACATGAAGAGAAGAATTTGGAGTAACCCTCCAAGAATAGCAACTGCACGAACAACTCGAAGCTGCAATGTTTAAAAAATGATTATTTACAGCTACAACCATGACATCTTATATAAACGGGAAATGGAATGCTAGTCTATCATTCTAAAGCAGAATATAACAGTAAACAAACCTTTGTTGTAGAGAATTCCAGGCCCAGAGCAAATAGAAGGAAAATTACACCAAACTGCGCCACTGTTTCAACCTACATGCATCAGTTACATAGCATGAATAAATATTTATCTCGTAAATAACTGGATCGACACAAATTGCGCATACATTCAAATGTGTGCTAGTAGTTAGAACAAAATCAATATAATTAAACAAAATGGTAAGCTGGAAAATACAGACCCAACGAGTTAAACCATTTTCTCAATTGCTTCATGATTTGGAGATCATAACTCATGTAATACAAGAACATAGTTTATTCGGCTATCAATAGTGATAGATTGATGTTCAGCATTGATCTTAATCTTCAAATCAAATTGCCTTGATTTTAATATCGCAATGTTCCTGATCCGGATTATTCCTACTAAACTACCCTAGTAAAATTTTATTCAAAGGAACAAAGTGGAATAATACCCTGAGTCAGCATAGTCACTCCAAGGAAATCAAGCCTTGGATTCAGCTTTCGACACATGAGTACATCCAAAGCAAATTCTCATCATAAAACCTTTTAGTTTCTTCACACATATTTTGGACAAACTCAACTAGTGGGGAAATCAATACTGATGAAATATTAAAGAATACTGTGGATATACATTTGCAAATGAGCAAATTTAGCAGTCAAGAATTAACTTCTTATAGCTACATACTTGCACCATCTCACTGATAACATTAAAACCTCCTGGACCAACAACTGATCCCGCTAATAAGTATCCTGTAATAACCTGCAGGGTATTTCTAGAAATTAGAAAATATAAAAGTTTAAACGAGTGAGCATAAAAATGGAGAAACAGGCCAAGGTCAGAGATCAGACCGGTTGTCCAGCACAAGCAAAAGCAATTCCACCACAAGTTGCAGACACAATGACAACAACCAGATCGTATATGAGCCTGCAAATCACCATGCAGGTGCTATAGAACTGATGAAGATGAGACAGAGTACAAAATATCAAATTAGTAAGGGTACCTCACGTCTAACTGCAGCACCGGGAATTTAGATTTGAAATTTGATATGATAAACACATTATCCTGAACACAAAATACATTTATTAGCTCATGCACTCACAATGGCAGAATTATTTTCGAATTGCATAATCAACTCAATTCATTTCTCTTTTCATATCTTTCTTTTCAAAGATAAGTATGTTAGATGTTACTGGTAAAAGCAGTTAACGAAAATAATTTCATATCTAAACCCCAAAAAAATGGGGTGCAGAAAGATTCTGTTACCCTTCTATCGATCAACATTGGGGTCTCTTCAGCTCCATTGTCATTATCCAAATTGAACACTTGATGAAGTTTAAATGCTCTGTAATAACGAGCAGGGCGAGGTAAAGCATATGAATAAAAAGGGAAAGTTCCTGTACAAATGACACACAGACTTACTTTTCATCCTTTGTCTCATTTTTCTTTGTCTTGACTCTAGCTACCGTTTCCAATACGGCCTGAGCATGAGAAACAATGCAGAAACATAGTAAAAAGTTTGACCACAGGCCTAAAACAAAGATTTTTGTCCAGTTATCCTGCATCACCATGTTGATATCCATGCATCATGAGTGCTAATTCAGAGCCTTCACTTCCCATAATCCACCCAAAATTTTATTACCAAAAAGTCCAACTGATATAGCCATTTAAACCATCCTTTACCTCCAGTCTTGCGTGCTATAAATGAGAAATAAGCTCTTTGACTTAACTATATGTTTTCAGAAGTATATTTTGTGTCTATTTCATGTTCTTCAATTATAAAGACAAGCATCATGGCTCAAATTTCTAGGATTCTCAACTAAGGGAACATTGGATTGAAATGGATGAGCACATATTATAGGCAGTCAAACATTAAAGTTTGTGATGAGTACTTCTGACATACAAAATGTACGAGTCAATAAAGTAACAAACCGTTCTAGATTCTCAGTTTAGACAAATACTTTTAGTAGTACACTAATACTAATCACCATAAAAAGCTTAAGAATAAAGTGCCCTGAGTGCTAAGTTTTAGAACTTCCAAGTGTTGAACCTCCCAAAACCCTAATGCTTATGCTTCCCAAGTTCTTTTATAAGTTCTAGAATAAAGCAACCAATTCCAATGCATTGAACCCCAGATTAATGATGCTTTTTTCATGATATTAATCAGTATTAGATACCACATGCAGAATTGAAATTACATCACTACTATCATTTTTCTGGAAGAGATAAAGGCAGACTGATGTGCAATGTAAAAATGAAGCCAGCCCTGGATTATCCAACGCTTTTATTCAAGATAGAGATCTCAGTAATTGATATCATGTATGAGATATGCGATTAGCCCATTGTCTTTCTTTTTCTTTCAAAACAATTACAGCGTAGCACATTTACCCAAACAATTCACTCTATAATTTACTTTCCGGAAAACAGATAAAGAAGGAACTGAGTCCTCTGAATGATAGGAAATTGGTCAGAGTGCAATTTAAGTCAATTACATCCCTCTGATGCATGTCAAACAGGTTATACTAGAATTGCATAATTAACAGTGTAAAAAGAGTTAAGAAGGAGTAATGCCACAAACCTGCTGCTCGGCCACACTGTTGTTGAAGCTACCAGCATCATTAGCTGTCAATTCAAATCAAGTTCAATTTTAGACACAATCAAGTGCGATTCCACGTTCACTTTAATGATAAAAAACTTACAACAACAAACAATCAAATCGTGTCCGTGTACAACCATAAGCCTCAAACAAGAAATAACTTAGAATAGAAACTCAACTCAAACTTACGCTAGACAAAGACTCATGCTAGATCTAATGGTCAATACCAATAACCATTAGAACTTAGTTCATCTTCCGCATCTTAAGCAAAAAACCTTTCCCCAAATTAGACAAGAAATTGGTTAAATCAGGTTCACAATAAACTCTGATTTCTCATAAAACCTCTCGATTCCAACCCTAAAGAAGAAAAAACTTAAAATAGTAGTATATCATATAAACAGAGTTTCTCATGATCCAACCAAATAAACCCTACTGCAAACCCTAATCCAACACGCATCAAACACAGATGACACAAACGCAAATTCTCAATAAAAACCGCACAAAATTCGAGATCTAAGTAAAACCTTCGTTCTGATCCTCATTCTCCGTGAACTCCTTCTCGAGTGCCCGATCGATCATATCAGCAAACGTGTCCTCCTTCGGAGTAGTCTTGTTTCCACTTGCCTCCGTCGCATTGGCGGCGGAAACGGCTCCGTCGACCAAATTCGAATCCTCCGATTCGGCTAGCGACGTACTCGTGGCGGCCAGAACCACAAAGAGCAAAACAACGACGGCGGCTAATGATCTACTCATTTGACCACTGCCCGCCGGCGACGGCCCCGGCGCACGTTAATGGGATTGAAATACGGCGGCGCCTGCGAGTGTCTGTTTGTTTGCTTGTCGCTGTCACACACAGGATGTGTACCGCAGGTACAACTGATAGTCCTCCCACAGTGTGTACCGCAGTGATTTTACAGAGAGAGATAGGGAGGAGAGAGAGAGTGAGGAGTGAGAACGGGGAGAGTGCTAAATATTTTACATAATTACTACTAATTCGAAAATTTCGATATGATTTCCGTTTTGCAATTAATTTAAGTAGTGGTTAAGTAAATGACGTGAGGTTTAGAGGTATAATTAAGATAGTAATGAAAGGGGATGTTTTCCTGAGTTGCACCCACCACGTGTGGTTTTATTAGCTTTTTTTTTTTTTTTTTCTCGAAAAAATGATGATAATATGGCCCAAAAAATGAAAAGAAAAGGACAATGATTTTTCTTTTTTTTTGCTCCATAATTGGAAATTTTCTGGGTTGGCGTTTGGCTCACAATTTTCACTTTTCTTTTGAAATAAAAACTAATGCCGGAGTCCCCCCCGGGTCTTGCTCTGATTTCCGAGACATGGCCAATTAATCCAAATTTATATACTATAAAAATTTAATATAAAACGATTCGTCCAATTCAATTACTGTATTCACAACCCTCGAGTTCGAATCCTGCAATGCTAAGCTTCAATAGATTTAGAGCCCCATTTGAATGGTTTTTTAAAAGGAGAAATATTTATTTTTTGGCAAAAAAATTATATATATTTTAATGAACTTTAGAAAAAAAAAAAACAAAATCAAGAAAAAAAAAGCTAGAAATAAATTATTTTTTAGAAAATATTCAAAATAGCTTCAAATAAAATTACATTTAAAATATTTTTTATCACTGCATTCAAACACAAAATTATTTAATTTTAATAAAAAATTCTAATATAAAAAGATCACTCAAAAAATATTTTTTTATAAATACATCAAACGAGCTCTTAGCGTCTCAAAAAGCGTTATGTATGTATGTATGTATGTATCTACAATTATTTTATATCTCATTTAAGACAGGATTCATTATATATCAGGTCTGGCAATTTTGGAGCCCGGACATGACCAGCTAGCCCCATTTTGGGTTGGGTCAATTTCGATAAGTTCTTTTTATATATAAATTGGGTTCAAACCTTTATGAGATTTAGATTCATTGCTCAATTTCATATTTTATCATCAATATTTATAATAGAAACTCGATTTATTAAAAATAAATTGAATATACTAAAATTTAGAGCAAAATCAACTTTAAATCGCCCCATCGATGCCCCTTTATGATATATTATTCGTAAAATCAACCTAAAAACATAATATGTTTGTTGTATGTCAATGACTTGATTAAATATCTCTATAGGTGATGCCATTGATTGATGTAGATATATTTTTATTCGGTTAGAACTTAGAACTTAAAAAGTGACGGCATTTATGTCAGTTGACCACATCAACTTGCTAACTTTGATCCCACCTAACCATAACAAAATATTTTCAAATATTTAGGCCTGCAAATTGGTTATGTTTTTCATTTTCTTATTTCTCATTTTTCACCACTTTTTCAACTGAAAATATGATTGTTTTATTTATCTTTAATAAAAACGAACGAGACCCAAAATAAATTAAATAATAACATTTATCTCACTACTATCTAATTAATTTGACATAGAAATTCATGCTCTTACCTTTGAATATTACTTTCAATCTAGTACTGGGACCCGTATTTTATACTATTACATTTAAATATTACTTTCAATTTAACCGAAAAACCCTCAAATTTTTATTATCACATTTTAAATATTATTTTTCATCTAACAATTTAATATTTCCGCATTACTCATCCAATTTTATTTTCTTTTTCATACGAAAACCAATACAAAATACAGAAAGCATATTTTTCAATGAAAACAAAAAAAAAATGAGAATAAAAATACAACCAATTGAAACCTTAGCCATCAATGTATGCCTCGAGAACCTGGATAAACTGAAATTTTATTATTTGCTTCTATGATTAAAATTTGATTGACTTGACCATCGGAAACTCCTATATCTAAATTACTCAAAATTTAAATTTGATTGACTTGATCATTGAAAACTCCGATATCTAAATTACTCAAATTTTAACCATAAAGCAAACGAGACTCTGCGGTCACAACTAACTTGAATTTCTAATTCGAGTGCAACACATTCTTAATTACCTCTGGTTAAATTTGATGTCGATACCTTCTGCGTTGGTCCCCGGCTTCATATCACACTATCCCTATTCTGGCTCTCACAAATCACACAGTTTGGCACATTGCTGTCATGCATCAACTACTTGATTGGCTTCTGATACCATACACCCATAATTGGATTAAAAAATCTGCCGACAAAATCATACTTCTGATGGACTCAAGAGAGAAAGAAAAAAAAAATTGATGGGTTACAGATCGAAATATTGAGAATAGAGATAGAACCAACACACATTATAATTAGCCCCTTCTGGCATTAACTTTGCTATCCAGTTCCATAGTCCAAATAGGTAGCAGAAAACTACCCCAAACGCGGTATTCATACGTCTCGGGCCCGACTTTTGTTCAGTAGCGGAGAAATCTTGTATGCATCGCCGTCTTCGACCCCAATCATGCGCCAAACGAGCCAAATTTCATACTACAGTTGTATGCAAGTATTTTAAAAAACATAAAGTAAATGTTAAGACAAATATTGACAGCTTGGTACAAAAGTGGGACACAACACCTGATTTCTCACAATCACATCCATGATTTCTCCCTCCAATGTTCAGTTTGATACAAAGCTAAATCCAGTCTCGGATTACAACCTGAAGTTTTTTCGAATTTCGAAGAAGTAATCTCTCACTAAATCAACGAGCATGTAATATATACAACCCACTATGCTATATAGGGAGGAGGCTAGGTCGTCACTCCTACCTTCGGACCTTCTCAATCACCAAGAGAAAGACCATGCTCCATAGGAGCGGACCGTTGAGCTGTACGCATATGAAGTGGCTTAATCGAGCATATGCGTGTGCCGACTAGCTCAGCACTAAGTTATTTGCAGATTTGGTTATATACACTTGCAAATAGTATAAAGTGATAACATTTCACAACCCCTCAGCCACATTGCTTCTAGCTATCCATGGAATCCGAAAGGATCTTCACATGACTGCTATATCTCGTCCGTCATCCATATTTATCAAAGATTTCATGGACAAATTTTTGATTGAATCTGCTATTACTCTAGCACTAGATTTCATGTAACCACCTGAAACACAAAAACTGGTATGAGATATCACTGATTTTATTCAATAACTGAACTTTAGAGGAAGAAATCAACACCTGATGTAAGCATGAGAAGAGGAATATTCCTCTCACGAGCAAACACGAAAACCTTTTCATCTCTTGTGGCAATTCCATCAGGACTGATCTGGACGCATTAATCAGACTTTGTTAAATGAGAGACTCTTATGGTTTTCACTGTTATACACGCTGAAGATTCATACATGTTTTTAGATGCATATTCACAATCAAAAGCATAAGTGGACGAGGATCCCAAGTTTGAACTGGAAGCTATGATAAGTGGGCAAATTCACAGATCAAATGCTTACCTTCAACCTACCCAGAGGATCTCCTGCCAAAATATCAGTTCCAGCATTGTAGATGATCAATTCAGGGTCAAATGCATCAGCAGCAACCTACAAGTACATCAGAAAATCTACAGTCTCATGCGAATGAATGATAGACCTTTCACAATCTAAAATGATTTAGATAAAACGATTCCCCGAAAGCATTTCTCAGTGAAAATCAATCTACTCGTCCAATTATACCAAACAGATAAGTACCGAAGGCGGACAACAACCACATACCTTCAGTGCTCCGTCAAGCTTTGACAAGTACTCATTTGTAACTGTTCCGGTCTGTGATGATAAAGTAATCAAAATAACAGTTGTAGTCCCAATAAAACAGGAAAGGTAATTATTTCATGTCAAGTAACATAGTTTCGTTCTTACCGCTACTTCAACTCTCTGATTGATATATCTCCTAGCCTCATAATCCTTCACACATAAGAAATAAAAATAATCAGGTTTAACACCGCGGGAGGACATATTTCGAATTACCAAAAATTTATCTTTTTTAGATCTCTATTTTTCTCTTCGGAATTTCAACGCAAAGAGAGAAGGGTTCGTAATCAATACAGCATGAGGTAACTTACAAACGGATATATATCTGGATTGTACATATCAAGAATGTAGACTCTTCCTGCACAAACAGGATATTAGAAATTAATAAACACACGAGTTGACATAAAAAGGCTAAACTGATAAAGAAAGCATCAGGGAAGACTAAAAATCACAAAATGTCGTACTGTCATTAGAAAAATCCTTCTCATGACCATTTCCTTGGTGTGCATCAAGATCAATTATCATCACCCTGTGAGTTAATTACAATAATGAACACTTATAAGTCGCAACTTCAAGCCACAGATCAGCTAAGATTTAAAGCCTCCAACTTTATATTTAATGGTAACTTGCATTTTAATACCTCGCAATATTTAAAAGGATAAAGGCAAAGTATATGCTAAGAGAGATGTCAGCATAAACACAAAATCCGCCTCCTTTTTCCGCCGAACAATGATGAAACCCACCACCGACGTTAATAGCCCATCCTCGTTCCTTCGCAAGCTTAGCAGCCAAAACTGTTCCCCCGACCTGCATTTACTTGTAGTCTTAACAAAATGATTCTGAAGTATAATAAAAGAAAAAAAGACAACGTATGTGAACCTAACCTGTTTGCGGAATGGGTAAAGAACATGCTTATCCACAAGACAGTTTGGCAACAATGCAACTGGAGGAACCTAATTTTCAGAATACAAAATTGTTGGGTTCAAAAGTTCAACGGAGAAGAAAACATGTTGACTGAAAGATAACAAAGCTAATTTATCATGCGAGGCCAACTAAACCCAGCAAACCATTCTTTAAAGGGAACAAACAAGTTGATTAAAGCTAGATCTTTTCCAATGAAAACATTAGGAAAGACTCAGAAAATTCTACCTCAACTATCGTGGATACATTTAGGCTGTTTTTCAAACTATCCAAATATGATTTTGAATGCACCTGTCACAAACCATGTATGAGGTTGTCATAGCCAACATCAGCCAGGTCCATACGCCGAAAAGAACAAGACAAAGACAATGTGAACAAGAAATCAAGGACTTATTTAAAATAAAATAATAAAAAAAAAAGATGGATACCACTAGAAGATCTTCCCTTTTAGCCTCCAGAGGTTCAACTATTTGCTTTTTGTTGAGAAGTCCCTCAGTAATCAGAAATTTGCAGACCCGACCCCATTTAGATGAATCAAAAGGGTGCCTGGAATTTTCACAACAATTAACGTTATCAACATATGGTGCAAATCCATACATCCGGAAAGGCGTGAATATCAATTCCTAAGTTTCACTTTAAGACATTTATGATAAGCAATTTTCATACTTTCCTTGGGCATCAGTAATGTTTCCTTAAGAGCATGCATGACAAACTTCTGCTAAACTGAGAAGAATATGAAGCATCAATAAATACAGAAGTGATAGAAGCCATAGAGGGAAAACTATATGAGGAGAAACTATAATATTCATTATCTTGTCGTCACAAGTGCCATCGAAGTCCTTTGTCTAAATCATCACAAACTTATTTCAACATTGTGCAATGCTATTTTATCCAATTACATAGAAAACAATCACAGTTCACTAAGCTGTGCAAGGAATTGAGCTTGCAATGCTTTTGCAACTGATGGTTATTGAGACTGTCATTGCATTTTTCATTCTTTGAAGTGATTTTTACTGCACTAAAATCATAATAAAAATAAAAACACAATTACCAAATAATTTCGGGATGCATTTAATTAAAGAAAATACACTAGCTCTGAATTTCCCAATTTCATATTTTCACATGTTAAAATAATCAAACTGAAAAAAGCCAGGAGGAGTATACTACTTACAGCTTTTCAATGCCGAGAAAGGATATATCATACGTAGATGAATAAATTACCGGAACCTAATTAACAAAAAAAAAAAAAAAAAGATCAATTTGCTGAAAATTCACAGTCCCTCCACTCAACGAAGCACCAAAAGAACCAAAATACTTCAGCAAAATTTCACGGAAAATAATTAAGGACAATAATCAACAAATTAACGGTTGAAAAACTTGAATCTTTGTGGGTTTTACCTTGGAAGCGTGCACATCGAAGTAAAGCTTGCTCGACAGAACTCGATTGCGGCGCGTGGATTCGACGTCGTCGTTTTCGGATGCTACGGTGTCGCCGCTCCTTGGAGGTGGAGCCGCCATATGGCTGCCGGAGAGAGCGTGTTTGATTGATCGACGGAGGATGTAGTTGGCCAAGGATTTGTTCGGTGGTGGATGAATTGTTCTGGATGGGTACGTGGGATTGACACGTGGAGAACGTGCAAGGGTGATGCGCAATTGACATTTATTTGGGTGTTGACTCCTTGACTTTATCTATATGTATATATATATATTTTTTTTGGTAAATATGTATATATATATATGTATGTATATTTGAAAGATATAACATATGTATATCATATATATATATATATATATATATTAAGGACAAATTACTCCGATACCAAGATCGGGTTTACGGCAACGGTCGTCGCCGGAATCAGGCACTTGAGAGTGAAACTGAGCAACAAATCTTCAAATATGAGCCATGCAGACCATGCACTGAGCAAAAAAACTTCAACTTTGAGTCATACATAATGTCTTGTTCTGCACATAATAGTAGTTTCTTGATTTTTTTTTTCTTTTTAATAGTGGTTTTTTTGGGGTGGGCCTGTTGGCTGGTTTTTTTTTTTTAAAATGATGTATGTAACATATCTGTATAAGAACATCATTAATAGGTTGTCAAAAGAGCAGGTACACATTAGCCTCACGGCCCTCACGTTAGTTGCTTTTGGATATTGCTCTTTGTGTGTGGTTTTTAAGAGGTTTTATGTACTTAAGATCTCGAGATCTACTTTTCTTTTTATGGGTCCGTGGTTCGCACTTCAAATATTCTGCTACATTTTTATATGACATGTTATATTCACCAATCTACAAATGAAGAGAATTTGTCGTTATTTCTTTATTTCGGTTGCTCGCATTGCAAATTCTCTTTGTTAATCAGAATGGATTTACCAATACACGTAGCATGCGTGTATTGATCAGTATAAAAAGAACAATTCACCAATACACATAGACTGTAACTTGTGTGTATTGATAAGTGTAACAGAAAATATTACACAAACAGTGTAACAAAAGATACGAAATTTTTTATTAAAATAATATAGTTTTTTTTTTAAAGAAAAATTCAATCTACCTTAGAATTGAATTTATGAATCATTCTGTCATAACTTGTCCATACCAAAGACGAGGTACTGTTCAAATATTATTTTTTTATTTTATGAATAGTGACACCAAAGATGAGTCACTGTACTGTTCAAATATTATTTTTTTTATTTCGGAGAATAGTGACTCATCTTCACCAAAGACGAGTCGTCGTTCAAAAATATTTTTTATTTTGAGGAATAGTGACTCGTCTACACCAAAGACGAGTCACTGTTCATTTTATTATTATTTTTAATCAGGGGACAGTGACTCGTCAATAGCATAGACGAATAACTCGATTTTTTTTTTTCAATGAATGAGTCGTTGCACAACAGTTGATTAACGATAATAAAACTAACCGTTGTGCAACTGTAAGTTTAATATTTAGTAGCTATATAAACCCCATCTCCCCCTTATTATCTTCTCATCTCCTTTAAACTTCTTCTATTTAATTCTCTATTATTTCCTTCAAAATTTCAGTTATTTCTATATCCATTCAAGCTCCAAAATGTCCTTCAAAGTTTGTGTAGTCGAAATTTCCACCTTTACCAAATTATTAGTTATTCCATTATAATTAAAATGGAATATATTGGTATTGTTGTACATTACGGGGGTCATTTGCGATATTCCAATCATTTTATTTCTTATGAACGTCCACCGATAGTAAGCTACATTAGTTGTTCGGTATCATTTGTGGAACTTGTAGATGCATTCTACAACATAATCGGTGTAGATCAAAACTTTCATACCATGAAAATATTAGTTGCCTATTTTGTTTGTTGGGATCTTCCTATTGAGAATATTTTGGATATCTTCTTTACCAACTCGCTGTCAAAGCTTGATGTTATTCAATTGTTCATTGAAACAGAAGCGATTGCACAGAGTCCTGCAAATGAGATGCAATTGTCGCAACAATTGGGGACCCATATGCCCATGCTTAGACAAGATTTGCCTACCATTATCATAGAAAGTTTTGCAAAGGCATCAACATATCTAGATGAAGATCCATCAACCCATGTTGGACATTTTTAGCATGCTTCGCCCCATGAAGATGATTCTACACTGGATCATTATGCAAATAGTTTCCGTGATGCAGAAATATCTAATTCTGATGAAAAGAATGATGACGAGTAGACCTGGCAAACTGGTTTTTATATCATGGGTCCAACCCAACCCAATTAGTTTTGGGTGGGGTTGGGTTTGAGAAATTCTTAAATGGATCAAAATGGGTTGGGTCAAAATGGGTCCAATTAATTATGGTTTTTAAATGGTTTTCAATTGGTTTTTTAATGGTTTGTTAATGGGTTCTTAATGGGTTTTAAATGGGTTTTAATGGGTCTTTAAAACATACACACACTGCACACACACAGTTTCACACACACACACTGCACACACACACACACACACTGCACCCACACACACACCCACACACTACACACACACACACTGCACACACAGACACAGACACACACACCCACACACTACACACACACACACTGCACACACAGACACAGACACACACACACCCACACACTACACACACACACAGTTTCACACACACACTGCACACACACACACAGTTTCACACACACACACACACACACTGCACACACAATCCTCTTAATTTATTTCTTATTTTTATTCAACTTTATTTTTAGACTTATAATTTATTGTCATGACATGAAAGTTTATGTAAAATGTAATATTGAACATTGATTTTATCAAATTTTATTTTATTTTTTTAAGTTTTAATTTGTATGAGTAAAAAAAAATCTACTAAATCCGTTTTGACCCGCTCCGACCCATTTACAACCCGCACTCAACCCGCTTACAACCCGCTCAAACCCGTTTACAACCCGACCCAATACCGACCCGCCCCGCCCATTTGCCACCTCTAATGACGAGCCTCATGATGAGGAGGATGAAGAGATTGAGGCCATGGCGGAGATTCTTAATCAAAATGTTGAATATGATTCACCTCCAGCAATCACGCTAATACCATCTCATGATATAGAGATCAATGCAACGCCATTCGTCAACACAGCGCCACACCTCCATGATATATTACCATTTTATTTGAATACTCCACCTGATATTCCCGTTGATTCCATGGGGATGTTGACTTGTACAACAAAGTATTATGATCCAACAAATGGGAAGCTCTTATTAGATGTGGTGTTTAAGAACAAAACACATTTGATAACTGTTGTTAAGGAGTATCATGTGCATTGGCCTAAGAGAGAGAGTACTATGTTTGTCTAAGCGAGCCCAATTTTTGGAAAGTAGTATGCCGACATGGAGCTGAAACTCGATGCCGTTTTGAGCTTTGAGCTTTTCTTAAAAAGCGCAAGGGATATTGGGGGATCAATGTATATAAAGGTAACCACACATGCCTCATTCCAAGTACTAATACTAACCATGCAAATCTGGATTGAGGTTTTGTAGCTAGCATGTTATTGGGTCAAGTTCGGAAGGAATATAAGTATGGGATAAAGAATGTTCAACAATTGGTGAAGGACAAATATGGTTAAGAAATTTCTTACGCCAAAGCATATCATGATTTACGACACGCTCGCAAGATCATATGTGGAACGTGGGATATTTCAGTTGCCAAGCTTCCAAGGTATATGGCAGCATTGCAAAAGTGAAAGCTAGGTATAATTGTAAATGAAGTTGTCTTTTATTATTAAATTTTGGCCATGACACGTAAAATATTAATTGTTGTTAATTTTCTATTGTAGGTACAGTTGTTGAATTGGTCCACCATCCAAGAGGTTCTGACACTCCTGGAAAACAGATGATATATTATGTTTTCTAGGCATTTAAGCCGTTTATTGATGGATTCAACACTGTTGCCCACTTCAAGTCGTGTATTGATGGAACACATCTGTAAAACAAGTACAAACACAAGTTGTTGGTTGCTATGGCCATGAATGCAAATCAACATATTCTGCCACTAGCATTTGCATTAGCGAACTAGGAGAATCTTGAATCTTGGTCTTAGTTTTTAGGTCTTTTGAGCAGACATTTCATTCTAGGAAGTAGAAGAGTTTGTCTTATTTCCGACAAACACCGTGCTATTATAGGTGCTGCTATGTGTACTGGTAACTTCACGGAGCCACTGGAATGCCATCGATTCTGTTTGAGGCATGTCTGTTCCAACCTTAATTCAAAGATTAAAAATGTCTAAAGGAAAGATCTAGCCTATCAAGCTAGAAGTGCTCAAGAAATCAGAAATTTTGAGTGACTAATAAAAGAAATAAAGAGCATCAATTTAGAGGCATACATGTATCTAGATGGCATTGATCAAGAGTAATGGACGACAGCTTTTGATGTTGGAAAACGTTGTGGAATAATGACAACAAATATGTCTGAATGTATCAATGGCGTGTTGTTAAGGGGGTCGTCATCTTTTGATTACAGTATTGGCAGAGCTAACGTTTGTGCGGTGTGCTCAATTTTTTATAAAACGAAATGCAAAGGGTAACAGATGAAGGAGGAAAATAAGGCTTGCGCAAACAATGCATACAAGATGTACGAAGCAGATGTAAAAAAATCCGAACGACATCCAATCAACAAAGTTGATTGGAAAGACCAGTTCAATCGATATTTTGACGCTTTTACGCACAAGTCATGGCACTACAAGACATGTAGTTAAGTTGAGAAGTAGAGAATGCTCGTGTGGGAAATGGCGGAAGTTCGGGATACCTTGTTCACATGCTATTCAAGTTGTGAAGCATTTCGGGCAATTTCCATCTGGATATGTAACATGGTATTTTGAAATTAATCATTACTCGAACACTTACAAGGCTAAAATGCGTCATTTGATTTAGTTCATAAACCTGAACTACAGGCTAAAAGAAGACAAGTTCGTGATACCACAACTCATATATACAATAAGATGGATTGGCCTTAAACACGAGTAAGACAATGGAAGGCAAAAAGAGCGAGTCAGAACTTCAAGACATTGTAATTAAGTCATTGTAATAGTTTTTTTTTTTTTTTGTTAAGTCATTGTAATGGATATTTTTTTAGTTAAGTCATTGTATTGAAACTTCAACAAAATTTTCTATTATTCAATTAAAAAATTTACATCATTCAAATTACATAAATCGAAAATATAAAACTTCCGCTTCTAATAGTGCCCCTCCGTTCCACAACATGGACGATTCCTTTGTCTTCTTGGTCTTCTTTTATCTTGTGCAAGAGCAATGTCTTGTGTTGGTGTTGCATTGTGGAAGTGTTTGTACTAAAATTCGAAAAAGGTATTGGCGACACATTCATTTGCAATTGTATAACTGATGGGATTTGAGGATAACTGTACACATTCCACCCCCCTAATCCAGGTATAGGATCTGTGAAAAGTCTTATACAATGTGGAGTGTAAGGTGATGGAGTATAAGGCAAAAGTGAATGATAATAAGCTAAGTTGGAGGGGCCGGTGCTGTATGTAGGTAGAGCATGTGATCCTTGTTGACGCATTGACGAATTTACTAGAACACTTGAAGGTCCTGCCTCCAACATGGAGCTTCTTCTACAACGTGTTGTCAAATAGTTGTCCGTCCGTCTCCATCGTGATATGTTCCATCTAAAACTGCACTTGCGATAGTATGTACATGCTCGGATGTTTCCCTTGTAGATTCGGTGAAGTCCTTAAATCTTTCCAGATCCTCAAAGTTTTCTATGGCATCACAGTCGATCATAAGATTTTCCATATTCTCCACTTAAACAAAAAGTGTCGCACTTATTAACAGAGTGATTGAACCCAATTTGTTAAGTAAACGCTTACAGACATACTATTACGTACCACAAATGTCTATGCTTCTAGCTCTTGTGGGTGATAACTAGTCTGAGGTTGTTCATCGGGCGGTGTGATAAATTTTCGAGTAATTTTTGCATACCATGTATGATACCCTCCACCAGTTGTCTTCGAGACATTCACAATTGGATTTCCACAAGCTTGATGATTAGCAGTGTTATTCCACTGTTGTATGTAAATTTAAGCTACCCTCCATGATACCCTTGACATAGAATGAACATGTATGTCTTCTATCACAACCATGAATCTTCTTCTTGGATTCTCATATGTTCAGATGTTGTGAGGCGGACAGCACTTTCAAAATAATAGTCCATCCCCATCTAGTTGAGGAAGATATGTACTATTCCCAAAAAGAAGAAAGAAAAAAAATTTCATCCCGAAATCTATACTTTGATCGGGTTGGTAGTGTGTGATTTGGTATTTTATTTTTTATTTTTATTGTTGAGATATCAAGTGGGAGAAAATTGATGTTATATTATCCCACCACATTAAAATCAATTAGCATTTAGAGTGTTCTATTATTTTTTTGTTAAATGCAAGATATTTAATATGATGAAATTGTGAATTAACATTTAAAGTGTTCTATCATTTTGTTTGTTATATAAGATATTTATGTAAGATATTTTATGAAATGAAATTATATTATTTGATGCCATTCTCTTTATTTCCTGTATAGTTTCGTAATGTATAGTTGAAAAGCCTGCATTATCTATTAAATTTTGCATGTAAAGCGATCCATGAGTTGTTACTTAAACCAAAAAAATTTGAAAGTTAAACAAATGTTCAATAAATCCCTTTTTAAATATTTTAATTATTTGTAATCTCAGTGGTAACAATGAAAATTTAGTTGGAATCAAGCTAGCCAATAAATAAACAATTCAGTATTCATATTAGAAAAGTAATTACATTATAGAAAGTGCACTCGAGGACAACCTCATAAATTCCGTAAGTAGGAGCCAAAGCTTTACAAGAGTACAACACTTTGCTTCAAAACGTAAATAAATACATGAAAAAACTTGAACATAAGTTGTTCATTTATACGCAGAACATGTAGATAATAAATTCATAACTTCAAAACTTCAATTCTTCAACGGACAATCAGTTCAACACCCTCACGAAGTTTCGCTTTTAGCAGACGAACACCTTCTCTAGCCATTGCCATCCGATCGACACCCATAACATCTCCGAATGGTCGATGAAGATCAATAATTATCTTTTTAAGTGAAGCAGCATTCTCAAGCACGTATTGGGCCAGCTCAAGGTCGATTCTGGCGCCACCGAAATCTACTATTTGAAGCACTTGAAGACAGTCAAGACTGTGTCCTCTCGCTAGACGTATTGTTCTTGGAATCAAGGGGTCATCAGAATGTCTCCAATTTGGCTGTCCCAAAAAATTAAAAACACTTCATAAGTTCAACATTTTCTTCCAAGAGTTTAATTCGCTAAATTTCATGTACTCTAATAGTTAACTATGATTTTCCTTCATTTCCAATGGCCTTGAATGCAGCAAAAAATGCGCACGTGAACAAAGAGTAAATTGATACCCATGACCGATAGACCACGAGTACTGTGAGCCATAAAATTAAACCAACAAATGCAAAGCAAATTTCTTACTACTATTTCATGGTTTCTTACACCTCACTATCCTATATGTATCTCATCCTTTTTCTTCTCGTTTTTGCTTCTTGTTTTTTTTTTTTTTTTTTTTTTTTTTTGGGAGCACATTCTAAAATACCGCCCCAATTCTTAAAAAGATACCATCTTTTTTTCCAGAAATCTACAGTTACCAACTTAATGATGTAACACCACTAACTTTCAATCACTTCTTTTAATTTTGAGGGCACTAGAGTAAAGATTCAGAACTCTTACCTTTAAAACCCTAGCCCAAGTAAAATGTAAGCCTTTTTTTTAATGTTAGGGGTTGAGGGAGAATGTCATTTACGTGTGTTGACTACGACCCAAAAGGCAATTCTTGTAGTGACCACTTAACAAAGCAAGAGGATGCAATACATTAATGTGGATTCTAAATTCTTGTATTAGCCATAAATTAGTGCTTCGGTTTTTCATTGCTAATATAACATTTTTTTTCCCAACAAGAGTAAAACCGATGAGGAAGAGAAGAACTCACCTTCACCACAATTTCACACAACAAAGGTGCAGCATTTATTAGGGGAGTAAAACAGAGGAGACTTTCTTGTCCACTTGCACAAACTTCAAGTACTAATTTCTTGAGCCTTGGTAAATCTGGAAATTTCGGCAGCACTTCATATTCCTGAAACGAATTCAGCCGAGGATTATACATGAGAAATTTTAACTAGTCATTTTAATGAAAAAGCGGGGGGGGGGGGGGGGGGGTGCATCAAAAAACTAACCAGAAGCGAAGATGTCCTAAGTATCAGAGTCTCTAGCCGAGACAAACATTTGGTAATTTGGATTGAATTTTCAGCTAATGTCGCTGGCACTACTGCCTCAAGGGACAAACTAACAAGAGAGGATACATTCTTCAATGACATGGAAATTCTAGTTCCACAGAAAGTAAAAGAGAGCAGGTTCGGTGAGCAAATCTCAAGGCTTCTAAAACCTCGGCAGTTGACTATGGTCAAATGCCTTAACTGCATTGATGGGCGAGTGGTTCTCAAACTTTTGAGGCGACCTGAATCTTTCACACATAATTCCTCAAGGAATGGACAATTGGAGATGAAGAACTCCACAACATCTCCAGTTACATCTACCTCAGTCAGGCTTAGCATTACAAGCGATTCAATACTTGCAAGGCCAAGCGGGAGGTGACATATGTTTGGAAAACTATATCGCCCATGTTGAACACCAGCATAAGTCTGCACCAAAATTAACTCCAGCCTTTTAACCCTCTTGGCGAATGCAAATACTATCCATTGATCGATATTATTGGCAAAATCTCCATCCAAATCGAATAATATCCTAAACTCATCTATGGTTGCACCTGAATGTAGGTTGACTATTCTGTTAACCCAATTCGTAAATCTTGTCCTTTCAATTTCAAGGCCCGTCTTTTGTTCAAACAATTTGCAGACAACTCGTGTGGCATCAAAGTTCAGAACTGAATTAAACATCCAGAAGTGTCTCCATCTGCGCGCGAGCACACTAGTTCGTACAGCCTCTACCACTGGTAAGCGCGACACAATGGAAATTAGCACTTCATCTGGTAGTCGATCAATGGAATTTTGAACACACTGAAAAGAGAGAAAAATAGGTAAGAACAGATTAATTGAAAGAAAACAGAATTCAACATTCAAATATTACTACCACCAAATATATCTATTTCCACAAAGTACGGGTGCAAAACAAATGGTTAGAGATGATAAACAAGTTCGAGCTTGAGGAACATAGAAAGTGCCTTCATCAGATCATCACACCAGTACCCTACAACACCGCCCCCTTTGTTATAACACAGCCTCCACAATACTCTCAATTCTACATGAAAACGGAAAGCGCAAAAAGACAACTTCTGATGATATCTTCGAAAAACTCAAACTTTGATTTATAGTGCATCAAGATTATTCTTTTCTCCTAGATACAGCAAGACATCTTTCAATCAGTACCACAACTCAGGTGAAAAACATGTATTTTTAAAAATACCAATAGTAACTGCATTCAAATCCCATTGCTAAAACCAATAACTTTCATCCCACGAAACAAATTTCCGAATATAATGATATAATGTCATGTTTCAAGTGGTAACACACACACAGGCAAAAATAAAAAGGGGAGAAAAAAAGGAGCAAAGAAAAAAAAAATCCATGCTTGTTAACCACACAAAATCGACGCTGAAAACCCATTTACAAGATAATTCAAAGCAGCAGTTATAAGCTTAAAAAATTAAAAAACAATAATTAACCTTCTTCATAATTACACAGAAACACGCGATTGAATACCGAAAACCAAATCGAAGATTTGATTTGCTGGCAAACACAAAAGCTTCTGAAAAAAAGACCCTGGCTTCAACACAACTATCATACCAATTTTACCTTGCTAATCAACTGTGAGTTAAATACCTCCATAAGAATGCGAATCCGAAATATAGAGGGATCAGGAAATATATGTGTTGGAGTCCGAATCGGATATATATGTGTGGCGTAAATTGGGAATTGGGGGCCTAAAATAAAAATAAATAAAAGATTTAGGGATTTAGGGATTGTTTACTTTGCCTCATGAATTTAAAACTACATCCAAGAATTTTAAATTTGAGGTATTTTACAAAAAATACCACAACCTTTATTTTTTATTTTTTTTTTGCTTAAATTATTCGGGGGTAATTTTGAAATTTCAAATTTTTTAAGTGTGAAGTAATTGCCCCTCAATTCTGGGGGATAACTATAATTTTTCATATATTGGGATTTTTTTGTAAATAGAGTATACCTCAGGAGAGAAAAACGTAATTCGTCTTTTTTTTTTTTTAAAAACACCGTGTGTAACGGCAATTTTCTATTTTATTTATATTTCTGAGTTTACTTCTAAGAATTATGTAGAGGAAAAAAATATTTATTTGTTGAATCGTACTTTGCAGTAGGTTTTGTTTTTTTAAAATTAAGTAATTCTATATTTGAATACAATAATTTAAAAATATTTTAAAAAGTGCTTCTCTTTTTGAAATTATTTGTAATAGCTTAAAAAAAACTTTTGAACTCTTTTTGAAGTATACTTAAAAAAAAATAATCAGCCAAAAACAATTTTTTTTTGCAAAAAATAAATGCTATTCTTATGACCATTCAAACGGTCTCGTCCCCATTTGTAAAGCATCAAAAAATTTTAATAACTGTTTGATGTTCTAATTTTTTTACTTAACAAATTTTTCATCACATATCTTTTAATTCCGTATCTCCAATTTGTTATTTTACTCTCTATTTTATTTTTCCTAATCCTACCATTTCTTTTTGTTTTGAATCGGGTTTCTTCTCGCTACCATTAAAAATTAAGTATTTGATCAGATTAGATTATTATTTTTTTTATTTCCACGTGAATTGAATGTATTGATCCGCTAGTACGGATAACTAGAGAGGGAAGGTGACACTTTGAAATGAGGTTTTACAATTTGCAATTTAAAAATGTTATATATAATAGAACTCTATTTTTCATCCCCTCCCCCCCCCCCCGCCCGTCCCTCCTTTTAACTTTTTTTGTAACTTGTTTTCAAATTGAAGTTGTGCAGCATCGTGTAACAACAGCTTTTCCGTTCAAATTATTATGGCATGTACCACCTTCATGCGTTATCTGTTCAAGACATTCAACTTAATGAACACGTATTTCATCCTTAGAGGCGTGGGGAGTATTAAAAAAAGTTTAAATTCTATCATTGTTTGTATGTGTGTGTGGATAGTGTGTATTTTCAAGAAAGAAAAAAAAATCACTCTACCCTTCTCTTTTTTTTTCATCTTTCTTTTTTCCATTTTTGTTTTTTTTATTTTCTATTCTTGTTCTCTAATTTTGTATTGTATAGTCATCTATTTTATTTGATGGAGTCTAACTCAAGCATAAAAGCTAAACCACCATAACTATGAACGCTTGAGTCTGATTTCCACTGAGGTGTGGAGCTTTACCTATCTTTACAATGGCTTTATTTATGTATATTGACGTACTTCGATTCGTTGTTTGAGTAAAGATGCAACTACTGATCTGTATTCCGCGAATTGTCAATGCAAATGAATAAACCCGCTCTCAACAAACTGGGGCAGCAAAAGAAAATTGCATGATCACTTAAATAATCTTTTGTTGTGGTTGGGAGTTTGGATGATTAAAACAATTTATGGCAATTTAGAAAATATCCGCCCCTAATTATGGAAAATGTTTACCCAAATCGGACTTGACCGATCCAAACCCAACTAATCACGTAGCATTAGTCACTTTCGCTAAAATATACACCAATCACATAAAAAGTATAACACTCGCAGCGCAACTAGTCTCCTAATTATGTGAAATCATGTAAAATCAAACAAGTTGAAAATAAACTTGAACAAATGCTAAAAGCCTAAAACCCATACTCAACAATCAGAATCAAAATGAAAACCTGCAATAAAGCAAAAAATCTTTGTTTACTTCTGAAACGAGAAAATAACAAGATCTTTCCAATCAGAATCAAAATGAATGCCTGCAATAAAGCAATAAATCTTTGTACAAATCTTTGTTCACTTCTGAAACGAGAAACTAACATGATCTTTTCCACAATTGGAGCCAAAAACAATTGCTGCTGTACAGAATTTCTTCACTCAATCTGTCAGAAACACCGCAAAGGAATGATAAGCAATGCAGTAAAGTGAAGAGTATTTCCATTTACATTTTTCTACATTGATGCCCCCTATTTACACACTGTTCAAATACTAGAAGCAGCATACAACTAAAGAGTATAGAACAGTAGTACCAACCCAAACTCCAGCTTCCACAGCTGCCATACTAATGCAGTAGCTTCTTAATGTGTGCGAGAAATCCAGAGTTCTCCATTTACCGAGTCTATGCCATGGTTCAATATATGATATATCTGTGGCAAAAGCAACACCACATCACAAGAATGGCATTCCCAACTCTTCCAGAAGAAAGAAGTCAAACTAAATTGGGGCAAGACAACCGGGAATCGAAATGTTACTGATCTAAAAGTAAAGTGAAAAAATAATGGCAAGATAGAATGCTCATTAAGTGGATAAAAACAACTGGAAAGTCTTAAAAGATCGTGATATACTGGTTGAAACATCAAAATCAACCTAGTTAACCATTAATCAACAGTGTTCTCTCTATAAGCACCAGAAGTTTCAGCTAATGAATTCCCTATATACTAAAATTCTATACAACCAATACCACTTATATGCGAGTCAACAGTTCCAGAGGAGATCTCATACTGGGATAGATGTTCAAGTTGTTTCAAACAACAGTATACCTAAAAGCATATGATTCAATCAATACGTACACACACACACAAACACACAAGGCACACACAAACAGGCAGATCCACATCCCCTTGGCCTTGCAAACTTCCATTGTGTGTATATGTATATCATATGTATATATTTATATATAAATTTATAGTAATTACCTTCTCCACTGTTCTATGTTGCTTTAAGACTTCTATATTTATATATAAGACATTCTTAACAAATACTAAACAAATGAATTATGCAGAGTACAACACTAGACTAAGATAACATGGCGGAAAATTTGAAGACACTTGTACAAGGAATTCATTTGCAACAAAAATACAAGAGTTAGCTCACCAATTACGGTACCATAATTTCTGGCAAAGTGCCTCATACAGCTTCTTAGCAATTGTATGCATTGCAGGGTCCCCTGCCTAGTAAACCAATAAGTAAAAATAAGTTAGGAAGAATAAGTCAGAAACAGTAAAAATAAATAAATTACATTCAATACCTCCTCCAACAAGATGATAATATTCTCAAGATTTGTTTGCATCGATCCAGACAATGCTCGAACATTTAATTCATGTTGTACGCAATAAGCCAGTGCCAAGGCAACGTGGCACTACAAGGGAAGATAAAACATATATAAAGATAAGAACAATATAAAGAAAATGAAGACAAAAAGAGGTACAAAGTGATTGTGTCATTACCTTCTCTGATCGAGGGACGTCTCTTGACAAAAACTCAGCTGCATTTGCAACTGAAAGCTCAAATAATGAAGCCCAAACTCTCTTGGGCAACATATACGAAACACATGGCAATATATGATAAGGGTTCTCATTTTCGCCCATTACCAAAAGCTGTTCTAATCTGCCAAGGTGCTGACCCGAAAAATACGGCTTAAACCGAAGCATGAAGTTGATGTTTCAACACAACCAGGCAACTGCACAAATATATTTAGGACCCTACTTCTCAAGAGCCACATTGTGGCCACCAAATGCTTTGGTGGCCAACCATACAAATTCAAGCCAGTTCCTTTTATTTTGCAAAGTCAGTTTTAAAATATAATAGGACATGCAGACCCCACAGCGGGATACACTGTAATTCGAATCCATAAGAAACTCTATAGATTTTCTTTTCAACCTATCCAAAACCCTTCCCTCAAGGTTAGAGTATGCAGGCACCAACACATCTTTGAAATGCTCAGCTATTATTTCAGTTATATGATCATCAATATCAGAAGGTACCATACTCAGTAATTTCAAGATAAATTGTACAGGATATTCAGAAAGTAAGAATTTATAAATGGGTGAATTCATACTGTCTTTTTTCTTGGACACTAGAAGGATGAAAATTCTCCAAGGATCCATTGTCGTGGAAAAAAGAAAGAAGAAAAAGGAAAAGATAGAAAAAAGAAGAGAAAGCAAAAAATAAGGAAAAGGAAAAGACAGAAATGAAAGAAAGAATGACGAAAAAGTAAGATGGAAATGAACAGAAAAACAAAAAAAAGAGAGGAAAGAGAAGTTACCTACAGGCCAGGTGCCGCTTTGTCTGTCTGGAGAAGAAGAAGGGGAGGAGGAGGGAAAAAATGAAGAAAAAGATAGGAACAAAGTGGGTCGCCGGCGGACAGACTAAATGTAAAGGAAAAGATAGAAAAAAAGAAGAGTAAGGCAAAAAAAAAAAAAGGAAAAGACAGAAAAAAAGAAAGAAAGACGAAAGAGTAGAGATGGAAAAAATGAAGAGAAAAACAAAAAAAAAAAAAAAAAGAGAGGAAGAAGAGGTTACCTAGAGGCCAGGTGCCGCTTTGTCTGTCTGGAGAAGAAGGGGAGGTGGGAAAAATGAAGAAAAAGAGAGGAACAAAGTGGGCCGCCGGCGGACAGACAAAAAAAAAAGAGAGAGAGAGAGATCCAGAAAAGAGAGAAAGAAACAGAGGAAATACAGGAGAAAAATAGAGAAAGAAACAGAGGAAAAACAGAAGAAAGAGAGTAAAAAGGTGCTCGCCGGAGGTTTGGCGGCGGTGGCAGGTGTAGTGGACACTCGGAGGAGTTAGTGGCGAGCGTACCGTTCATCGGCGTTGAAAAGAAGACAGGAAAAGAAACTAAAAATCAAGAACAGAGGGTCGCCGGGTTCACGACGATTTAAACAAATAAACGGGAAATCTTATGCGAAAGAACAAAAAAAATTTGAAAAAGAGTACAACCAGAAGTTGCGGTTTTTGTATCGCGCTTATCTGTTTTTTTTTTTCCCAAAAAAATATATATATTTTTAACGTTTATGTTATTCACAGAGAATTACAAAACAAAAAAGTTATTAAAAAAAAAAACCATAAAAACTCCAAACCCCCACCCCCCCCTCCAAAAAAAAACCTATTTTTTGGGCAAAATACACTTTACCCCCTTATACTATCATTTGCAACACTTTCCCCTTACAAAATACACTTTACCCCCTTATACTATCATTTGTAACACTTTCCGCTTATGCTATAAAAAAGCATCAATTATCCCCTAAAATTAATTACTCTAAATATTAATAATAAAAATTATTATTTATTTTATCATACAAATATTAATGAAATAAAATATATGTATAATGAAATAAAGAATAATTTTAATTATAAAAAAAGGGTAACTTTGTCACTAACATCTAGGGCAATCAATTTCATGGGGTAAACGATGGTTTTCATAATATAAAAGGGCAAATGTTACAAATGACATAGTATAAGGGGCAAAGTGCCCTTTTTTTTTTTTTCTTGCAGTGTGTTTTATCAAATTAAAAAACTGAAAAAAAAGAAAGAAAAGAAAAGAAAAACAAATAATAAATAAATAATCGCATAGTTACCTGACTGAGGAGCATTCCAGCCGCTTTTCCCATCATAAACAAGGGAACTTACATACCAACAAGAATGCTCAATCAACACGCTTAGCTTACCACTGGCTTACCACTGCCGTACATGACACGAACAGAAAAGCACAAGAACTATCCCCTCATAAGCATTATCACCGCATTACTGCAAAATTGTAAATAATGAAGTGAAAATTACAGACTTCAAATTGCAGCAAATACCCTCGGAAAGAAAACATAAATGAAGCTGGCTTCTTAAGCCTTTAGCATGCTATAAAAAGCATAGCACCTATAACCCATGCGACGGATGTACGGAGGCTATAATTCCGAAGGTTACATCAAGAGGAAACACCAAAGAAAACATCACGTTCAAAGAAAACAAATGAGAGATTGAGTATAACAAACACATCGTTCTAATCTTAACGAGAATCGAGATTCTCTTTGTTCCAATATTCTGTAAAACTATCTCACACAAATCATTTATTTACTTCAGTTCGACTGTGGGCTGACAACCAGCACAACAGCCTGCCAAGATGCACAAGTGCTGGTATTAACTTAAAAAAGCAGCGGAGTACTCTCCTATTTAAAATATGAAAAGAGCATTTGCCATGAGCCCACAGGCCATCTCCACATAAAAAGTGTAAATTACTTACAAACAGAAGCATTTACCTCAACAAAATGAAGATTTGAAGAACTAAGCAAAACAAATCTGAATTCCTCGAAAGTGCCAAGGACATCCAAATTTAACAATCAGAGACGCGATATGCGGCTATAACCCATGTGATCAATGGACCGAGGCTATAATTCCACACAGGCACACATAAAGAGGAGAATTTGGAGTAACCCTCCAAGAACAGAAACAGCTTAATGATTAGGGGATCAGTATTGACATGTCCCATGTGATGAATGGACTGAAGCCATAATTCCATACAGGCACATAAAGAGGAGAATTTGGGGTAACCCTCCAAGAACAGAAACAGCTTAATGATTTGGGGATTAGTATTGACATGCAATACAAGAAAATAATTTGTGTCTGCAACTAACAGTGCTAGATTGATGTTCAAGGATGGATTTTAAACTTCTGCTAACATTAAATGCCCCCATTTTGACTTTTTAAATTTTCTACACAGGACTATACTCACTGAGCTACTCTTGTAAGAGTGTATCTAAAACTATACCGAAACATTAGTTTTTCATGGTACATTAATGAGGCCAACAGAATGGAGTTGTGAAATTGATCCTAACGTCCTCGTCATCTCTCACTGGAATTCTGTTTCTTTTTATTATCTTTTCTTTTTCTTCTTTTCTTTTTCTTTTTCTTTGGTGATTTAGCTTTTGAACTTTAGTTTCCTCTCCATTTCTATTATCAAAGAAAATTGATTCTAGACTTGAAAAAATGAAAATTAATAACACTTATATTTGACTAAAAATTCTTTGATTTTACAAGAGTTTGACTAAAGATATAAAAAAAAAAAAAAAAAAAAGCAATAGTAGCTTTAAATTATTAATTTTTTTATCATTGTTTCGAAACAATACCTCTTTACGTCAAAAAATTACTTTCTAAATATACCAAATATTGATTATAATCTGATATCAAAGTTTGTTACTAAAAGGCATCTTATGTTCATTCTATTCTCATATAAATTACTATATAAACATCAAATAATTGCACCAAATATATAGATGTATGCATAATTTAAGCATTATTTAATCGTACTTCTAACTCAATCTAATTTTATGGTTGAGTTTTATAGGCATTAATTTAAACTAAAATATATATATATATATATAAGAATAATTACTTAGACAATTAGAAATAAATAGAAAGCGAGTAATGCTATGGATTAATGTTTGACAAAAACAATGTCACAATGAGCTATTCATAGTGGGGTTCCACTAATAATATTAAAGGCATGCATGCACACATCCTATATACAGATTTTTGGGGTTATATTATATTAATTGCTATGGTCATATTACAAAGTCCCATGCCATTTTCCAGTTGTTTTGAACATTAAGTCACATGCCATTTTCCAACATTAAGTCCCATGCCATCTATTATAAGGCTCATGTATTGGCCCATCAATATATTATTCTTTGATAACTAAAGTAATAGCATATAATAATCTATATAATTGACCGACAACTAGGAGACTTAACAAATTAATTAACTCCTTATATAATCTAATCTCCACTAGTGTGATAATATTTTCTATTATGAAGTTATTAACAAGGATATCTAATTAACAAAAATATATTCAAAAGTAATAGCATAATTAATTGCCAAATTTTATTTTAAAAAAAATCATGATATAGTATTTAAGAAATTAATGTGGGGTTGTTGGTTAAAAAAGCAGAAAAAATGCTCAAAAGCATAGGATACTTAGTTTAAAAGAAGGTCGTTAATTTGCATGCACCAACATCAGTTTCCATATGAATTGTCATTTTCTTACATTAACCTCAATAGGGTTGCCTTGGAAAATTCCTTTTCAATCACAATCTTTAAGTAAAAATCATGTTTGGTGGTCTTCTCTAAGAAACTCATGCTCATAAATGAACATAATTTTTCAGGAAACAAGAAAAAGAAATAAAATTAGTGATATGAGGAAATGCGAACAGAGAATCTTACAATCCAAGACCAAACTGAAAAACTTTAATTTGTGCAGACAAAATGAAGTTTTTACAATATAAAAGGCGCATTTATTATTTTGGAGAGGTGAAACTTTAAGTTTTAATACGAATACGTGTAAAATTGACACAGGGTGACTAGTTCTTCCGGCTACCCTTGCTCCATATGTTCTTATAATAATAAAACAGTCATGAAGTACAAGAGAGGTCAACAGTCAAGATACCTGTAAAATTTGAGTATCAACAGTCACTTGACCAAGAAGAGCATTAGTACTGCTTTTCTCCATCAAAAACTTATATATCTGCACAAAGGAAGTCATGAATAAGGGAAAATTCTTAAGAAATCACACCAATAGCAATGCTCAGCCAAGTGAGTAACATGCTGAACTTACCACTGCAGTAGACAACATTGACAGAAACGCACCAACAAATACCCCCTCAGAAGCTCTACCACCACATAACTGCAAATAATGAAGTGAAAATCAGAGACATCAAATTGCACCAAATAGACTTGAGGAAGAAACATATATGAAGCTGACTTTTTAAGCTTTCGCATGTTAGAAAAAAACATAGCAACTATGACCCATTTGATGAATGTACCGAGGCTATAATTCCGCACAGGCACATGAAGAGAAGGATTTGAAGTAGCCTCGAAGAATAGCAACTGCACCAACAACTCGAAGCTTCAATGTGTTAAAATATGGTTACTTACAGTTACAATCGTGACATCTTATATAAACGGGAAAGGGAATGGTAATCTATCACTCTAAAGCTCTATGATTTGACTATATGTTTTCAGAATTATATTTTGTGTCTAATTCATGTTCTACTTCAATTATAAAAACAACCGTCATAACTCAAATTTCTAGGATTCTCATCTAAGGGGGCATTGGATTGAATGGATGAGCACATGTTATAGGCAGACAGACATTAACGTTTTAGATGAGTACGTCTGACATACCAAATGTGTGAGTCAGTCAATAAAGTAACTAACAGTTCTAGATTCTCAGCGTAGAGAAATACTTTTAGTAGTACACTAATACTGTCACCATAAAAAGCTAACAAAGTGCCCTGAGAGCCAAGTTCTAGAACTTCCAAGTGCTGAACCTCCCAAAACCCTAATGCTTATACTTGCGTTCATCAGCAATCAATTCCAATGAATTGAACACTGGATTATTGATGCTTTTTTTCATGATATTAATCAGTATTAGATACCACAACCAGAATTGAAAGCACATCACTACACTCATTTTTCTGGAAGAGATAAAGGCAGACTGATGTGCAATGTGAAATAAAGTCAGCCCTGGATTATCCAAAGCTTTTATTCAAGATAGAGATCTCAGTAATTCATATCATGTCGAGGCATGCAATTAGTTCATTGTCTTTCTTCCTTTTTCTTTCAAAACATTTAGAGCCCAGCACATTTACCCAAACAATTCACTCTATAATTTACTTTCCAGAAAACAAATAAAGAAGGAACCGAGTCCTCTGAATGATAGGAAATTGGTTAGGGTGCAATTTTAAGCCCATTACACCCCTCTGATGCATGTCAAACAGCTTATACTAGAATTGCATAACTAACAGTGTGAAAAGAGTTAAGAGGGGTAATGCGACAAACCTGCTGCTCGGCCACACTGCTGTTGAAGCTACCAGCATCATTTGCTGCCAATTCAAATCAAGTTCAACTTTAGGCACAATCAAATCGTGTCCATGGAGTAGTATATCAAAAGCCTGTTGTCATGATAAAGTCTTCTAATTTCTTCACTTATATTTGGAACAAATCAACTATGGGGGAAACAAATACTAATGCAACAGGTGGTAAAAAATTGGGAATCACCGTGCAGCGCGTACCAGCACATGTAGCTCTCCGGATTGACTTCATATAGCCACATACTTGCATCGTTTCAATGGTGAAGCTAAACAACAGATACCACTAATAAGTATCCTGTAATGACCAGAAGGGTATTTCTGGGAATTAGAAAATAGCATAGACACGGAGAATACGGGGCAAATTCGGAGATCAGACCGCTTTTCTGGCACAAGCAAGAGCAGTTACACCACAAGCAGCATACGCAATGAAAACAACCAGATCTGATACGAGCCTGCAAAATCACCACTTCAGGTAATCCAGAACGATAAAAAGATGGTACATCTCACGGAATACAACTATTAGAGTGGTAAGGATACCTCAACTCTTAACTGATCGGAATTAGTTTCCGATATAATACCTTGATCGGAACCGCCTAAAGGCAGAAAATCGTGAAATCATCGAGATCGGCACTCCATCAACATGAATTTCGCGGTTATTTTTCCTGAAATAGCTTCGAACCTACGGTCTTCTCATATTCACCGTGTGTATTTGTGCGTGGGAAACTGGATAATGACCTGCAGGGTGTTTCAGGGAATTAGAAAATAAAATAGTGAATAAGAGTTACCATAAACACAGAGAATACAGAGCAAGGTCGGACATCGTACCGGTTTTCCGGCACAAGCAAAAGTTGTTCCACCACAAGTTGCATAGGCAATGAAAACAACCAGATCTGATACGAGACTGCAAAATCGCCATTTCAGGTAATCCAGAACGGAAAAAGATGATACAGATCACAGAATACAACCTTGATGGGAATTATTTTCCGAGATTATACCTTGATCGGAACCGCCTAAAGGCTGAAAATCAGCGAAATCATCGAGATCAGCACTTTATCAACACGAATTTTGCCGTTTCTTTTTTTTTCCCCCGAAATAGCTTTGAACCTACGGTCTCCTCACACTCACTGTGTGTATATGTACGTGCTATTCGGGTTCCTCGGGGGGAAATGCATCGGATGAAGGGAAAATCTATACAGTAACCCTAGCCGTTCAGCTGAAAATGAAATTGTTTTAAAAGGAAAAGTGGACAAATGTGAAATACCCAGCTAAACCATGTTTTCTTACCGTTGTGCAGCAAAAGTGAACAAATGTTCTCGACAAGGTACGTAAGGCCGTACGGGTTTTTTTTTTTTTTTTTAACCGTTGTGCAGTGTAAACATTAGGTTATTAGCTTTTAACTTGAAGGACCAATTTAATAATAATAAATAAATAAATAAAAATAGAAAACTACGAATAATTTATTCAGTGCAGTATCTTTTTCTTTCCCTTGTTTTTTTTCGCTCTATTTCCTTTTTGTGATTTCCACATTTAATGGACGGCTAAGTAAAATGCTCCCTCCAATACGTAGTTTCCACGTTAATCGGATTATTACCATTATTAAATGTTTGACTTTAATTAAATTAAATTAAATTAAATTAAATTTGCATCATATTTTCGGTTATCAATAATGGTATTATTGTTCCCTTTTAAATTTTTTTTTGGGTCCATGGACTGTTGATCTTCGATACCTCACAGGGGACTAATTAAATATGTATTTATATAGACAAACCACTCTTTCAACGATTATTTTCTATATTACAAGGCTCGAATACGGAACTTTATTTAAGTGATAGTTGATCTATAATAGTTTTTGTTACTGTTATTTAAAGGGGAAATACGAATTATTCTAGTTTGAATTTATTTGTTTATATTGTATAGTGGTTTTTTTATTTAGGAAAAATTACACTTAGACCCCCTAAAGTTCGGTCAAATTACAACTAAATTCCCTTAAGTATGAAAAATTACACATACATCCCTTAAGGTTTGGGTCTGGCTAACATTCAAGGACGAGATAATGAAATGACTTTATTATCCTTGTTGGAATATTAAGAAAAAATAAGAAAAATTCCACAATTTAGGTTAAATATAAAATGGTAAGTTTGTCCATTTTCTGAACGACAATTATCAATTCCAGTAAGAGTATTATTGTTTACAAAAAAGTTTGAACTTTTGAAAAAAGGGTAAAATTAGAGTTTCGCTATAATTTTTTGCCTACATAAGCAAATCACTATGTATCAGTGACCAAAATGAGCTACTTGTTAGCCGGACCATACCTCAATGGAGGTATGTGTAATTTTCCATACTTAAGGGGGTCTAGTTGTAATTTGACTAAACCTCAAGGGGTCTTAGTGTAATTTTCCCTTTTATTTATTTGACATTTAGTAATAATTGATTTATAATAGTTTGTTCTACATTTGGGATGTATTTGATAGCGGTATAGAGCTATGTGTGATAACAAAGTTATGGCAACTTTGTTATCAAGCCATTCATTATTTTGTTTGGTGACAAGTATTACTTCACAAGATATCCCTCACATAATGTTTAGCAAAATTACTTTCTTGTATGAATTAAAAACACATTAGGAAAAGTTTTTAAATTTAGATCCCATAACGTAAATTTAAGCACACATTTGCTAAGAAATAAGAATGAATGTGTTTTACAGATGCATTTACCAAACTAATTTATTGTTTGTTTATAAAATGTCATACGCATGAAAATTGAAGGGCCCAATATTTGCTTGACCAATTAATTGAATGACAAATCACAGTTGGGAGTTGTGATACATTTTCCTATCATTTATTGCACGTTTTACTAACTTATGGAAAGGCCACTTTGTTCCTTATATATGAGTAAATACTCATGTTAAAATCATGTTGTGATATTTATACAATATCACCCATAAATCTTACCAAACACAATCTTGAAGCATTGACATAACAAACCTTTTTTGTCCGATTCACTAAATTTTGGACGTTGCTTAAACGATACAATGCATTATCTCACTAGACCAATTGACAGTTAGTATTGATATAACTAATTAATTGAAATAGACTATTGTCTGATCCACCGAATTCTGGATATCATAACCATTGTCCGATCCATTGAATTATGGATATTGTTTAAGGGATGTAGTGCATCATCTTGCTAAATTAATTGAAAGTTGATATCGATATAATTGATTAATTGTTATAAATTATCGATGTAACTGATTGATTAAATAGATTGCTTTCCAATTAAACAAAAAAAAGGGTACCCTTTGTTTTATGGAATATATAAGTAAGATGGATTTAACACGCCAAAATGCACAACACCATCCCTTAATCCATCAACTAAACAAACACAAATTAGATAGAAAATTTTAATAAGCAATACAAATGCATAGTGAAGATAGAAAAAGATAATGAACAAACTACAAAGAAGATAAACCGAAACAAAGTAAGGCCAACACATTGAGCTTGGATTGTCAGTTGCCTAATTTAGGGGTGGGCATTTGCGTTGGGTATCCGTACTTATAATTATTTTTGGATTCCCATAACCCCAATCATAGATGGAGTATCCAAACTTTTAACTATTTGTCCCATTTAAGTTATTTCCCAACCCAAATTTGAAGACACTTTCCCTTGTATTTTGGGTGCTCGAAAAATTTATCCTACCCGATTAACCCGAGCCCAAGGAAAACCTAACCTACGCCCAGTCCTAGCCTAATTTCTAATTAGCAACACAAACATCCGCCAAGAACTTATCCTGCCCGAATATGTCTTTCTCAAACTCAAAAGGCCCCTAAATGCTGCATTTGCCTTAGAGCGCTCATTCTTAACCTTCGGCTCATCCGCCACACCATAAATCTCATCATCCGCCTCCAATTTCTTGGACCTGTACAGACTATGATCAATAGTATTAAACAAAGCCCCGTCATAAATGTTGTAAGCATCATCATCATTGCCAAAACCAGAACCCACCCCTTTCTCCAGGTTAAACAATCTTTCATCGTATAATAGACTCCCTCCACACCTGCTGGTGCTGGCGGTGGTGGACATGCCAAGAGAAATTAACTCTCTCACCGATATCTCTCTTCAGCGACGTACAAGGCCTCCGACAGTTTAGCAAAATCGTTGCTAATCCGGACCTCATCGAGCACCCGGCCTGTGGCCATGCTGCGCTTGTCGAGTGGTATGGCGTACCCCTTTTGGTTCTTCCAACCGGAAACGCAGGGTGGGACGACCTTCCACTCCTGCTGCTCCTTCACAGTCACCGGCCGAGGCGGAGAACACATAACCAGCACTTGGGAGGCTCCAACGGGAATTACCAATGGGAACCCTCTTATGCTTGAACTTGGGAGGCTCAAACGGGTCCGATGCCATCTCCACCATCTGGATAATCCTCTGCTTAGCCCAAAAACTCTGCTGTGACATTAATGGCTTGTACTTGATGAACTTGGGATCCGAAGGATAGTGTGCACAAATTGTTTTTCCCACAATCCTGTCAAGTACAGTCTTGGTCTCTGGAGTCGTTTCGCTCACAATATCCATCGTCATCTCTCTCCCACTCTCTCTCTTCCTCTGTCTGTATGTATGTGCATATATACAAACTCTTTACATATGTACACACACACACACACATATATATATTCGCCCTATTTTCTTGCCGATCAAGTCCGTTTTAGAGTCAAATACATATAACCAAATTCTAGGAGATAACAGTCTCGGCATTAAGTTTGCGGGGATATTTATTAAGGGATACGGATGAGATTCATCAGATGAATGCACATCTGTACAAGGGGAAATTCTTCCTCGCATCGGATTTGGCCACACTAAAATTAATCACGTGACGAGTATTTTACACTTGTCGTATGATTGGTGTACAGTTTATGGAGAGTGACCAATTACATGGTAAGTGTATTAACACAAATCATATGATTGGTTGAGTGCGGCCAAGCCGGGTCTGGACAAGAATTTTTTCGATACAGGGAAATTCTTACCCGCACCGAATTTGGCCACACCAAAACTAATCATGTGACGAGTGTTTTACATTTGTCATATGATTGATGTACAATTTATGGAGAGTGACCAATTACATGGTAAGTGTATTAACACTTGCTATATGATTGGTTGGGTGCGGCCAAACCGGATTTGGACAAGAATTTTCCCTGTACAAGGGACGCGGAGATGCTGAGCGTGTCGATTGTGTAATGTAAGTGTAATTAAGGATCAAGATTTGTTTTTATTTAAATAAGGCTCTTTTCCTATATTGGTTTTCTTTCTTGACAAGGTTGGTGACTGAACATAGAGATTGCCTAATCTATGTTTGTTTTAATTTTGGGCAAATTACACTTAACACACCTGGGTATAACGAAATGACAAAAAAAATATCTGACGCTTGGAAATTTTCATTACACTCTAACCCGAGACCCCAAAGTATGGGGCACGAAATGAAGTTTCACTAGTAGATTTAAAGAAATATTTATGGACTACATAAAGGGAACATTTTATAGAAATTCGATCTTTATAAGTTTCCAAAGAAGCTGTAGCAATAGAAATTTCTGAGGTAAAAATTGCTGAATTTTTAAGTCTGCTGGCGGTGTTGTATCACCTCATTGAGTTTCCATTTGTCTCGTGATTATATCATCTTCATGTCGAGTTCTTCTTGTATATAAGCTAAATCAAAACCCTAAACCAACCACCTCTATGCAGTACCAGGTTTTCAAATCATCTTTATCTATTTTCTGCTTCCCGTCTTATATTTTTTTTCATGGATTTATAATACATTTTTATCTGGTTTTCTATTTTGAGCATGTACACTTAAAACAAGTAACAGACTCATATACTGAAATTAAACAATGATACAAGCAAAGATTTGAAGGGGAGCGCGTTGAAGTGGACCAAGGTCCAATTAAGTGTTAATACACATATGATATGTCAAATAAAAGGTTTTGCCAAATTCACCCTTTCTTTTCGTTGAGGGTACCATCAAATATAGAAGTAGCTGGTATAATACATTACATTACCACATGCAACTAACATTTGTCTCAATAATCTTGCCCTAATTTCTTTTTTCCTTTCTTTTATCTGGGTACAATCTGTGGAGACCTTTTTTACAATTGCTTCTTTGATGGTCTCCACGGATACAAAAACTCTATTTTTTCTTTGCCTTTTTTTTCCTTATTATTAAGGGTATTCTTACAAATATATAGCATACTACATTGACTTAGCCCTAAAACTACGAAGAGAACCAATGCCTTTCATCATTTGCTCTTTCATTTTTTCAGAGACTTCACAAATTAGTAGTGAGGATCAAGTTTAATGTCCCCACCCACCCACCCCCCCCACAAGTCACCAACCTTTGAAGTTGAGGGCAGTTTTTACTCAGCTGTGCTTTGAGTTCCCACTTCGAATGAACCCAATATACCTTCCTTTGTATCATTACCAATGAGATGTCAACCTTTTTTCATATCGATGCAGATTTATCCGTCCTCTGCACGCTAAGGCGCTGCAGAGATTTGAGACGGGTAATAATCCGTGCAAAAGATGGGCGTGCCTGTGGATTTCTGCAGAAATCTCGAAGTCAAAAAACTTAACAGGATGGCGGGTAATACATATTTTCGAGCTGTTTCAAAACACAAAAAAGGTATACATACAGTCAAGGAGAATTGGACTCAAGTTAGAAACTCACCTATCCCAACAGTCGCTTATTATCTCTGCCACAACTGGATCAACCATGGGCGGGATATCCAGGTGCCTGCCCTGGAATCCAACTGCTCCAACAACTTGCATTGAGTTCATTTCCGTCCACGGCACTTTCAGAGTAGCCAGCTCCCATAGTATGACTCCAAAACTATATACATCAGATCTGCAAAGTAAAAAGGCTAATATAGTTAGTTAGATCTTAATTGTGCAATCCACAACGAGTTCATATTCAGAGACGATGTAGAATGTTAACTTACTTTTCATTAGATGGTTCGTTCCTTAGAACCTCTGGTGCCATCCACTCTGCCTGCACATTGGAGAAAAATATTGAGTAAGCAATTTACAACGTTATCACTTTGGCTCTCTTCTCATAGGGTGGGTGGGCTTGACAGTGGGGTGGAGGGAAGATGGCATTACCGTTCCAGCAGTAGACTTTGACGATAGGAAAGTATGGTGCTGCAGACGTGACATCCCAAAATCGCAAACCTAAAATGATTGCAAGGAAGCAAATATTAGATGGAGAGGGAAAACGAACTTAATTGTCATGATTGAAATGGTTGTAGTGATAACAAATGGATCAAACCTTGACAACCCAATTTTTGTCAACAAGGAGATTTGGAGACTTCAAATCTCGATGCACAATGATAGGATGGCTACTGTGCAAGTAATTCATTCCCTTGGCCTGCAGAAGATAGGCATATTAACAAATGATAAAGAAACCTAATAGCAGAAACAAACTGGAACATAAACCATCCAAAACGTACCACATCGAGGGCCATTTTTATTCGCCTTTTTTCATCAATTTGGATGTTTGGACGGTGCAGCAGCTTATACAAACTACCTCTGCAAGTAAGACGGGATAATAAGAAGGTAAAAAAAAATCTGATATATTATTTGTGATAAATTTCATTAACAAGACTTCAATGGATAACTCAAAAGATATCACACAAGTATCCGCAGAGTTAACTAGATATAAACCTTGGGAGAAACTCTGTCAATATCGACATATTTGGTGGGTGCATCACTGCTCCCATGAGAAGGACAACATTTGGATGCCTCAATCTCAACATGATCTCGACCTACATCAAGCAACAGCAAAGAGTTTAAACCAAAAATTGAGGAACAGAAAAAACTTCCTAGCCTGTAAAGTCTTACATATGAAATGAATGCTCAGAAAATTAGCACTTACCTCGCATTTAAATTGTTGGAGCGCATCACCTGAGATCTCTTGTTTCATGAACTTCTTCACTGCAACTTCCTGTCATTAAATTATAGTAACCATATCACAATAAGTATAGGTATAAAATATGGAACTCTGTCCCCACTCATACTGGAAGATAAAAAAAACACCCCCCCCCCCCCCCAACATAAAAGCATACTTATATATATAGATAGATAGATATCATATTCCCAGGAGCAGTGAATTGTTCTAAACTTCAGGATGAACTCAAACAACATTCACATGGTTACACCATGAAAAAGAAATGTGTTGCTAACAAAACATCCAAATGTACAAAGGAAGCACCTAAGAAATATCTTACAATTTTTTTTCAAAAAGACACATGCCAACCACATTTATCAGCAGAAGAAAAGTATTACTCACTGTGCCATTCCATTCTGCTCGGTAGACCTCACCATATGATCCTGCAAGATATGTACATGTTCAGTTTATGGAAGACAACTGTAAGCTCAAGCAAACCAATAAGTAGTGAGGAAAGACTTCCTAATTAATCAGGAAAGACTTCTTGTAATGACAGTTATTCAAACACCCAGAAGAATAGCTGGATATATATCAAACGACAACTAGGGAGGAGATAGCTTTCCCAAACATATGTACTGAGAGACACATCTGCTCACCCATAGAAACCTCACTATTTTGTAATTGAGTTCACAGCCTTCAATACGAAACAACCTAATGATAGGACTCTTACCAATACCAATGCGTTCACCAATCTGAAGATCCTCCCATAAAATTTCTGCAACTCCATTTAACAAAGGATCAATTTGCATATTATGAATCTTGTTAGCATTAGACTGGTCAGTGCCGGCTATTTCCATAGGTTCTCTATTTAAAGAAAAATCAACTTCACTAACAGTGGCAGCATCATCATTTGGTATCACTTCACCCATTCTATCTTCAACGTGCACATTTTGTCCGCCTTCAGTGTTGAAAGATGAGTTACATCCTGCTGATTCCAGTTTAAACTGGTGTCCTCCCAATCCATGAGCCAAACGTTTTCTGCCGCTGTTGTGCGAAATGTTGTTAACAAGAGTCCGCTCATTTTTGGACAACGATATCTCTGTATGACACTCTCTTCCAGTTATTATCTTTCCAGCAGGCGTTGATGCTTCACAAGCTCCACTTAAAGGTAGATAAATATCTCCACAATCAACCTCTAATTGGTGGATTTTTCCTTCTATTTTCCTGCCCTTTCTATTTGATTCCATGGGAGTAGAAGATAAGTTTGAACTCGAACTTCTGGTTTCCAGAGTTTCATCCATACCAGGTGAAGATGATCTCATTCTAGCTCCTTGGCTAGGTGGTGTAGATGAACTTGTCCCAACCCTTCCAACAGTTGCGATAGTCCTCGCATCCAACCCAAAATTTTGAAGACCACTAGGTGCCTCAGCAGGAATGAGAGTGCCTGGAGCACCCATTAGATCAATAATATACTCGCTGCATCCATTCAAAAAATTAAGTTAATCCTCATATGACAACATTCTTGGTATTTATTTAAAGAACAAGAAATATCTCTAGAGACATTTTGAAACATATATTCAACTACAAAACAATAAGCAACTCCAAACCAGACTAAACACGGAAACATTAAATACCCAAAAAAAAAATGGGCAATCTGCCAGAGCTAACATAATGAAGCAGGAAACTGGAGAATAGCCCCTTTTGCATTGCTTCTTCTTAACATCCACCAGCACAACGGATTACTAAATCCAACGTAAATATATTATCTGCTTCATAAATGGGTCAAGAAAAGTAAATTACAACAATTGCATGAATGGCATGATTATTGATTAATGATATAAATGCAATACAAATTTAAAGAGAATATGCTTGTACCACCAAGATTCATGCACATAAACACAAGCCTGTATGTCTAAAAAGTGCAACTAAATGAAATTAAAAGTCTGCAAAACTAGCAATAAACAAACTCTTACCTTCCGCTATCCAATTTTATCAAGTTTACAGCTCCTTCATCAGTGCCAGTATAATAACTCCCTTTGACTAACTTACACGGGAGGTTAATCCTATCAGCAAGTACCTAGAAGCCAACATTTGATCAGAATTATTATCCCAATACAGGGACAATCCAATACAAAACCAGGGGGGAAAGGGTATAGGTAAAAAATCAGGTGAACAAGAACACGAATATGGTAATTTTTCCAATATGCGGCCGATTGCCTAAAACTACTTGGTTACCACTGACAATTTAACATCACTGTGTTTAAAAGTGAACTTAATCTGCATTGCAGTACGAAATAACTATAAGGGGAAAAAAAGGCTCTTACAACCTTAAAAAGTAATGCCCTTTGGCGTGAATGCCCAACATCAATGCAGCCAAGGGGAAGGACAATTGTGTTGAAGTAGGTTTTTAACTCCTGATTCCTTGCCCTCCATCTCCTGAACATATCTTCAACATCACTAACAGGACCACCCATTCTTTCAACAATAAGATCAGCAATTTTTTGGAATAGAAAACTTGTATTCAGTCCCCCATTCAAAGCACGGCATTCCGTGGACATAAAATACACTCTTTCCTCAAGTTTCCGGAGCTCCATATCAACAACACGATTGACTGAAACAACCTCATAACCAGCATTGTTCAAAACAGGAATTGCTTCCAGATCTACTAGGGACGGCATTTTTGGTTGCACCAGCAAACTTGAATCAATTCCACAAACATCATAGAACCCATCCATTACTTTCTCATCATAATTTACAACATTACAGCTCTGCAATTAAAAAAGGAGAGAGAAAAAAAATTTAATCAGTTTTTTTCAATAAACAAAAAATGGTAATAGTATATTTATCTCTCTTTCCAGTCTATAAGGCAAACGGTGTTAGGATGGACTCAGGGTCAAGACGGAGGAGATGATAATTTGACAACTTATTGTCAGTTTAGTAGACTTACCCACCAAAGTGTTATCATCAATCCTAGTTCGGTTTCAGACATAATAAATAGTCTTTAATGCATTTTAATCCTCAGGTGTTTTTACACAAAACTCATTTAATATGCATATTAATGAATGCAAGTAAACAGATGACAAGTTGATATAAATATAATTGTCATTGAATAAAATGCAGTTGCAAATTTAGCAGGGCAATCATATGTGAATCTGAGGTATCTTATCAACAACTGTATATGCCTCTTCAAAGGGAATTTCTATCCACCGATTATATTGCATCCATATTCAACACGTGTATTTATTATTTTGAAAGAAAATGGAAGCATTGAGTCATGTTGATGGTGTACATGGGAAAAGAAACTTCCCATGAGGTGTGGGGTGGCGCCATGTCTACGTCATTCCTATTTTACCAGGACAGTTTGTTGTCATGAAACAACTGGGAAATATAATGAAATTTTGTTTTCTCCACTGCTTAGTCTTAGAATAATTACTCTTAACAAGAATCCATTTCTCACCATTCCAACACAGTGACAGCACACAGTAGAACAAATAATCATAAAACAAATATGAGCAACGTATAATCTATGCGGAAAAGATACTCTGAAACATCATCTGCCCCAGCATTAAGCTACATAGCATCAAAACGGCAAAGAATATCTACACATAAAACTCAAGCAGTTCTTCTAAACCACGATGGCAAAACAGAAACGGAAAATTCACCGACTCACTAAACCCAGATTTAAACGATACATTCAATTATATCAAAACCTAAAAATTCCAGAAACAGCCAAGAATAAAATACAAAGAAAAACAATTTTACCCAATATCGGAACGACAGAAATTCAGCAACGCTTTGAGAAGGGGAGCGGCCGAGGCTAATCTGCTTGACGGCGTTGATTTGAGCGGTTTCCGAGTCAACGCAAGTTTGGCCCGGATCCGAAACGCTAATGGCCAAGGCCAATTGCACTTGAAACTCCTCCTCGAAGAAATTGAAGTTGTTGCTCGTGCCCTCGTTCTCCGACGACGGCAAATCGGACGAAGGGGACGGCGACGACGACGAAGACGTCGACGGCAGTGACGCCGCCGTTTGAGGAGACGGATCGAGCGAGGCTGTCGGTGGGCGCCCCTGGTTTTGATGATCGCCGATGTGAAGCTTCCGCAGCAAGTGTTTCATTCTCGACATCTTCGCAGACACTCATCAATTGCAAAATTCATCCATAATTTACAGAAAAACAAAGAAAAATCTACATAAAAACTGAAAATGAAAACGGAGAAATTATAGTGTTTGTTTCCAATCGATTGGGGATTATGGATAGGGTTTTTGGATTGATGATTTGGGGGAAATTGGGGGGAGGCTCGGTTTTAAGCTGCGCAGTAGAGGGGAAATGGAGAAGTTGTAAGTGGGGAAATTGAGATGAGTCTTGATCATCAAGCTATATCAGTGGGGAATAAATTAACGACTGCTCTTCCCTCCAATAAGTCGACGACTCTACTTTCTTCGTGTGTTGAAAGAGGGAGAGAGAAGAGAGACAGCGTCATAAATATATATATATATATATATATATCCGTATGTATGTATATATTTATTGTTTTTATTTGAATTATATAAATCATATATGGTACAACACTGAAATTATTTCTTTAATTATTTTTATATGATTATTTTCCGGATGTCATTCTGCTTTTTTAGTAAGCACTTTTCCACGGACTAATTAAAAGTAATTTGAGTCTTTTTGATTAATAAAATAACATAATATGTAGTAACTTTGGTTTTTGTTTTTTGGATAAATAAGTAGCAATTTTGGTTGAAATTGTTGAAAATCATTAAAAGTACGACATTGAAGTAGAAGCTAATATGAGAAGGAAATTATCCTTTGTCATATTTTTCTATCCAACGTTGTAAATTCTAATTTAACATCACTAATATTCTAATTTAACTTCACTAACATTAGTTCGACCGAATCAAAAATCGAATTTGATTTAAAATATTCCGTTTGATATACTTCAACTTTAGCTCGATCGAATCGAATTTGAATTAAAATATCCCATTTGATTGTCTAATGAAGTACTTCAACTTGAGTTCGCCTCAATTAAAAGTTCAATTTAATTAACACTAGTTCGATTGAATCGAATTTAAGCCAGAAGTTCCCATTTGGGTGTCTAATGAAGGACTTCGCACTCATCTAAAAAGGAAAAATGTCAAACTGTCGACTCAACTTGAGTTCGAACTCGAATCATTAACAAAACTCGAACAAAAATTCCTAATAAATAGCTTACTCAACTCAACTCAACTCGATTCCTGTTAAAATTTGATAAGTTTATGTTTAGAATCGTATTAATTCCCATCATCTGAATGTTCCAAATACATGTCAACCCTGTTGCAATTGACAATAATTAAATTAATAATAAATTGCAATCAGCAACAAATGTTATTACTGATCATGTTTTCATGGGGTCAAGAAGATAAAAATGGAACGTTTGTAATAGATAAGTGCATGAAACATTAATTTTGTTATGTACAACAAAAGATGTTGAAAAACAAGGTATCCCCCAATATCCCTTCTTGCAAGAATCTTAAGCAGTTGCTGCAGCTGCTTCTTCGGCCATCTGAGACACCGGAAGGAGGGTGCAGACAAGGTTGCGATCACCGTACACGTTGTCCACGCGCCCTGAGATACCAACGAGGTTGTTGTAATTCTTGGAACCTTTCATTTGGTCAAAATCAAAAAAGAACAACAAAGACAAAACATGGTCGTAAAATAGGATAACGGAAATGTAAAAATTCATCGCGCCCTGAGATACCAACAAAATTGTCGTGTTTCTTACTTACGGATAAGAACATTTCATTTAGACAAAATGAAAAAAATGAGCGAACATGAACCTAGCGATGAAAGAAGTGATTTATGGTTGTTGTTACTATCGAAAATTAGTACCTGTGGTTGGCCAGAACTTGGCAGTCTTGAGCCAAGCAGCAGGGTATGCTGCATATTCCCTTGAATATGGTTTTGTCCAAACATCGGCCATGAGCAGTGATGGTGGATGAGGAGCACCCTGAAAACCGAACACCTTTATTAAATTTTCGACATTTATGCCAAAAGATACAACATAGGAGAAATTGCACCATACGACAAAAAATGGAAATGAGATCCGAATTCTAGTACCTTGAGAACATTGTTGTGAACATCGGCTTCTCCTTTCTCGATTAATGAGATTTCTTGTCTAATGGAGATAAGAGCGTCACAGAACCTGTCTAGCTCTGCCTGTAAACAGAACAGTAACAAAAAAAAATAAAATCTCTGCATGTATATGTGTGCGTGTGTGATCCAGTAAAATTTTCTTTCAGGTGTACCTTGCTTTCGCTTTCAGTTGGTTCAATCATGAGTGTGCCAGGAACTGGCCAAGACATTGTCGGGCCATGAAATCCGTAGTCCATGAGACGCTTAGCAACATCTTCAGGCTCAATTCCAGCAGTATTCTAACACAACCACCATTTTCAGTAAAAAAAAACTGATCTAATTCTTGGAAACTTAAAGGGAAGCTGTGAATAAATTATGTTTAAATGTAGAATCACCTTAAAGCCTCTCAAATCAATAATGAACTCGTGGGCCACGGTCCCGTTGACACCCCGGAAAAGAACGGGGTAGTGGTTCTGTTCATCAAAAGCATAAAGTATTAATTAAGAGCGATAGCTGATATATTCTCTCAAAGCATCAAGCTCAAAAAGAGGGAAGAAGAGACCTCCAAACGCTTAGCCATGTAGTTTGCGTTCAAAATGGCTATCTTTGATGCATCAGTTAAACCCTTTGACCCCATCATGGCGATGTACGTGTATGATATTGGCAAAATGAGTGCTGACCCCCAAGGTGCAGCGGAAATTGTACCAAGTGGCTTAGATTGATCAGGTGCAGGTATGCCACCAGTGGATACCACAGGATGTGAAGGTAGAAACGGCGCTAGGTGCTTCTTCACCCCAATGGGGCCCATTCCAGGTCCACCTCCACCATGAGGAATACAGAATGTTTTGTGGAGATTGAGATGGCAAACATCGGCACCAATAAATCCCGGGCTCGTTAGACCAACCTGTAAGCACAATAATATATATATTATCATATAGTAAATATCATACTCTATCACATTATCATATACTAAATATCGTACTGTATCACACCCCAGGCCCATAGGGTGGCGGACCACAAGCAACACTCAGCACAATGAGCCCCACTACCAACTACTTCACATCAACTGGCGCTTCGGAGAAATGATTAACCCAATTTCTGCTATAAAATGGCAGAACACAAGATCTATCTTACCTGAGCATTCATGTTAGCTCCATCCATGTATACTTGTCCGCCATTGTCATGAATTATTTTGCATATCTCATCAATTCCTTCTTCATAAACTCCATGAGTCGAAGGATATGTAACCTGGATTTCAGTAGAAAATCTTATTAACATAAAGCAAACAATACATTCAGAGAAGAGTGAGTATAATTATCCTCTTTTACCATAAGAGCAGCTAAGTTGTCCTTGTTAGCTTCTGCAGCCTTCCTCAATTCTTCAATATTGATGTTTCCTTTGGAATCTGTGCCAACGGCAACAATTTTCATTCCACACATGGCTGCACTTGCGGGGTTCGTTCCATGTGCAGAGACGGGAATAATGCATACATTGCGGTGGCGGTCTCCTTTTGACTGCATTAGAAATTAAGCAAAATTATCGAAGGCAATAATAGAGAAATCAACTACAGTTGAGACACTACTGTTGTCATTTTAATTTCCGATAAAGTTCACGCTATACCTATACCTGGTGATATGCACGAATGACCATAAGCCCTGCATATTCTCCAGCAGCACCAGCATTGGGTTGCAGAGAGAAAGAATCAAAGCCAGTAATCGTGCACAACATTTCACCGAGATTCTTAAACATTTCCTGCAAGAAGAATATCATGGTTCAATAATGTAATTCATAAAAAATAATCTTGAACTTTTACTTAAAATGAGGGGAATTTATACAGCTAGATTTCTTTTCATTTCCTTAAAATTTGAAAACTCGTGCCCATGCGCACATTCACACACACACCTGGTAACCAGCAGCCTGTTCAGTCGGGGCAAAAGGGTGAAGGTCTGCGAAGGCAGGCCATGTAACCGGCATCATCTCAGTTGTTGCATTCAATTTCATTGTGCAAGATCCCAAGGGAATCATACTGTGGCACAAAGAGAGATCCTTCGACTGAAGCCTGTGAATGTATCTGAGAAGCTCATGCTCAGTGTGGTACCTACAAAATCAAGACCAACAATTATATTTCACCTCAAAAGGCCATAACGTAAATGACCAACTCATAAAGTGTACATACGAGTTGAATATCGAGTGAGTCAAATATGGGCTCTCCCTTACAAGTCCTGAAGGAATCAAATTTTCAACCTCTGGTGCAAGAGAAGCAGCAGTGAATGTCACCTGATGAACATAATATTAGTGTTATAACATGTATACAACTGAAAATAACTAAAAAGTCTTCGAAAAACTTTTAAATACTCATACTTACCGGCTTGCCACCTGCAAAGACTTGGAACAGCTTGTCTACATCTTCCAATGTGGTTGTTTCATCAAAAGAAACGGTTATCTGCAAAACAAAGACTATGGTTATTTCCAAGCTGTTGATATTTGCACTCAAGGTTAGGGATGGAGCCAAGAGGGGGCTTGAAGGAACATTGCAAGTCCATGTAAGGCTATATTTTATATGTAATTTTTGAAAATTCAAAATCCAAGTATTCAAAATCAACCTTACCCCAGCACTGAAAAAAAACAAAAAGAAAGGCAAATTTCTTCTATATTTTATAAAAATCCAATTTCGCACAGTCAAATAAAAATATTCGGCTACGTCCTTGCTGCAGGTATGCATATATTTATACTTACAGTATTCTTGTCAACAATCCGTAAATTTATTCCATTCTTGTAAGCAGCGTCAGCAATGGCCTTTGCATCTCCACATTTGATCTTCACAGTGTCGAAGAAGGGAAGACTCTGTGCTTCTACAGTCCCGAGCTTTTTCAATCCAGCAGCAAAAGTCCCAGCTAGACCATGAACCCTCTGAGCAATGGTTTTAAGGCCTTCTGGACCATGATAAACAGCATACATAGCGGCCATGTTTGCAAGCAATGCCTATATGGCGGAACATGATAATTAACTTAAAGAAAAATATGTGAAAAAACAAATTGCTACCATGAGCAAGTCATGTTTCATTCGCGAAGCTATATATACTTCAGGTTTGACAAAATAAATTTCATTGAACTTAGAAACTTTTCATACCTGAGCTGTGCAAATATTGCTTGTCGCCTTGTCCCGACGAATATGCTGCTCCCTCGTTTGCATCGCCATACGAAGAGCAGGCTTTCTCGATGAATCAACACTAACACCAATAATTCTCCCAGGCATCATCCTCTTATACTCTTGGGAAGTAGCCAAGAAAGCAGCATGAGGACCTCCATATCCCATAGGAACGCCGAATCTCTGTGCGGACCCCACCACAATATCCACCCCCAACTCACCAGGCGGCTTTAACATTGTCAAAGCCAACAAATCAGAGGCCATGACAACCTTAACCCCATTAGCGTGCGCATTCTTGATAAAATCCCCATAATCCAAGACTTCACCCTCGGTCCCAGGATACTGAACAAGAACCCCGCAAACATCACCTGACTTATAATCAATATCCTTAACATCAGAAACAACAACCTCAAGATCAAATCCATCAGCTCTAGTCTTACACACATCGATGGTCTGAGGATGACAATTGCTAGCAATAACAAATGTCTTTTTCTTCCCCTTTTGAATATTATTACACATAGCCATAGCCTCAGCAGCCGCGGTCCCCTCATCGAGCAACGATGCGTTCGACATGGGCAGACCCGTGAGATCCGTGATCATCGTCTGAAAGTTCAACAGGGATTCAAGCCTCCCCTGTGAAATCTCAGCCTGATAAGGGGTGTACTGAGTGTACCACCCCGGGTTTTCCATAATGTTCCTCAAGATCACAGGCGGGACTAATGTGTTGTAATATCCCATCCCAATATATGACTTGAAAATCTTGTTTTTCTGGGCTAAATCTTGCATATGCTGGCACATTTGCGCCTCCGTCAAACCCTCATCAAATATGGGGAACTCCATCTTATCAACACGAATAGATTTAGGGACGGTGGCGTCTATGAGCGAATCTAAGCTATTGAACCCCACAAACTCCGCCATTTTGGACTGCTCCTCCGGTGTGGCGGAGTTGTGACGGCGGGGGAAGGTGTCGCTCGGCTTCAGGGCCTCGACGGAAATCGATCGAGAGCCCACGAATTGAACTAAACTTCTTGAATTGAAACAATTACGAGTTCTAACAACATTGCCAGCACCACCACCTTGAACAACACTCGGGGATAACGATGAAACGTACCTGGAAGATTTGTACAATGGCGGCGGCGGCTGCTTGGACTGCGAAACCAGGCGGCGGAGGATGGCCCGATTGGCTAGTTGTCGGGCCCGCTCCATTTCTCCCCCGTGATTGTTTCAATGGAGATCGTGAGGAAAAAAAAGAAGTGAAAATGCACAAAGCTTTGGTGCTTTTGTGTTTGTTGTGTTTTTAGTTTTTACTTTTATGCTATTCAGTGATGTGTCTGTTTTTCTATAATAATCATTTCCATAATTTGAGAGTGGGTGGTGGCAATGGGTTGGTGAGGTCACTCTGCCTTTCCATAATTCTTTTAATTTTAATCTTAATTTTAATTTTAATTTTTAATACTCATGGGATCTATTCTTCCTAACGACTTTAAAATATTGAGTAAATCAAGTAGGTTGGTTTTTTTTGCTCTTTTTCGAAATATCCGGTTCCAATCCATTCATCGATTAATTTGAATTCGAAAATTTCAAAAGTTGTTAGAATTTCAATAAATCATTAAGAGGGGTAAAATTATCCACTATAGTACATTCTTAAATTCTTGTTAATATGTGTGAAAAAACCCTTAAATAATAGTTACTGTGAAACTTAAGAAATATTTTTTACCTACCATAATTAATAATTAAGGTTCGTAACATGACAAAAAATTATTTGGACCTGATTTGATCGAACCTTGTAAGTAATTAGTCACTCTCTCTAAATTATCGACTATTCATATGACAAATATAAACATTTTTTACATAATTAATATTAATTCGATGGAATCGAGTTTGGGCTATAATTTTTCCGCTTGACACAAAAGTAAATTTGAGATTAATTTCAAGATCTAGTGTTGGTTGAAGGATGTGCTGACAGAACACCAACTCGAGGAAAAGGACATGGATTTTTGGGGTCATGTCCAAATCTTGATGTTGTTCAGGCCAATGCTTTTGGGAAAAAAATTTCATAGATCGAGTGCATGTATCATGCGATTCAAATTCAACTACATGTTATATATTCAATTTTTTATATAATACGTATTACATATGGCTAAATTTGGATCGCAAATTACATAGATGGGCCTATACACACACCCCATTTATATAAGAAATTTCCATGCTTTTGGGTGAAAAACTAATCTTTTGGGGTATAGTAAGTGTAATATGGAGAAAAAATATAAATATTTGTGGGTTGATATTGAAAGCACAAAAATGAGCAATTTTTGAGAATGTATGGAAGGGAATAAATTGGAAGAGATTGAGATTCAATGGCTCAAAAGTAATTGGTTTTTTGTTTTTTTTTTTTTTTTTGGTAAAATGAAAATAGAGCCTCAATAAATAATTATTTTGGATTTTATTTATTTATTTATTTATTTATTAAACTTGAGGAAATTGTGTTGTCTAGAGATTAATTCTTGGCAAATTCTCTTTCACATTTGGCTTATCTCAATTCCTCACCTCATGTCAAGACTCAAGAGAACAAGAACACAAATTATATCTTGAAGAAACTAAAATACTATTGTTCCACTCGAATTAATATATTTATTGAAGGTGATTGAATCACCTACATAGGAATGAACAATTTATGATATCACCACTTGTAAACGATATTCCAATTTGGTTCATTTTTAGTTCAAAACGTTTGAAACCTCGAAATTCACTACCAAATGTTTTTATTTGATATTGATTCGAACAAGAAATACTTGTAAAAAATAAATTTCCTAATGTACGATCAAAAATCCACCTTAAAGTAATTGAATTTAAAACCAATATTATATAAAAGTTAACATTGAAACTGAAAACGTCTCACTAAATCAAGAGGCGTCACAAATTAAGTCAAAAGAATTGATTTAAATTAAGAGAGACCGAGTACAAAATAATTAAATTGACTCGAGATTGAAATCTAAAAACACAGTTGTACAACTAGAGTTGTTGAAATCGACTCCAATGAGTAATGACTAATAGCCAACACTCGGATCGATTATCTCCAAACGAATATAAGATTATTTTTTTTTAGTAGTTTTTATGAGTACGTATATTCAATTAGATCAAATGAGCATAAGATTGGTATTCAAATACAATTTCAATTTATGTATATATATATATATAATAAATATATCAAGCATGATTGAGGATTCTATAAGAATAAAAAAAAATAGCAAGATGTAAAAACAAATGTGAATTTTCCAATACTTTTTGTGACTTTGGTTGGTGGGCTTAGCGGGCATGGGGTACGAATCAACATGGGAGTTGGTGAGTCTTCAATTAAATTAACACTCGTGGGCATAGGGTCCGGTACAGTCTGGACCGTTCGATCAAGGCGGGGTTTCGTGGCTCCCGATATCAACGGCTGTCGTTATTTCCTTTTTCAGACTCGTAAAATATTTGCAACATTATACATCTATATCTATACTATTATTTAAAAAAAAAAAGAAGCCATTTTTATCGTATAAATGACAATTTTTTTATTTAATTTTATAAAATTTTTCCATTTAATGATATATAAAATAAATAGAGACATATAAAATTATGGTTAAAATTAAAAATTCTCATGAAATCGACATAATTCGGATATTAAAGTTGACGTGTTAAATTCCCCTGTTGATTAGTAAACACATGCAATAAAGAAGTAAATAGATATTATAATATTATATGCAATTTAAAAATCTATGTTCTCTAGTCTCATCCCACAAATCACTTTCTCTATTATGTGAATTTTGAAAATTGAAATTCATTTTAAATAAACAACGTACTTTAATTTGATAAGTATTGGCCGATGAGGCCTAGCTCAACTGGCGAAGCTGAGACCCCAAGACTCTAAAGGTCTTGGGTTCGATTCTCACCGATGAATGTGTGGACTTTATTCCTACGTTTATGGTAGTTTATTATTCTACTTTAATAGTAGTTTATTATAATAGTTTGTCTATAGTTTGTGAATGATTTAGTTTGAAATATGATGTAATAGTTTGATTTGTACTCGAAGAGTTATTGATGTAATCCGATGATATGTACTCAAAATTTGATAAGTATTGCCTCTCTCTATCTCTATCTCTCTCTCTCTCACACACACACACATACAAACAAAATACTTTCTCTAATTACAATTAATCAAAATTTTTCTTTTTCTTCTTTTTGTGTTTATTTATTTATGGTGTAATTTTATTTTATATAATTATTTTATTTTTAACTTATTATTAGTTAATAAATTATTTCAAAGAGTTCTTAAAGGACTATTCTCATAAAATAAATTTAATAATATATTTATGTTTGATCCCCAAAAAATTTAAGCATTAAATTAAATTATATCTTCTTTATATTTTACGCACATTTACAATGTGCGGCACTGCTAGTAATTAAAAAAAAAGGTTTATTTTCCTAAAAAAAGGAAGAAAGAAGAATAGAAATACATAAATAAATTGAAAAATATGTGCGGGAAACAGTAAATGATAATTATTTGGTTATTATTCGAATGAAATTGTCAAATTATCGAATTATATCTGATAATTTATTTTTATAGCATGTTTATTTGAATATCAAACATACATTTTGTGAACAAAATTTCATTATGAAAATTTGAGTGTTTCTTTGAAAACAAATAACGATTAGATCAAAAACTATACTATAACCAACGCTAGCATTGTTTACACTACAACTAATGTGACTTTCGGTGACTATTTTATCTGCCTTTTAAAATCATAAAAATAACTCCATATATATATATAAAGAGGCTTTTAAAAAAAATAGCCCCCACAAACACAGTCGAAAATAAAAAAAAGACATAGAGACACTTATTCGAAATTGCTTCCATATACAATTTTTAGAAACAAATTATAAGATTTGAATCTTATTTAAATATGCCTCAAAAAATTCATCAATCTCTGTAAAAAGGTTATTAAAAATTAAGAGTTTTCATAACTCATTTTCCGAGCCCTGTTTATATTTATCTTCAATTACTATGCCCCCAAAATTATTATTATTTTCTTTTTTTTTTTTTAGTGTTACAACATTTCAAATGCCCTATTTTTTATTTTGTTTTATTTTTGAAAAAGGAAAAAAAAGCATTATATGGGCATATACAATTATTACATAGGCCAACAATGTAGATTGTAGACCCTAGTTGAAACTAGGACTCAAACTTTGTGGAATACATTAATGCACCGTTTAATTACATAGTGCATTCATGAGTAGGATCCAAATACTAATTGTCTAAAGTACCAAAATTGTCCGAATAATAACACAGTGGTAATAAACATGAAAGACAAAACCGAGTCAAAGTAATTAACTCTTCCAATCAGTTTTACTGATATTTAGTTAGCAAAAGTTACCAGTCTACATAGGTCCAAAAATATATATTACAAAAAGGGACAATGCTATTATGAACTATTTGTGATTCTTGTAGAAAGGTCTTTTTAATGGCGTCGAAGATGTTTTATTGTCTCTGTTTTTTTTTTACCCTGAACAAATCGAAAATTTTAAAGAATCAGACTTTAAGTTCTGATGACTGAATCGTTCCGGCGAGGTTGCTTTGAGGCGGAGGGCATGTTTTCTTCTCTCTCTCTCTCTCTCTCTCTCTTCTTTTTTTTTTTTCTGAACAAATAAAAAAAAACCTAATGAATCGAACTTTACCTCTGAGTGACTGGATCGCCCGGGGGGTTAAGCAAAGAGCAGGTTTTCTTGTCTCTCGTTCTTTCTGAACAAATCGAAGAACTGAATGGGTTGAATTTAACTTCGGGTGACTAAATCACCCCGTCGGGGCTGCTCTGAGGTAGAGGGCTGAGAAGCGCATTACTCTCGTAACTTATCTTTTTGTAAGGATGGAGCATAACATGCTCTGGTCTCCCTGGCGCAATAGTTTTCGAGTCTTATGCGTGCCTTGATGACTGGTTGGGCTTGATACTATTTCCTCCATTCATATGATTCATTTATTTACAACATTAGCCAAACCAACTATAAGGACAACATTTATTCAACTTAGTACTTCACAAAATGGATTTGGACCTTGTCTTGATGGTCTTGGACCAAACAATCACAAGCATACAGTAAAACAAAGACGGAAAAAGAAAGAACAATCTTACTCATTAATTGAATAAAACTAGAAATACAACATCGTTCTATCAGAACTACAACCTGAAAAAAAAATTCAGAACCAAAATGGCCACATTTCCAAACCATCAAGGTCATCATTCAACCACACGAAACATATAATCTTCTGTTATCTAAAACTAAAAATACAAAAAATTAAAAAATAAAAGAACAGAAAATGACATTTAAGCCCACAGAGCGAGCAAAGACATCAACACAGCACCTAAAAACAGCGTGAAATACGACACCACTTGCAGCCTCAAGTTGCAGCTCATTCTCTTGCTCAAGAAATCAGCTGCAATCAGGTCCACCAGTGCCATGTACACAAGAATCCCAGCGGATATCGAGTCTAAGATGCCTTCGATTATCAGGGCCCGCGGGCTGTTAGCATTGTAAACCGAAGATATGCCTATACCAATAGCTATCCCAATGGGGGTCGTTAGGGCAAAAAAACAAGCCATTAGAGTTGAGTGGAGGCTTCTGAATTGGGCCTGTGAGATGCAGCCTCCTAATGCGAAACCTTCAAAGAATTGATGAAATGATAAGGCTCCAATCAAGGGCCGGATCGTACATGGGCTGTGCGAGATTCCAAGGGAAAGCCCGATTATTACAGAGTGTGAGACGATCCCGAGTTCAAGAACCTATGAAGAAACAGGGTAGGCAGTATAAGATTAATTGACTTTTAACTTAAGAACTATGTCTAAGATAATCTCCGAATGAGATCGTGTTGTTAATTCTTAGTAAAAGATTTATCTTTCAGGGATTCAGAACCTATAATTTAAGTTGAAGTTTGAGTTTTGAGTAAATGATGGTGTAGTGTTTACAACTAATTCTACACGCACGCATACAAAAGAAGGAAAGATAGAACAAGGTTGAGTTTGGCATTAAAAAAGTGGATCAACCTAAACATTACAGTTATACAACTGAAAAAACATGCATTGAATACAGTAAAAATGCAATAGATACAAACATACCTGCGAAACGACAATGTGCCTAAGGCCACCATCATCATCCCCAATATCAATCCCATGTGAGTGACCATGCGAGTGACTGTGTAACATGTCCTCCCTCATATTCCCCTCACACGCTCCCTGTTCTTGCGGGTGACTGTGTCTATGATGAGCCACATGCGCATGCATCCCCACTATATGCATGGCGCCCCCCTCTTCTTCTCCGAAAACCTTCGAATTATACCCCCTCGTCTCCACTGGGACGATAACCGATTCAGACACCGTGGCTAAGGTATCCGCCTGAACGTGCCGGCTTTGTTTCTTTTGTTTCCTCTCGTAGTACTGTGTCCCAACAAAATCAGCCAACAAAGTAGCCAACGCAGCCATCATAGAAATGAAGCCCGAAAACGGGAACTTTGACCATGGGAATTTCGGTAGGCAACGGTCAGTCAGCGCTTTTGTGGCATCGGGCAACATGTGGACGAAGCCCGTGGCGAGGATGACACCGGCAGCAAAGGCTTTGGCAGTCACGAAGAGGTTCGAGTCAGTTCGTAGGAAGCGGCGCTTCTTGCCGACCAATGGGATCGCGACACCACATACTCCAGCGACGAGGATTGCACCGATTGCAATCAGTTTGAGGATGAGAGCCAAGGCGTCGTCCCTGCATGATCCGATTTCTTCACTGTGGGACCCACACGCAATGTTTGACATGGATTGGGACATGCTCTGGCGTAATGAATCTTTATGATCACCAAAATGAGGAAAATTCAACGTGTTAAAAGAGTCTCAATGCCAGTACATTATACAGAATTAAACTGCACTTAGCAGCAAAGGGGATTTGAAAAATAATGGGAAATTAAACCAAAAGACAAGATGTGCAAAAGATTAATGGTATGCAATATGCATTATCATAACACAACAGTCACTATAGACCACCAAGAAACACAGAATTTCAGCAAAAATGGTACCTGCAAAAAAAAAGGAAAAAACAACATTTTCACCATCAAAATAGTAATATCAAATTTAGAAAGGTGTAATATGCATTCTAGAAAAGTGAATTCAGGTGAAATTTAGAACCTTTGACCTAATAATTAAAACTGGGACTTGGGCAGCAAAAGGAAAAAGAACCCTAATTCCCTGTCCCACTTAAACTAAAAAGCAGACAAAACCCACAATTCAAAATTCAATCTTTTCCCCACATTTCTTCAATTTCAGGCAAAATAGTCAAACGGGCTCTCGCAATTTACCTGAATAACCCCGAATTCTTTGCCCCAATTCCGAAGACCAAAGAACCGGAAATAGATCCTGCACCAAAATTCAATAAAGGGAAAAAAAAATCAATCAAGAACACATCAAACCCCCAAAATAAGCACCACAAAATTAGGAAAATAGCTACAATTCCTCGATTGCAACGTAAAAAAAAACCGAGAAGAGAACCTCCATAAATGACATGGGCAGCAGATGAAATCCCTTTAATTTTTCCCTTTTTTCCTTTGTTTGGAGGGTTCTATTGAATTGTGCAGGCCCTCAAAGCAAGAAACAAACAACGAATCTCTAAACACAAGGATGTGCGAAGAACGGAAGAAGCATATATAAATATAATCAAAACAAGAGCGCTGACGAGTTCCGAATTCGTTACACGGAATGATGACGATGGCTTTTTTGGAAAACGAAGGAACGGGGATATAGATATAGGTGGAGATGACGATGTATAGATGCACGAGGTTGTTGATATAGAGAGAGAAGGGAAGAAAAAATGTCGACATTTTTAGGAGAGGGAAGAGAGATGGGAAACGTCGAAGTAAAGCCCGTCTGCGAGAGAATGAGCTCTATTGTGTCGACACATTTGCGTAATACTTGCTATCTATTCTTTGAAAATTATATTATGTCCTTTTCCGATTGTTTTTCTTTTTCTTCTTCCATTTTTTTTTTTTGGCCCTTTCCAGTGGGCTACAATTTGCAAAGGTTTTGTTTAATTGATGTGACACAAAATCTTTTTTTTATATTAAATAATAGAACGATAAATAATGAAATAATAATAGAATTATTAGTCTTTTTTATGAAGTTTTTCTCATCCTATAATATTTGTGATGTTGAGGAGCTCAAGAGATCATTTATTTTTCTTCAAAAAAAAAATGGGAGAGACTAATTATTATTTCTTTTTCAAAATTAACTCTTATTTTTTTCAACTTAAATTCATTAATAATTCTGATAAAATTTTCTCGGGTATTTTAATTAAATTGTTATAAAATTATGTAAAATAAGGCTATTAATTAACTTAATTGATTTGTGTTCGAAAATCTTGAGCGATTAATGATTTGGGACCGATGTCGTAATAATTAAAAGAGAAAATTTTAAACTTTTTTAATTTAATAATACATGCACTCATCACTAATACATACATATTATCATAATTTTAGTCCTTGTTGATATTCCCCGTCTCGAGATATATGTCCATTAAACTAAATACCAAGGGCAAAGAAAAACCTAGTTAATTATACTAAATTTATGTTTTTATTACTCTGAAAAAAAAAAGAGCAAAATTTTTAAAATCTAATGTGTATCTTCAGTTTCACAAACATTGACAAAATGATCCAACGTCTGGATTTTATTTTTGCAATAACTTAATTTCCTAAATAAAGTCGCAATTTCCATGACTTTTCCGGTTTTCCCAGTTCTTTTTCATGCCTCCGCCGCCCCAATTGTCCGTTGTTTTTCTATACAATTTTTTGTTCTATTTTTTCTATTATTTTATGTTTGATTGTTTTCATATGAGACATAATTGTGAAATTTGAAATCGTGCCATTTTAAATGTGTATAAATTCATATTTTATACACACTGATTTTATCAAAATTTAATTTTTTTTTTTTTTTTTTTACCTTTGAGATAATAGAGATATCCTTCATATATATTGTATAAAAATTCATATATTTCAAAAATATTTGACTATCTCACTAATTGAATGATAAGTGCTATTGTATCTTGTTGAATGATTGATATATATATATATATATATAAATGAACATAACAACTCCATAAAATTATAATTTTATCATAAAATCATTTATATTTCTCACTTGCTTTTATTGATAGATTTGTCTCGTTAGAAAATGTCGACACTATGTGAAGATGGATGTGTGTATATTGTGTGCTTATCATAAATTGGACAAGGTATGTTTCATAATTTCTAAAATACATTTTTAAAAAAATTAAAATGAGATATTGCATGTGATATAGTGTATCGATTGGCCCACGAATAATACATATCTATTTAATTTTTTATTTAATAAAAACAAAATTATTATGTCATTTTTTGAATATCTATTATTCATCGCATCTAGATTTCAGACAAATAACTACAGCTTAAGTGTTTTTGCTAATTACTATTAAATTTCAACAATTAACTTGACTAGATAATCAAGTATTAACCGTACATTCATTTCACATACTATTTAAATTGTGATTAATTGAAATTTTAGTTTGACAAAACGTAAATAATTTATATGTAATTGAATACTCCCTCCGTCCCATAATACTCGTCGCTTTTAAGGTTATGCATGAGAATTAAGGAAATAGACTAAAGACATTAAATATAAATTATTTTGACTAAAATACCTTTTTAATAAATTAAACTATTAATTTCTCTCACTAGCTATTAATCTCTCTCTCTCCTAAGGGTATATTAGGAAAAAAAATTAATAAATTCATTCTTGATATGCGAGGACGATATATATTATAGAACAAAAAGAAAATTCATAAAGCGACAACTATTATGGGACAGAGGAAGTAGTAATTATAAGAGTATTAAATGATGTAACTTTTTTTTTTTTTTTTTGTTAAAGGGGATTATTAAATGATGTACTATACTCGATTGTTGAATCCAAAACTCGAAATCAGATTTTATTGTAACTAAGTAGAGCTGCCAATGCATCTGATTTGGATTGGACCTGTAAAATTCGAATTCGAATCCGATAATATTTTTCAATATTGAATCCAAATGGGATTTATATTTATTGTTATTCAATTTGAATTCAATATAGATAAGGCAAAAACTTCAAAAATTTTAAAATTTTAAAATCAAGTAAGCAATAAAAAGAAAAGGTATCCCTTGTATAAAAAATACAAATTATATTATTTTTCTTGGAATATGTATATATGAAAATCATATACTGTTTTGTTACAACAATTATCTTAAAAAATAAAGAATGGTATGTTATTAATTAGGGCGAATTACATCTACCTCTCCTGAGGTTTGGCGAAATTACAATTTAACCCACGTTTTTTGTAAATTACAATAAATCCCCTATGGTATGTAATAATTACAAATAATGGATGAAAAATATATAAAGTCCGTTTTGCCCTTTATTTTTTGCTAATATTACATAGGGTGCATTACATCTACCTCCCCTTAAATTTGAAAAAATTACAATTTAACCCACGTTTTTGTGTATATTACAATAAACCCCTGCGGTATGTAATAATTACAAGTGATGGATGAAAAATGTATAAATCCACTATTCGCCTCAATTCCTCCACCTCTATGCCAAAATTGACCTCACCAATGTGTTTTCCATATCGAAAAGTTTAAGATCCGCTTCAAACACCGAAAAACTTGTAAGAAAACGAAAACCTGCCACCACTTCATTGTTGCCGCAGCTGCCGCCGCCACTATTCCTCCATCGTCCGACGAAACCTGAAACTACCACCGCCAACATGTTTCTCTCGTCGCGATGATCAATTTTGACATACAACTTAGGCGATTTGGAGAAGAAATGAGTGAGTTATGATGAATTAAAAGTATAGAATTTTTCAATTTTCATGTGTATATACATTGCATATGTATGTATATAGATCTCTCTCTTCTCCCACCTATCCGTCATTTTCAACTCTTAAAAAGGCATAATTTTTTTTTTAACAATATTACTCTTAGCCCCACAAAGATGTATCATATAACATACAACCCCAAATATTTTATATATATTACAAAAAAAAACCCTCAAGGGTACTATCGAAACTTTACATACAATAACCAACGGAACCCTAACGGTCCTAAACGGTTGGGGTAAATTGTTAGACGGAATATACCTCAGGGTGTTTATTGTAATTTACAAAAAAACGTGGGTTGAATTGTAATTTCGCCAAACCTCAGAGGAGGTAGATGTAATTCGCCCTATTAATTATAGAGACATATATATTGCATCCTATTTAGTGTCTTCACTATTATTATACAATAACGTTGGTAATTTAATAAAATATATTATTAAGACTCGGCAAATATTCAACATATCATACTGTTTGATTCCACATTTGATCCGTCCACTTGTTTCGAATTATGAATATTTACAATCTAATATGATCCATTGAATAGTTTAATAAGTCAAATACGTTGATGAACTCGAATTTCATTCTGATTAAAATAAGCTCCATTGACAGACCTAAAATTGTAACACATGAAAAATGGCCCCCTATGTATGGGTTGGGCCAGGGTCAATTTTAGATTTCTTTAAGGAAAAAACAAAGAAAAAAAGAATTCATTATTATTATAAAATAATTTTGGTAATTTAATAAAATATATCATTAAAACTCGGATTCAAATATTCAATAGACCGTACTACTTGATTTCATATTGATCTACTTATTTTGAATTATGAATATTTATAATCAAATATGATCAATCTAATATTTTAATAAGTTGAATATGACCACGAACTCGAATTGGATTCAGATTAAAATAACACATGAAAAATGGCCTATATGTATGGGTCGGGCTAGGAGCCAATTTTATTGGGCCAACCGCGAACACACGTACTCTTTTTCGTTGCCCTTTTTTTTTTTTTTTTCAAATTTCAAAGAGAGGCAAAAAAAAAACGTGAGATAGATGTCTGAGCCCGGGTTCGAATCGGGGACCTCTAGTGTGTGAGACTAGCGTGATAACCAACCACACCACCCAGACACTTGTTTTAACTAGCAAACATAAATAGTAAAATCTAATTTTAATTATGATAATTTTGGATTTTAGAACAATAATAGGATAAAGGGCTAGGGCCGCCAGGCCTAAATATGATGGTCATACTTGGGTCACACTGGATTTAAGCCCATATGTGGGTGTATATGAGCCCAGAAGTGTTATATTCATTTTAAAGTTTGAATTTGTGCTTATCAGTGAAAAAAACATACAAGTACTAAAGTTTTATGAATTTCTGCCAATATTATTTTTTTTTGAATTTAATTATAAAAAGAGCTTGTGATTTAATATTGGAACAAACAATACAATTGCTGGAATTGAGCTCATATTATTTTGAATCTTATTAATCGTGTTCAAATTAAACAAATTTACAGACTCGAATCAATTTGTTCTATACTCTGATTCGTAGTTTACGAATATATTTACGCAGAGATTCATATCACACACCTTTAAATCATGTATAATAATAATAATAATAATAATAATAATAATAATCCATATCAATACGGATCACGGTATGATAACATTTATTACTTACCTCTTATCTATTTGATATCGCATATTAGCTATTCACATTTTTTTTTCTTTCTATCTAGTATATTTTCTCTTTTATATTTGCTTTTCATGATATAATTTTAAGTATTGTTTGATTATCTTTTATTCTTTTTCCTAAAAGTTTCAACCTTGTTAACTATGACAAGAGTCGCAAATATAAAGAGGCTCGTGATTATGGTAAGACAACACGCTCTACTCTTTCAGTATTCTTCCGTAACCCGTACTCTAATAAGAAAATTAAAAAGCTTCCTATTGAAGTTAGATCGTCAAACTACGATGAGAGTTTCGCCTTTTGAAGGGCCAATTGCACAAGACGATCGAGCCAGGCTGAGTTAGAAAAACTTTGATGACTCAATATTCATGTTAAGGAAAGGAGAACGAGGGAAAGAGGTGTCAGCCCTCAGCCCAATCTTTCAATTCGCTCCAAGGAACATATATGGTTTTATAGTCAAAGTAATTTTGTAACTTCTTTGTACACACGAGACGACAACCCTTTTGGGGTTTCTTAAATGCACTATGCGTAGATTTTATATAATAAATTTAAATACATAATTAAATTATAAGATTAATTACATCTACATCTCTTCTAAAATGTTGAAATTACAAGTTATATCCCTCGTATTTGATAAATTACTACTAACTAACCTCAAAAACATTAAAATTACAAGCATAGCTCAATTGGTCAGAGCTCCGGCCTTATAAACTATAAAATGACACTTATACCCATGAACCTTATTTGATAAAAAAGAATAAAATAAAAAAATGTATATTTAATTGAGAAAAAGACTCTTGTACCCTTGCAAAAAATATTAATAGTATAATCCCTGTCGCTGCCGTGCAACAAGACTCTTTCCCCACGTTCCCCCCCACCCCCCTGCCATTTGTTTTTCATCATCACTAATAGTATCATCCCTGTCGCTGCCGTGACCACTGCCATAGGCGTTGCCACCGTCGACAAAGACTGCCATTTTATCAATGAATTCGCCTCACCCTCAATCAATTTTACCAACCACCCATTTGTTTTTACATAGAAGACAACTTTATTTGCTCAGCCCTAACAATATTAAAGTTGGTACAAAATAGGAGAGGAATATTAACCCTATTCTGGCAAGTAGAGGTGTAAAAAGACGACAGATGAGAAAAGGAGATTGGAAGAAGAAGAGTACTAAACAAGCAAAAGGAGATGGGGAATGAGAAAAGCCAAACAACGAAGATGGAGGACGAGAACTAGGGAATGGTAGGTGGGAATCCAAGCAGTGGGAACAATTTTTTTTTTCTTTTTTATTGTTTTGCCTTTCCCCCCCTTTTTTTCTAAGATGCCTAATATTTTGTTAATTACTAGGACAATGTTGTTTTGTATTTTGTAAATTTTTAATTAAAACAGGAAATCATCAAATTAGACGTTTTATTCAATTACAGAAAATCTAGAAAATATGAAAATAAAATGGATGTTTTGGTTAAATGCCTTTTTTTTCAGTTTTTATTTGACTACACATATAATAATAGTTAAATTATGTTTAGTCTTCAATAATTATCAGTAAGTTATTACTTAAAATTAGTGTTTCATTAAGAAAAACACAAATACATTTTTTTCTTTATTCTGCTTCAATTATATTTAATTTCTAATTATTTAGTTATTAATAAATTAATTTATTGAGTAAGAGAAAAGAAAATACATTTAAGATGTTTTTTTTTTCTCATTTTGTTAGCTAAATATAACAAAGTGGCTCTTCCACATTTAATATATTACAAAGGGCACCCTTTGGAACATTAATTTGGCAAATCCAAGAGAAGGATAACATAGGAAGATCAAAGATATTCGGACTGGACCTCCAATGGGTTGGGGTGTGCCGGTAATTTTAATTTTCGTGAAGTTAGTTAATTGAATTTTTTTCAAAAAGAGGGGTACAAACTGGAATTTTAATATTTCTCGAATAGTGTAGATGTAATTAATTCTATACTATATTTTCATTTTAGTTTGCACACGCATTGTATGTGTGCTTATATATAATAATAATAATAAATGGGCCGGCCTGGGTCGATCCGACCCAAACCGTCCAAACTCAATTACTATAGCCGGCTAGGGCGACCTCGGACCATCTTGAGGTAGGTCGGGCTTTGAGAGGTGAGCCTGGGCCCAACTCGGGCCATGAACCTAATTTTCGTGGCCAGGACTAGGCCTGGGATGGGCTTTTTTGGATTGGGCATGACGGGCCTATCGAGCTAGGTTTGGCGGGCTTAGTGGGCTGGGTTCGGTGGGCCAACTTTTTTTTTTGGTTCACTTAAAAAATATATATATTTTTCTTTCATATTTTACGTTACGTCCTATATCTAAAAATTAACTAGTATTTTTTTCTTAAACTTATTCAGGTACTTATTACTTTTATGTTATAGTTTTCAATAATAAAATGAAAATGAACTTTAGTATTTTAAAAAAAGTCAAATAATTTTTATAAACTTCAAAATATTGGAGTGTATATATAAGAACTAAAAAATATATTACATAAAGATTTAATAAAAAAAATCATTTATTATATCAAGAACTAATACAACTTTAATTCGGCATCATTTGCCAATCATATACGGTTGAGATGCTGCCAACATCTTCATAGATATGATATTATATATATATATGTCAAGTATATATATATATATATATATCAATATATGTATGTCGATATGTATCTATTATATTATATATATATATATATATATATATATATATGATGCAGGTCGAATTTGGGAACGGTCGGCTGTTCCGATCGATTTCGGTATGAATAGGGTTGATCGGGAAAAATGGGGCCTACAACAAAAGAAACACAATGTGAGCTAGTAGAAATGGGTTTCAGCTATGACTCTCCGATGCTTAAGTCAGTGATCGAATGAAATGGAGATTCAAGTATAGTAAGTGAGTAAAAAATAATTAATAGATAGATCTTACCATAAGTGCAAGGGTGTTATAGAATGGCCATATAGACCCACCTCATGGGGCCCTAGGCCTAGTAGGACGTGACCCAATGACATGGGCGACCCCGTCAGTCTAAAGGCCTCATCTGATAATATTAGGTGGCTTTAATTAACGAGGCATAGGATTAGGTGATTGTCCTACGCATTGCGCTGGCAGGGTATTTAATACTAACGTGGGTTGATAGAACACAACATGGTCCTAGTCGAAGTAGGACTCAATCGCAGACCCCAACAAGACTGGTTCGAAAGACCATTGACTCGGTCGATAGCCCAGGGCTTGCTTCCTTTGAACGTTCTGGGGAAGTGACACGTGGCAGGCGTAGGCCGATTGAAAACCCGATCAGAAATATGCCACTTCAATATTGATACGCTCCGGGGTCTTTTTAGTCTATCACATAGTGGAGTTTGATACACTCCGATTGATGTGCTGGCAGCCCACCTGTCAAAGAGGGAGAAACGCATGCGAAATTAGTCGATTTTGCCCCGGCGTAGGCTCTTCGACGCTCAAAATAAATAGTAAAATTGCTATTATTGCATATATTGCATTAAAATGATAGATATCTTATGTATGATAACCTTTTTGTTATTTATATGGAAGACGGCCTTGGTGGGGATTGGTGAGTAAATCTGACATATGGAGTACAAGTGAACATATTTTTTGTTACTTCTTGTACTCCAAAATCACGGCTGACTTTATTTCTCAATAATGGGGCCTTAACTTTGTATTTAATACATATCTTGAGCATTTAAAACCAAGAATTGTATTTGTAAGAGTATATTAAATGCTTTTTGAACTGATAAGATGGACCCATGTGTAGCAGACGCAGGTTTGGTGGCGGTAGGTATTGGATCTGTTAACTTTGCCATCTAAGATTTTCCCATTGGCCCAATCAAATTTGTCAATGGCCGAGTTGAGGATTCGTGCCCTAGACACAACAACATTTGAGAGCACCTTCGTGCCTTAAAGCCATTTGTTCCCTCGCTTTATTTGTCCTGCATAAGAGGTTTCGAAGGCTCAATGAGACCCTTGTTGCTTTTGAGCCACGTCCTTATTTGAGGGGTAAGTATGGGGTATGTCCCCTCTTGTGACTTGCACTCTAAGACTCCCCATTTTTAGACACGGATGTATTATCGAGGACAGTAAGTTTCTTTGAGGGCATTGACTTTCACACTTGTGAGTTTTTGACTATTTGACAAATGTCGACGTATCTAACTGAGGTGGTACATAATACATCATATATATATATATATCTAATGATATATCTAATATACTATATATGTACGTATATATCTCATATATATTAATATATTATATATCTAATCATCTATAGTTTATATGATATGACTATATATCAATATATTATATATCTAATATATGTTAGTATGTATTGTGTGTATATATCTAATATATATATATATATATATTATCAATCATCTATATGAAATAAATATATATCAGTACATGATACATCTCATATATATGTTATATATGTACGTATATATCTGACATATATATACACCTAATTACATGTACATGCATATATATATATATATAAGTATATCTAATCATTTATTATGTATATCAATATATATAATATACACATATTAATATATATAAAATATATTATAAATTAATATAATGAGCCCGAGCCTGGTTGCAGATAAGGGTGTTCAAACGGTTAAAACCGTGCATTTCGGTTTTTCGATTTTAACCGAAAAACTGAAATAATTGTTAAAAAAATAAAAATATAATAATAATAATAATAGGAGCATGCAATTTTCTTATTTTTGGTTCGGTTTTCGGTTCGGTTCGGTTTTTCTTACTTTTGTTCCATAGATTACACAATATTTTTTATTTTCGATTTTTTAACCGAAAAAACCGAAAACCGAACCGAACCGGCTTCTGTTCGGTTCGGTTCGATTTTTTTGGTTTTCGGTCGGTTTTCGATTTTTTTGAACACCCCTAGTTGCAGACTTTTATGAGCCTGAGCCGGATCAACATGGACCATCTCCATCAAACTCATTACGAGCCCACAAAAGCATCCTTAAATCGGTCCAACTTGCCTTTTACTGTTCACGGGGCTGGGCCACCGGGTTCATGGCCCGGCCCGCCTGGCCCATTTGACATTTATATCGCTGTTCTTTTGCTGTGTGTTGTCTTGATCATCAACTCCCTTTCCGGCGTTCCCACCACTTCTCTGTTCGTCCATTTCTTCACAAAATCTCCCATCCTTCACTCGACACGTATGTATCATTGGGATACATTATTTATATTTAAAAAAAAATAATAATGACAAAAAACAACCCTGGAAAAATTAATTAAAACCATCAACATCTGAAAAGAAATAAATATTTTAAAATGCCAAGATTATTGTCGGCAGAGTTGGATTATTATAATTGTTTAGATTAATCATTTAGAAATAAATTGACAAGTTAACCAATTGTCATGAGTGAGCTTGTTTCACTGCTAGACATTTTTTGTTTTCTCCTGAAATCGAATAATTTGCCACGAATACCTCTGATTCAAGGTATAAATTGTTTTTCTTATCTACACAAACATAACGTCTTAAATTTGAATCAATGTACAATTCTTCTTATGGGGGTTGGAACTTAGATGCATTTGTGGTTAATCTAATAATTTATCATTTGAGTTAATGTTAATACCTCTATAGAAGTAACACTTCGATACATTCCTATTTAAATTCGACAACTACAAATAATTATACTTTTATTGTATTACAATATTAATACAATAAGAAATTATAATTGAAGTGACTGGTAAATATTATAAGATATGAATTATTACAACTGAAGGTTTATAAACTATTGTTCGGTACTTTCACACGTGATATCAAACTCACTCTCAAGTAGTCTATATTTGAATCGTTTATGTGTATTTGTACCCAATCTTTGTAAACGTATATTTTTGTATATAATATTTACTAGTTGTGCATTGATTGTATTTTTGATACTATTTTGATGGAATATTCTTCAATATTTTTCAAAATATGCCCGAATGTTCCACAAAAATTCTATCAAAATAGTGAAAAAATAGCATCGGTGCACAAATAATAAAGATTAAGTATCAAATTGTACATTTATAAAATTAGATATCAAAATATAAAATTCTTCAAAAATTAGGATGCTTAATATAATTTATTCAATTTAAAACTACAAAAAGAGCATTCCCTCCCATAGTATGCATTAATTATCGATCAAATAATACCTTTTTTTTTTTTCCCTGTCTATCTTTTTCTCTCTTTTGGCTACGCAAACAAAATAAAAATCACAAAAAACTCCACTCACCTCTCTCTCTCTCTCTCTCTCATCTCTTACAGCCCCCCCATCTCCTCTCCCATTTCACCAAAAAACACATACATCCCCACCCAACAAACCCTTCCTTTATCCTCTCCAAGTAAAAAGGGCAACTCGAACACACACACACACAATGCTTGAAGAAACTGCATCTGCAATTCCTACTTCAATATGGTCATCCATGAACAGCTGGTTCACTCCCACTGTTCTCTTCGTCCTCCTCAATCTCATGATTGGCACCATTGCTTTCACATCCTCACTTGCCAACCACAAACAACACCCCCAAAACCAGCACAACAATCAAAACGATCCTCACCAACAGCCCTCCATTGCAGCTAGCTCACCCTCAGTTCTCCAGCGCCTCAAATCCATCAATTTTCACAGATCTCAACAAGAATCCCAAACCTCATCTCTTCATCACGAACAAAACCCAGACTCTGAAACCCTTTTCAGCATCGAGCGAACCCATCTCGAGACGCAGTCTCACGACTACTTTTTCCGGGACACTTCTCCAGAAAATCTCGAAACCGATCCTCAGACGCAAGCCCATTACGTTTTCGAGCAAACCCATCAAAATACCGAGCCAGAAACTCAAACCCCGTTTGAGTTTGAGGTGAACGATTCGAGTTTTGATGGGTTTCAGGAGGCGCGTGAGGAGAAAGTCGAGGAAAATGAGCAGGACATCGATGAAGTGTACACTCAGGTGACGGGCAGTCACTTTGGCCGGACTAAATCGGACACTGAGCCAACTTCTGGCGAGATCCCGGCCAAACTTCCGGCGAAAATGAGGAAGTCGGCGAGCTTGAAATCGCCGTTTGGGCATTTCGAGGAGGAGGATATTGTCGAGGCGCTGCGGCCAGCGACTGTGAGGGAGAAGGGGAGTGCTAAAATGACCGACGGTGACGAAGAGGTCGATGCGAAGGCCGATGTTTTTATCAACAGGTTTAAGCAGCAGCTCAAGCTTCAGAGACTGGATTCCATTGTCAGGTACAAGGACATGATTGGGAGGGCGAGTGGGGGGAGGTAATGTTATTTTGCGTTTTTCAAGGTATTATTTTGTAATATTTTGGGGTTGTTTTGTAATTCTGAGTAACTGTTGGGGTTTTGGCGAGATATTGTTGGTGGTATATTTGATGGGGGTGTGGACCTTTGCTGTCTGTCCATGTGGTTGGTTGGACCTTTTTGGTAATTGTTTAGTTTTGGATGGGCTTTTTTGTCATTTTCTATTCGGTGTTGCAAATTGCAATTGCTCTCAATCATATGGTATTGTTAGACTCATTGATACACGTCACGATTATATATCAGAAAATTCGAACTCATACACTTGAAAAATGAAAATCCTATTATCTTTGTCCTAACTAGGGCTTTTTTTTTTCAAAATTTTGTTTTATTTTTATTCTAATTTTATCTATTCTTTAAAAATCCAGTATATCTGTGTCCATATAAGTTTCTTTGTAAAAATATAAAATAGATATCTATCACAAATTTAAAAGTGAAACAAAAGAGAATAGAAAAAAAAAATGATAGAAAATTGGACCGGGTTTGTAACATTTCTTTTTTTTTTTTTTTAAACTTTATTCCTTTGGATTTTCATTCTTGTTTCCCCATGTGAGATGTTTGGGAGGGGGATTTTGGTAAATAAGCTCTGTCAGGGACCTGATATTTTAGGCATGTGACCAATAAATGTTGTTGTTGATAAATACATGTACAGTGGGAATTTCAAAGAAGATGAAAGTTGGAGGCAATTAAAAGACATGCTTTTATTAAATTTACCTAATGGCCCCCCCATAGTGATTAGCTTTTGCTTTAATGATGAGATTTATCATTTATGTCTCAAAATCTTTGGGCCAAAAAGGCTTAGCAAATTTGTATTTGTAATGGGAGATTTTTGGTCAATTTTGCTAGACAATAATTTTACTTTTGAGTCAGATAAGTTACCCTTAATTACACGCATTTTGGAGCATAAATCCCATCATTAGAAAAGGTGTGTATTTGATGAAAAATTCTTATGTGTTTTTAAGTTTCACGTTTGTACCAAATGATTTAAAATATATTGTATGTTAAATATTTTTTTTAAGTGAATTAATGATACAACACAATTTGAATGGTTTGATATAGTGTGGAGATTAGACTGAATTCATGGAAGAATTTCTCATATTTGATAAAACAAGAAAAAGAAATTTTTGCACTCAGCTAGTCAAATTATAAATATAGAGCTAAAGTTTTAATTTTTGAGGTGCAAGATTAAATTTTTATAATATATATTTTTAATACAATCAACTCGAAACATTTTATAAATATCAATCGGAATACCACATACGTACGTACACACTTACTCGCCCAAAGAGAAATTGAAGATAATAAGAGGATTTGAATCCAAAATTTCAATAGTGCCTAATTTGGATCCTCATTTCGGGATTACAACCCTAATGACAAATTTTTATAATACACGGATGATATAATGAATAACATTTCAAATTTTGATATACAAATATAGGTATATACATAATGTGTTGGTGCATTCGGGGAAAATTCTTGTTGTGTATTGATACGAATTTTTCTTTCCTTAATTTTTATGAGATGATGAAGAAAAAGTATGATATCCTTGCAGAAAGTTAATAACAATAACGATCATATGGTAAAGAAAGTGGATTTATAATTACAATAGAGGATCTCGTGTGAATTACTAATGAATTTAGTTCTTGATTGCCGTATGTGGTTTCTTATTTAATTCATGTTGATTAATTTTTGGTTACCTAAGTACAAGATTCCATGTTTACAACTTTATTTAGTTTGTATGAACTTTATTTAGATAAAGATTGGCATATAGTTTATTGTCCTCATTTTTTTTTATGGAAAGTCATTTGATTGTGGGGCTCCATTTGATTGGCGGGTGCTCATACAGTCATAGGATCCATTTCTTTAGCAAATGTGTGACAAAATTTGTCACTTTTATTTGGGGGCCTCTCTTTATCTAGATACTCCAAAAATTTGTTAAATCACGATTATTAAAGAGCACAAAAATGGTGTACTCAACTTTTCATGGGGTATACTTCGAGCATCTTGGGGGATTAAGGTATGATAAAGCTTTCTCACACTTCTTTTTATGGGCTATTAATCAAAATAATACTTAAAAGACGAGTATGGGGTCTGATCCATTTTGAAATCTGGTGGATTCAAATTTCGACTCAAATGTATATATAGTTTAAGGATATATTTGATACATGCTTATGAGTTATTTATACCTATTGAAATGTATGTTTAAATGCATTTGATTTATAATTAAATTTCTTATGAGCCGACCAATTGTAATTTGGCTTGCATTAGAAATGTCATATAATGTGATATAACAATCTCACATAAGAGGTGGGATTTTGTTATTTCAAATTTTGCATTTCAAATGATTATTATAAATTGTCTATTTTCTCCATAAAATTGACATGTAAAATTACAAAAAATAACATCCCATGGGGGCAAAATCGATTCTGACACTTAAATACCATATCCACACACACAAATCAAACATGCACCATCCCAAAATTTTTAATTAAGAATATTATCATACCAAAATAAATACACTTATAAAATATTAAAAAGTGGGGCTCACACGCTTTAAACATTAAACATCGTATACGTGAAATTTATTATCAAATATGTCCTAAAACTCTTCGATGTTGAGGGATTTCATTTAAAAATTTCTTATATTTTAAATCAAATAATTTCACGAAGTGCATTCGCTAATATCACTATAGTCTGTAGATTCTACGCACAATTAGAATTTAACATTTTATAACTAAAATTACAAATCAAGTTCGTCCTTAAAATTCTCTTTTCTCCGCCAAAATCGAATTTCAAATACATATTCTTCAAATAGTCGTAAAACGACAAAGTTTTAAGTTTCCCCCCAACAACCGGTGGCAATTAATTTTATATTGTTTCACCCTTTTATATTTGTGGTTTATTTAATTCCAACTTTTCCAATATAAATAATCTGTTGCGGCCTTAATTCAGTTTGAGGTTCCTAAAGTTGGATATTCGCTATTTTAATGATCACTTAAATTAATTTTTCCAGTTTGTTATATTATTATTATATATATACACGAGATCTTATTTGCCTCTGTCGATGTGGAAATTGAATATAACGACATAGAGTCCGTTTGGATGGATTTTTTTAAAGAGAAGAAACACTTATTTAAAAAAAGAAAATACTTCAACAAAAAAAATTATGTTTGGATGAAATTTTTTTAAAAAAACTAGAAACTTAAAAAAAAAAGCCAAAAATAGCTTTTTAGAGGCTACTTTATATCCAAATACAAAACTAATTAACTTAAACAAAAAGCTGTATTATAAAAAATATCATTCGATAAGTATTTTTTTTTTAAAATTCATCCAAACAGGCTTATATTGGACTGAAGTAGATAGAGCACTTTCTTCTTTAGGGTCGTTTACTGATTATCCAAGAGCCCCATTTATATGAATCCTCTTAGTAATTTTTTGTGGGCCCATTATTTATCAAGAATTATTTATTTATTGTTTAGGCAAGCTGATTATCTGATACATTATACGTTCGTTTTAACTCGACAACAATTTTTCAATAAAAGATGAATAATTAAATATTTTAAGTACATTGATGGTATTACTGCTACAAGTAATGTCTTGGTAAATCTGACCAAAAAAAAAAATTAAAAAAAAATGTCTTGGTAATATAATGAAACGACATTTTTGAAGAGAAAAAAAAAACTTATTATAATAATAATTTATTTATTTATTTTTTTGTTGCGAGAAAGAAATGTCTGACATATCAAATGGCACAACGGCGGTGGCGATGGCTAGATACCGGCGGCCGGAGAGCGGAACTGTAGAAGGGAGAGCACTGTCTGCTAGCTTCCGTAGCTGTTCTTACTACGCAGATTGAGGTTAGCTTTTATCTTTTTTGATTATTTTCTGTCTGATTCTTTATTGTTTCTTTTCGAAATTTCACCGAAAGATTACGAAACCCTAGTTCCATGACTACCGAAAAGCTGCTCTATATTCGATTTCCTATTTTTCCCCCCCACTTACTTGGTCTTTGGAGAACTGCACCAGCTAATTTTTTTATTGTTGTGGCATTATGGGAAGAATTTGTTGCGTAATTTTTTCGTATATTGAGTGCTTAATCAAAAAATAATTGATGAAACAGAACAATATTGTGGATGAGTTTTACCGAGAAGCAACTTCAGTGTTCTTTTCTGAGGCTGTTTTCCAGCTAATGAGGCAATTAGTTCGGATCATATATGGTGAAGCTCCATTGAGATTTTAGAGTATTAGGTTTTGTTGATTTTTAGTTTCACTATCATTAGTAATCATGTGAAGTAATTATTTGATGTTGAAGTGACACTCTGTGCTTGTTCTGTGATCCTTGCTGATAATTTTGATATTTCTGTATTCATGATTGGAGAAGATGTTAGATAAATTGATGCTTTTACAATTGGGCACTCAGTTGAAGTAGCAGTACACCTTTTTCTCAACAATGCCATTACTGACCAATCTTTGAAGGATTCCTTGCTTGAGGAATTCTTGAACTAATTTGTTTTGATGATTGGCCCAGGGAACCCCAATTTTGAAGATGGTAAAGGGTGAAGTATTGACGGTGAAGGATGCAGTTCACAAACTTCAGATTTCTCTTCTCGAAGGCATTAAACATGTGAACCAGGTAACTGCTGCTGGTTCATTGATATCTCAGAGCGCACAATCGCCAACATGTGTGGTTACCCACTTTGTGGTAATTCTTTACCTTCGGAGCGACCTTGGAAGGGACGTTACCGTATCTCACTAAAGGAGCATAAAGTTTATGACCTTCAATAAACCTACATGTATTGCTCAAGTGGTTGTTTGATCAATAGTCGGGCATTTGCTGCAAGTTTGCAGGAAGTGAGATCCTCAACTCTGAACCCTGCAAAACTTAATGAAATTCTGAAGCTGTTTGATGGGTTAAGTTTGGAATCTGCTGTAAATATGGGCAAGAATGGACATTTAGAATTGTCAAAGTTGAAGATTCAGGAGAAAACAGATACAAAAGTTGGGGAAGTGTCTTTGGAAGAGTGGATTGGTCCTTCAAATGCAATTGACGGCTATGTGCCTTGGAACAATCGAGATTCGAAACCCCAACAATCACATGATCGTAAAAAAAGTGTAAAACAGGAACAAGTTGGTAATTATTTTTCTCTTGAATGTGTTTTTTTTTGTTTTATGTCTTCTTTAATATCATTATTATTCTTAAAACGTGATTTGTGATGGTCTTCTTTCTGGTTGGTTTACCAAGTTATTGATTCATGTAATATCATCTGTGCATGTTGCAGAATCTAAACATATGCATGCTCAGCCAAATTTTGTGGACTTCCTGTCTAGTGGCATGAACTTCAGAAGTACCATCATTACTCAAGATGAGTATAGCATTTCAAAGACTTTTCCACCTGTTAGGGCAGAAGAACCATAAGGAAAAGCTGGTCGTAGAGATGCAAATCGTCATGGGAAAGAAATGCAAGAGCAGCTACATTGAGGGTACAAGACACAAGAAGTTAAATAAACATACAAATGTAAGTACAATATATGATAAGCTTAGTATATCAGACAATACCGCTGGTCCTAACAAAAATGATGCTACCGTGAGTGGAAAGGAACTCCACCTGGGGAAGGATTCTGCAGCTGGTGGCACTGTCCTGAAGCCTTCTTTAAAGACTTCAGATTCAAAGAAAGTGACCTGCTCTGTTACCTCGGCTGATGAGAAAACTGATGAGGATGGGCAAAATCTTTGTGAGTTCAGAGAACTAAATGATAAGAGAGGAGCAATAACGACATCTCGTTCTACAGACGAGGAAGATGATGAAGAGTCATTTAGATTTTCGTCTGTTGAAGCCTGTGCAAGGGCCTTAACTGAAACTGCAGAAGCTGTTGCATCAGGAAAATCAGATGTATCTGATGCTGGTATGCGATTCTCTTTGGTGATTGAATCCATTGTGCAAATATAATTTACTATGGTCATTTTTTTGTTCATGTTCGTTCTGGTTCTCATTTGTTTGGCATCCAGTGTCTGAAGCGGGCGTAATAATATTGCCGCCTCCTCATGAAGTGGACGAAGCTAAGTCTGAAGAAAATGGTGATGCTGTAGATACAGACCCCACTGTATTAATGTGGCCTCCGAAACCAGGATTTTCTAATGCTGATCTGTTTGACTCAGTGGATTCTTGGTATGATAGTCCTCCGGAGGGGTTTAGCTTAACTGTAAGTTGTCCTTTAACTAAACCCATTTCATTCATAAGATTATTTTATCGTCTTAATTCCCAACTGGCCTTTTTCAACAATGTTTATGGCACTCGTTGCCTGGATATCATCATCCTCTTTAGCTTATATATATGGAAATGATGAAAATTTTCATGAGGAATACTTATCCGTCAATGGGATTGAGTATCCATGCAAGATTGTTATGCCAGATGGCCTCTCCGTTGAAATTAAGCAAACTCTAGCTGGCTGCCTTGCTCGAGCCTTGCCAGGACTTGTTGCTGAACTCAGGCTTCCCATACCAATATCAACTCTCGAGCAAGGAATGGTGTGTTATTTGGACTTTTAGTATAGAAGATAATATTTTGCTGAAATATTCGGCGCGTGATTAGTTCTGATGTGGCCAAACCTAGAGCGTGTGCCCTTCGTATATTTTTATGGTAGCTATTGACTTATTCTTAATTGTTATAATCATTTTTGCTGATGATTAATAATTGTAATATTTGTTGATGGTTGATATTATGTGATGATAATTTTACAAAATAATTAAAAAATAAAAAGAAATTACATCCTAAGAGTGTGTTTGGTTGCATTTAAAATATTTATAAATTTTAAAGTTAAGACATTTGGGGTGGTTGAGAAAACAAGAGAATCCATACATGATGCGGCGTTGAGGTAACATGTAAAACCACATTACACGCATGTGCTAATCCATTATTGCTAAATTTTTATTAATTACGTATGTATAATACATATTTTGACTTGTGTCCCCATCTTGACAACACTTGGACACTTAGATTTGCATCTAAATTGTGGATTGATTTATTTAAAATTCGAACAAAATTAATGTCGCCAGATCTAGTCAACTTAAGATTTAGTCAACTTAGTCCCAAACAAGAGATACATATGTAGCGAATTTACAAGACATTCAAAGTCTTTCAATCTTTCAAAGAAAAAATCTTTATATATATATATATATATATATATATACTAGTATGTAACCCATGCTATGCACGGAATGAGTGATATCAATTAAAAATTTAAATTAAATATCTTATTGATAATTCATATTACAACGAATTCTATGCATAATATATCTTTTAAATTATATGAATACAGTAGTAATTTTTTTGATCAAACTGCATAAAACACTCTTGATATGAAAATGAAAAATGAGGCTTTGTTTTACTAAAATAACAAAAATTCTCTTCACTGTATTAATAAAAATTTAGAAAAATTGAGTAATTTGCAAGTTCAATATCAAATAATCTAACGTCCAAAATTTTGATGCATAACAAAGACTAAAACTAATATAAATCTTACGAATTAGTTGATGGAAACACCATATCTTCTTAAGATGAATTTGTAAACATAAAAAAAAAAAAACTATAATTATCTAATAACAAATATCAAATAATTTGTTAAATAATTCATTAAAAATATTGAACATACCGATGTTTAAAACAAATGGTATGTATAATAGGCAAATTTATAAGAACTACAAAAATTCATTAGTCTTTTGTATTGTTGCAGTACTTAGATTTACAAAAAAGAACCCATTTAATTAATAAAAATTTTATAACAGTGAAATTTTGCCACAAATTTAAGTTATATTTAATAACTAAAATCACTTAAGTAAATGTTGTTCAGCAAAATTTAACCTAAAGATTCATCAAAATAACTAAAGTGTTACTTATTCATAACATAAATGATCAATTGTAGCGATTTAAATTTCTAATGATCAAAGTAATTATAATATTCAAATTTAAAAGACTATCATCGACATTAATCCTAAAAAGATTCAAAGTAAAGTAAATCCATCACTATTCATAAAAAAATCACAACAAAATAAAAGCAAATTTTTAATAGAAGAATTATGAACAGTACATATTATTTTAATACATATATGTGTACGGTGTACCAATTCAATAGTCTTGATATTTCTCCACTCAGTTTGTTCTGAGCCAAGTCCCTAGAGCAATAACAAAATAGCTCATAATCAAAATAGCTCATAATTAAAACTGAAATAAAATACATGAAAAATAATAACAATGATACTCACAGAATTTTCAAATTAGGAATCTGAGAGAGTGTTGAGGGAATTCGACCAATTAACTGATTATTTTTTAAAATCCTGTCGAGGGTGATAACTACGATATTAGTAAACAAACTTGAATATGCAATAAATCAATAGGTAGTTGCAAATAAATAATAGGGAAATAGGAAGACGATCACGCTAATTTTTAACTTATAAATTCTCAAGCTGCTTCAACTTTGAAATTGAGAAGGGAATATCTCCATAGAGCTCGTTGAAAGATAAGTAGACGATATGCAATCAGAAATATTTTGAAAAGCTTTTTGTACAATTTGTCACATCATCGCCACAACATATTTGCCTCAAAAGGGATCAACAAACACAACTTCAAAAAATAAAAAATCGAAAAAAATAGAAAACGTAAAAAGGAAAAAAAAAAAAAAGGAAACGTAAAAATAGTTTGGAAACTTACCTCAAAAGCCACCAACATGCACAATTACAAAAATAGAAAACGTAAAAATGGCTTGAACCTACTCAAGTTCTTTATAATTATATTTGAAGATATGCCTATTTATGCACCTATATGTATTAAATTGCCGATAAGAATAAGAAATTATGCAAATTGGGCAAATTGAGCTCATTTAAATTTGCTCAATTTAAATTTGCTCAATTAAGCACCTATATTAAATTTGATTGAGCAAATTGAGCTCATTTAAATTTGCTCAATTTGCTCAATTTAAATTTGCTTAATTATGCACCTATATTAAATTTGCTCAATTTATTGTCTTGTAATTAGTAGGTTGACTTGTAATTAGCAAATTTTATTTATTTATTTGATTGTGTGCTTTTTGAGAATCTTGTATTTTGAACATATATTTTTTGTTTTAAAAAAACATCAAAATTCTAAAAAATTAGAATTTGATCAAAATTGAATGAATTTGAGTCAAACACCTTTATCAAATATATAATAGTATAGATATATTGATGATTTTCGAATCCATCATAATAAAAATCTTTCATTTTTTTTTTCCTTTACGAAAATAACACTATAATAGTCACATATCCTCCCTAATTATTCAACCATTTATATTTTCAATAAGTCATTAACAGGAGTAAATTTGTCAAATAAGATACGGTATTGAATTCTTCTGAATTTGTGCGAAAAGACCTCAAAAGACAGATGATATGAAATATGAAAAAGTATATTTTCAAAATTTTGCATATGTTTTTGGCTCGAGGATATTTTAGTACTTAAAAATTAGAACCCTAGTCAATTTTCATATATATATATATATATGTATGTATATATTATGCGAGTTTGATTTAGAGCGCAAGAAATATTTGTGGGTAAGGCATTGAGATTTGAGAGATCAGAAATATACGAAGCCAGAGCGGCAATGCCCAGTTGCCGGTTGTTTCAACTAAAACTCTCTCTGTTGTCTGTACCTTAAGGGGTCCAACACTGGATCAAATATTTATTGTCATGCATGTACCCACGTATTATGCATATGCAAGGGCTTTTTTAAAATTTATTTTTAGGTCCAAATATCAAATAAATATGTGGTTATATCATATTATTAATTAATATTAATCTTATTGGAAGATTCATTGTGTGTGCTTAAAATTTTTATTAAGGTTTTAATACAAATATGTTCTAAAATTATTTCATTTGAACTTAATACATTTATAAAAGAGTGAAAAGAAAGATAGCTAAAAATGAAAGGAAATATATGTTTTTTTGCTGGATTAAATAAGAGGAAATAATATAACTTGAAAAAATAACTTAAAAAGAGAAAGAATTTGATATGACGAGACAGAAAGATAATTGACGATCAGTTTGAATGGGGCTATAGTTCGTTTGTATGGACATTTTTCAGAAGATAAGCGCTTATTATTTTGAAAAAAAAAAAATAGAATTAAAAAAAATCCTCAAAGGTGGCATTTTTAGAAACTATCCACAATAATTTTAAATAAAACATATTTTAAAGTACTATTAATTACTGCATCCAAATGCAAAATTTCAAAAAACAATAAAAATCTCTACAACGAAAATCATGACTCGAAATACACTTTTTTGTTAACTCCTTCCAAACTGGCACTTAGCTTGGTCATTTCATAATTACTCTTATCTCCCACATTATATAAACAACATTAATTTATAAACAAAACAAAAAAAAAAATGAAAATCTAATTTATGTTCAATTTGATTTGAATCTTTACCTATTTTAATAAATAAAATCAAATTATTCATTTTCACTCAAATTGGACATATGAATTTTAATTTCCTAAGATCAAAGTGACCAGACAAGTAGGGACAACCTTCAAAATAAAAAAAATACATAAATATAAAAACAAATTAAATTCATCGGTATATTATATTAATTTTAATCTGTGTCGGTGGCAACTGGCACGTGTGCAGAATTGACCAAACCACTGATTAATTACACCTGACGAATTAATTAATAATTTTACTACTATAATTAATTATTACCATAATATATATATATATATATATGTATATATTTCATAGATTAAATTTCACGCCACTTGCCTATCCTTCAACCGCGAAACTCAAAACAATATTTAGTTGATTTAATTGACTTTTCTCTGAAGTTAATTTTATGGCAGAAGATAATAATGACTGATCAGCCGATTAATTATTTGATTACACTTTTTGTACTTTGGGTATCAGTGTATTAATTACTACGTTATATGGTGCGATAAAGCGGTGACACTTTGGCAGCTAATTTTTCACTTTTTTGAAAAACTTATTTACTAGAATAAGAAATCTTTAGAAGTTGGCAAGTTTTGCAATTAGGGTTCTTAGGTTTTATATGGAAATCCTTCTATTTAAGGCCAAGCTAAGGAAGAATATGTGTTGTATTGATATGTCCAACAATTATAAATTTATAATGTTGGTGCAAGTTAATTTTTATATTTTTTATTTTGAATAAATCTATTTAAAACACTGTATAAATGTCAATCGAAAAGAGACATACACTCTCACCCAAAGAGGAAGGGGGAAGAGAATAGAGTTCAAATCCAGAGTCTAAATGGTGTCCAAATTCAAGCCATCAATCCAATAATTTTTTATAAAATTTTTCTAATTTTTTTTTTTATCATTGATTAATGAAATCAGGCCTCAGTCTCACATCAATTAAAATCTAGAGTTGGGAATGTATGTAATATTAAAAATTATTATATAAACTCGCTACTGGGCCCTATATATAGAGTCCATTCTGACGGGCGTATTTTTTTTAATAGGAAAAATACTTATTTTTTTTTTTTGGAAAAAAAGTACTTAAAAGTAAAAATAAAAATAAAAATTGTGTTAGGAAGGCTTTTAGAAAAAAAAAGAATTAAAAAAATAAAAAAATAAATTTTTTTAGAAGCTACTCATAATAGATTCAAATAAAAGCACATTTCAAAGCACTTTTAATTACTGATATCCAAATACAAAATTATTTGGCTTTAAAAAAAACTCTATGTTTAAAAAACACCGCTCGAGAAGTATTTTTTTTTAAATCTATCCAATCGGGCTCATGAAGGTTTTGGATTGTACTATGTTTTTTATACGTTTTTTTTTAAGTTTTAAATATTGAAAAATTTGAACCGTTTAAAATGAATGTTGGATATAAATCCAAATCATGTGTTTAAAAGAATTTTTCATGTGTTGTGTTTGTTACAATATCAACAATTGAACCAAATTTCGTTTGAACGACAGATTTAATCATCAATCATATAGGTTTCTTAAGAATAATAGCTATCTAAAAAAACATTAAGCCAAATGTAAAATGAAACAAATAGAAATGTTCATAATTATATTTTTGGTTAGGCTTGACATCCAAAACTTGATTATTGTTAGAATTTCCCATCATCGTAAGAAACAAAAGCAATACGCTATGCAAAATGACTGGTGATCTTTGAGCAACATTTTTCAGGATATAGTTCAAATTTTTAGTTTTAGGATAAAATTATGTTTAAAAAACTAAAATTTTATTAATTCAAAAAAGTAATTTAACACATAAAACGTGACACTTAAAAAAATTCAATTATATGTTAATTGTAACACTCTACATGAAGCATCTCAATAAATTATACTAAGTTTTCAATTATAACTTTTTTGTGCAGCAGTATAAAATGCCAAAATAGGATATTGGGGCACGCAAATACACTACAATTTGGATGTTGTTTTAAAATTTAGGGCAAATTATATCTACACACCTAGAGATATTATGTAATTACAAATTAATCCCCCTTTATTTCAAAAATTACAAATACCTTCGAAGGTATGTGTTAGTTTAACAAAATTCACCATTCATTAAGGCGGGACATAGTTGCGAATTGATTTTTTATTGTTTTTTGTGGAATTTTGAGTTACGATTCATATACTCTTGACAAGTTCAAGATGTAAAAGTTATATATGAAGTCAGTTTTAATAAAAAAAGTACTGGCAACATCAGATTATAGACGGTGATACCTGATAGTGTCGTGGTGGTATAAAGTAAAATTATTCCTAGAAGGATGGTGAAATAACAAAATTGATTAAGAGATTTTGTCAGGTTAGACGAGGTGCATCATTTTGTTGGCTGCTATAGTTGCAAGAAAACTATTTTTTTTAATATATCTATAAATATTTACGAGAAGATCCTAAATCTTAAAGGGGTACTTGTTATTTTTAAACAAGAGAGACTAATTATAATTATAGCATACCTCAAGGGGTATAGGTGTAATTTGTTCTAAAATTTAATATGTTATAATATTCACTTATAGTAATATTTTGTAATATTTTAATAGACATTTTAAAAAAACTATACTAATAACTTTATATCGGGTCAAACGGACAATCACCCGCATCAACCTCTTGTCCATTATTTGAAAAATTCTTATATGTGTTTGGCCCTATATATAGACTAACTGGTTGAGACTTGTTGAATATTTTATATATTGGTTTTTGCAAATTAATGATAATGTGGCGCATTTTAAACTATTTAGTGTATATATAGGACTTATATTTGGTACATAGAAGAATTTTTCTATTATCGGTTGCGTGATCGATAAGAGTCATAAATGAGTTGAGTAAATTAAGAAGCCTTTTTTTCGGAGTCTAGAGACGCTGGGCTGGTATTCCGAAGAGAGAAAATAAATAAATAAATAAAGAATAATTTATTTATTTCATTTAGAATTATAAGAGTTAAGTGAATTTAAAGTTTATATGCTAGTATTAGTGTTTGAAATTATGGATATTTAATCATGCATAATTCAATGCCAACTGGGAATTTAATTATGGGAGTACAGACCATTATTCCACTTCTATTACTCTCACCATTTATGAAGAAAGCAAAATAGACTAATTTAAATCTCAACGGAAAAAGATATTGAAAATTTCACTATTGGAAATGAGATTATATTTAGGAAATTGTTTATGTTTTTGCAGAAAAATATGCAAGATCAGATCCTTATTGACAGCTATGCGAGGACAGACCCTTATTGACAGCTATGTCTCTTGTAGCCGTTTTAAATTTTATAGTTGAGATTATTTATAAAATATGAAAATAATTTATTATTTTGAATAGATATAATTTAAATTATTCATACATTTATATTTTTATTTATGGAAAGGAATAGTAACTTGTAAGCAAGGGCACTACTGCCTGCATAAGTGGTCAAAAATATGTGGAGACACAATTCAATATCATGCATGTACAATTGACCAAGGCGGATCCCACTTACATATAGTCATATTCGAATAATCGTTGTATGTATTATGTGATTCAGATTCAATCACGTGTTATATATTAATTATTTTATAAAAAATATATAAAATATAGCTGGATTTATGTGGCAGGATGTATGGATGGAATCCATATATCCGATCCATATAAGAAATTTTCATTTTTCAATATCATTCGGTGAATTCCATATTTTTTTAAATTTAATTATTTTATTTATTGATAATTCATAGCTATTAAGTGCACCTTTTTAATCTCGAGGCCATAACTCGATCACTAAAAATTGAGTGAGAGTTAGGTCTTTGAATTTAGAGTAAATTGTTTATGCTACTAAGTTGAATGCAATCCAATTGATATTTTTAACTATTAAAAAATAAATAAATAAAATTACTATATTATCATCCAAAAATTCAAAATTAACAAATTAGATAGCATCTAAAGAGCCGAATTAGTCCATATTTTTCTTGGTAGCCAAACGGGTCAAAGAAACAAGAAGGCTCCCCACTTTGTATTGTTTTTATTACACCCCACGTGTCAATCCCTACCCTAGATTATATTACAGGATGTGCGCCTCATAATCACAGATCTCGCCCCCCTTCTCTCTCTCTCTCTCACACACACACACACATGTAATTTAGTTTAAATATCGTTTAAATTAGATATTTAAATAATAATGTAAACTAGACAGTTCAAGAAATTTGGTTAATTATATATTAAATTTTAATTGAATTAAGTTGAGATATATATGTATATATATTAAATATAACAGAATTTTTCATGCAATTAATTAAACACGGTTAGGTTGAATTACATACATATATATATATGTATGTATGTGTATATATATAGATATATACCAGCCAAGCTGCAGACAAAAGCCATAGTGGAGGCTGAGAGATTGGGATAGAAACACACACACACACACAGAAGTAAAGAAGAGATTCCACTCTTTGGTGAGGTGGAACCATCCCTCATTGTTCTCACACGACTCCCTTTCTCTTACTGGAAAACACACACCCACACACACGTTTCTTTATCCTCACTTCACTTAATTTACTCAACTTTAATTCTGCATTATTTTCCATATACTCCTTTTTTCCCTTCTCCTCGGGCACTTGATCCCAGTTATTCAGTGTTTTTCACACACACACACACACATCCTTCAAAATGGCGGATAGAGTTCACCCATCAGCCAAGCCAAACGGCACCTCCAACACCGCCGCCCACCCCACGGCGGTGGCGGCCGCACCAATCGGCAATCCATCCCCAACCAAAGCCCACATCTACAACCCCACGCGCCACCCGTACCGCCCGGCCCCAACCGCCCGCAACCGCCACAAGCAGTACCGACAATTCAGCTGCCGCCGCTGCTTCTGCCTGACCTGCTTCTGGTCCATCCTCATCCTCACCCTGATCCTCCTCCTGGCCGCCATCGCCGCCGCCGCCTTCTACGCGCTCTACCACCCCCACCGCCCGCTGTTCTCCGTCACCTCCGTCAAAATCTCAGCCTTTAATCTCACCACCACCCCCTCCGACGACTCCACCCGCCTCACTACCCGAATCAACGTCACCCTATCCGCCAAAAACCCCAACAACAGGATCACATTCCTCTACGATCCCATGGTGATCACCGTTCTGTCGTCGAACTCAGTGAGTCTGTCCAACGGGTCGTTCGCGAACTTCACCAACTCGCCCGGCGGCATTTTTATAATCCACGCGGCGATGGGGCTGAACTCGGAGGTCCTCGATGCCGACTCGGTGAACTCACTTAACTCGGATCTGAAGAGGAAAAACGGGTTGCCCTTGGCGATTGTGATGGACACCATGGTAGGGGTGAAAATGGAAAAGCTGAAAATGAAGAAGGTGGGGATCAGGATCAGGTGCGATGGGGTGCACGGTATGGTGCCCAAGGGCAAAAGAGTAAATCCAGCAGTGGCCAACATATCTAATGCAAAGTGTAAGGTTGATCTCAGGATCAAGATCTTGAAATGGACCTTTTAATTCTTAAGTGAATATTTTTACTTTTTATTTTTATTTTAATTTTTTTCCCTATAGTGTTGCTTATATTTGCCATTTTTTTTCTCGTTATTAATTGCTATGATATTATACTAATTTTAGTTCTTATATTTTTCTAGTACTTTTTGTTCAAAAGATTTTTGGGGTGTTTGTTAGTAGAACCCTGAAATCTTTGGGGGGCTCTTTTTATTTTAAGTGAGAAGAAAAGGGGTCAGAATTTAAATTTTTTTTCTTTTGGTGTTTAATTCACTATGTAATTGTGGTGCAATGCAATTGAATTTTGGATACAAATGCATAATATATTTAGGAGTGCTTTTATTTTATTATTATTTTGTCATTTTTCGACTACATAACGGTAAGTTTCTTTTGTCTCATTATTTTCTTTCTTCCATATTTTCCTAGTAAAAGGCTTCAACATTTGGTGTACATTGACATTGACACTTTGTCATTAACTAGAAATAGATTATGTCTAGTTCGATTATTTAAATTACCTAGAGTTTTAGTTAAACTTCAAACAATAAAATGGAAAGTTTTATGTTACTTACCTAATTGATTTTTTAATCGTCGAATTTGAATACAATGGTGTTAATATATATATATATATATATATAATCTAGTCCAATTGAATATGATGTTAAAATAGAAAATTCTAGTTGAGACCTAGCTCGATTGAACTTGTGTTGATTAAATGGTTAGTCTTTTTCACTTGTCGTGTAATCAGTGTATAATTTAGGAAGAGTGACCAATTATGATATACTTGCCATATAATTTATTGGATTCTATCAAACTACGTTAGGATAAAATTTTTCGGTCAAAAAGTGTTAAAAAAAAAATAATTTTGACGCTAGCATACATAATTTAATGATTAGAAATATCATTATATATTATTCAAGTAGGTAGCATCTATTGTGAGTTTCAAGTTGTGTAGTCTTTTGTTTCCGGCAAATAATTTGATCAAAGTTGTTAATTTTTTAAATTCACTAAAATAAAAACAAAAAGGAGTCAAATTATGTGATGAATTTTGTATCTTTTCCAAAATGATCTAGTGCATTCAATAATTATAATGATCATCAGCCTAGTGACAAATATTTGATCTTGCATTTATTCAATTCACACCAAATACATCAACCCTATATTCTTTACTTTCGTTTGGAGCGAGCTAACTTAACTTTTTTCAGAATTTCTACACTTATAATCAATTCAATAACCACATTGGAAATAATTTAAAATGTAAATATTCATATAGAAAATTTAATAAATGTGTATAATGTTCTAGCATCAAAACTCGAATACGTACCGAAATTATACTTTATTTATATTTTACACATGCATCGCATCTAAATTGTCTAAAGATATATAAAGAAAAGAAAAATATCCACCCTACCCCCCTTCGTTTCTATTTATTTAGTGATGACAACCAAAATCCTGGAACAAAGGAGTGCATCTAATCAACCATGATTACTAATAATATAAATAATTAAATTGAAAATTAACTAAAGGTGCATTAAAGGATGATTATAAAAAAATTAAGGGCGAATTGCAAAACTTCCCTTGAAATTTGGTGAATTTACAAAAAAATCCTCCAACTATTGAAATTACTATTATCCCCTATTGTTTGCATAAATTTACAAAAAACCCCTTCCGTTAGGTTTCGTCAAAAAAATTATGTAATTTTCCTAAAATACCCTTGTTCAATATTTTATTAATTGTTGGTTAAAGTGATATATTACAAACATCTCCATCGAGGTTTGCTGAAAATACAAAAAAAATCCGCTTCAATTATCAGGATTTACAATAAACCCCTAAAATTTGCTCATCTGACAAAAAAGTCCTACCATGAGGGTTTTTTAATTTTGCAACTGAGAGGGTAGAAAACAATTAAATTTTTGATTTTTTTTTTTGCTCGAGACTTTTATGATTGTTGTGATAGTTGAGATCTATAAGATGGTGTTAATACTAGACTAGCGGTACCACTAGCGAGCAAATTGATGATCGGAGGAGGGTGAAATCCTTTGACCAACGATGAGAAGGCTAAGACGTGGTTGTTTCTTACAGATTTGGAATATTTGAAGTGAGACAATTTCTATAGTGCTGATATCGTAGAATTTCGACAAAGTTCGTTAGAAATGTGATAATCAAGACGCGCTGATCAATAGTTAAACGAGGTCACACGATGTTGACCAGCTATCACTCTAAAGTTAGAGATTCGTAAGATGTGTGTTTTACAAATTTTCAATGTGGGAATGCTGTTTTCATCATCAACGGGGGTGTGATTGTAAATTCTAATACCTGAATGGGTTTTTTGTAATTTTATTAAACCTCAAGGGGGTTTTCATTAAAAAAAACATTAAGGGCAATTTTAAAATTTTCAACCCTCCGTTAACCGTTACATGATTAATGCAAACCTAAGGGGGATAATGGTAATTTCCAATAGTTGAAGAGTTTTTTTTGTAATTTTGCCAAATCTTAGGGAAGATTTTTTGTAATTCGCCTAAAAATTAAAGGATAATTAAGATAATCATTCAAATTTAACTATATATATATAGAATAATTTTAAAACAAAATTATTTTAATTCTTTTCCTTAAAGAAAAATAAAAAAATTAATGATCAAGACTTGTATGGTCTACTATAAAGTAATGGGAAACATGGAATAAGGGAAATCAAATTCGAGTGCACGTGGGTGTCTGGTTTCCTAGA